>JACXIL010000279.1:1437062-1970630 GCA_014737365.1 Bombus soroeensis | reverse complement strand
TTGATGTTAGACTGGATTCACACGTATAAATGTGGTTTATTCAAACAACTCAACTACAGTCTTGACAATGCAGAATAAGCTAGGTAATAGTGTAAGACGACTCTTAGAATGACGGTGTTGGACTCACTACCGTCTTGACAAGGTAGAATACGCGAGGTAAGAGTAGAAGATGACTCTTCGAACGATGCTACTAGACTGACTTTCCGCGAATATGATGCTAAGGCGGAAACCTCGCGATGGGTGTGTCCAAGGAAACGAAAAACGAAAATCTGTTAAAGGCAAGTTTTCGTTGGTAATAAGGGAATAGGTTTTATTGGTGACAATAAAAAGGCCATTCCAGGTAGTCAACATGTGTTAGACAGACGGCAAATGCAGGTAGAATTGGCAAGTGATTGTTTTTGGTCTGAAGGACCTTAGGGGTATATAGGCCAAGGTTTATGATAGATCCTTGAGGCTATTGAGAGACCGTGCATCTGGTTGTTATTTCTCCCGCGGTGAGTGACCTGGTCCAGGTAGAAAGTCGCCCGACGTAACAACATGATTTAGCAATTTTATTAAAACAGCTGTTAACGTAGTTATTACAGGTATGGCTTCCAAGAACCCTGCCACATCTTTTGCGTATAATGACGTATAAATTTGTACAAACTGTTAAGTAAAATCTCTAATTATATTGTATCCAATATCTTTTTATCAATTTCATGTGACTAGTTTTCACAATATTTATTTAACAGCATAAATATTTTTCATATGTTTAATATATCTATAGTAATTTTACTTACACCTGGATAGTGTAATGTCAATAGACTGCCTATCATCACGGTTAGATTAAGCTTCTTACTCCAGCGCGATTGATTTGGAAACTGTCCCAAGAATAGTAGATACTTTTTAAATACTTTGTAATAAGAAATATCAAATACAGTGCCTGTGCGTCTTTCATTTTTCTGAAACACTAAATAATATATCTTTATTTTTTTATTTCCGCTTGCATTTCGGTTTTGTAATGACCTTCAGTTTACATTGTACAAACATAGATATAAACAATATATACATTGTTTTATGCATATGTATTGTATATATATATATATATATATATATATATATATATATATATATATTTGATATAACAATATAGTAATGAACGACATAGAAAATATTTTAATCGTGATATGCATATTCTTCCTCTTAAAGCCCTCGCGCATTAGCGACAATTTTATCGTTTATGAAAAGGACATTTTTATATGAAATATAGGTATGTACGCATTTGACGAGGCGACTAGAGAACGACTCATTTTTCCTTTCGTTCAAATAAAAAAAAAAATTCAATATCTGCTTCTGTTAATAATGCCATAGGGGCATAACCGGGTACTTAATATATTTCTCCTGCTGACAAAGGTCAAACGGCAAAAATAAACCTTGTATAATGCTGAAAATTTTAATTCGACCGTGCGGAATCAGAAAATGAGAGGCTGTCTTTGAAAAAGCTATTTGGGATATAGAAAATCAAGATTGTTTGGAAGTGTACAAATATTTACGCTATAGGTGTGGCTAATATCGGGTACCTATTAAAAACACATAAAATATGATATAATTATAAAGTCTTTACTTCTACTATTACAAAACGGTGAAACTTTAGAAACATTACCTACCCTCAAATTTTGATGATTTTTGGATGTGTTGTAGAAATCGATATTTTAAACAACTCTTTCCTATACACAGAAAGGATGCATTCGCTTAGTTTCCGAGATATTCGCGAAAAACTGACATTGAAAACAATTGAAATCGGAGGCTTTTCGACAAAAATAATAAGGAAAACTTGCAAAGGAAAGTTATTTTATATGATTTTGACAAATATTGGCTTATTTCAGTTTATATTAACTTATTTTAGCTTACATTAACTTCTTTCAATTATTTAGAAATTCTTTTTTCGTATGATCTTTTTCTGAATCCGAACAATTTCTTGTTCGAGCTGGTTTTTATATTGTTCCGATTATAGCAAAAAGGAATGAATACTAAAACGCATTTACATTATAGAAAGCAAGTACAGCAAAGCAGCACCGGTTACCGGTTTTACCACACAATCAAATACCCGATCTTATAATTTATATTAGATATTTACACTTCAGCATGCGATGCGAAATCGAGTAAAATGTCAAAATATCGTGTAAAGACTACAAAATACAATTCAGTACTTATTTTTAGTTTTAGTATTATTTAGTTCTTTAAATTCAAGTGATAAAAAATTATTAATTTACCAACACAACACTGATACTTTCCAACCTGAAATTTTTTAACTTCACTGGATGGAACACTATGGTGTTCTCTGTTCTAGTCTTATGATCTCATAATGACTTAAGGTCAGCCCAAATGTAACACCATACAGTTTGTCTTACATACCCGGTTAAACTCTACGTTCCTCTATTATATAAATGCTAAAGTAACAGTTTTGTCGCTAATGCGCGTACAACCTTACTGCCTAAATTTTTCGAATATGTTTCCAAATATCTTGAACGATTATACGTATGTTTCGAGATACGTAAGGTAGATACGTGGCCACGAAGGTTTCAACAA
Organism: Bombus soroeensis; assembly: GCA_014737365.1. NCBI lineage: Eukaryota > Metazoa > Arthropoda > Insecta > Hymenoptera > Apidae > Bombus > Bombus soroeensis. Next base: position 1,968,062 of record JACXIL010000279.1, on the reverse strand, counting down.
TATTGTTGCTGAAGCATGAATCTATTCTTTATAGACCGGAAATAAGAAATGTTAGTAAGATGATTGGATGAATCTTTTATACTCAATAACAGTAGTGAAACAATTTATGTTATTTTCACTATTATAGGTAGCACAAGTTATTTGATATCGGATAAGTGTATACGTATGATTAATGTTATAGTTATTACCGTCTATAAGAAAATTAGATTCATTCGATTTCATCTTTCTTTTTTTCAATCTGTTTGCGACTCAGCAATAGACGAAAAATTGTTCCTAAAATTACTCGTTCAAAAAAGATAAACTGCGCTTATCAGAATGTATTGAAATAGCATTGTAGTCGATTTCAGTTATTCGAAAAATTATAGACGGTATCAAGAATCAGAATTTTTATTGTATGAACTGTTCATTGTTCAATTAATTTAGGTAAATAAAGATGAAAAATTTTTAATTAAGAACGGTAAATATCTCAAAATAAACTTTCATTATTTACATAACATAATATAGATTCTATGGTATAACTATTTTCAAATCAAGCATAAGTTCTATTGATTAAACACCAATGTCTTACTAACATCAGATTAAGACGGAAGCATTATCTCAACACTTCTAAAATTTTTCTAAATATTATTTTATTACAAATTCTACATAAAGACCGGAGGGAGGAACATGATAAGTCACATTTCCTATTTTTTACAGGGAAGTAATTGTAAGATTCAGTACATTATCAATCAGTCTCATATATATATATATATCCCTTTCAAAATTTAAAAAATATTGCCTGTATTTGCTTACATGTTTAGAATCAACAGATCAGTTTCATCTTCAGTTATATCGTATCAAAATTCTCCTACTTAATTATAATAAAATCAAAATATTAACAAAAATTCACAATCAAATTGCCGAATAGTTATTCTGTTACTTCCTCACCAATTTCGATGACCTTGGAATATGTTGCCAAGGTCATCATTCTGAACAACTTTTTCCTATGCATATAATGGGGATCGGTAGGTTGCAAGTTGTATACAAAAGTATGTTTAGTATCATATATGGTGCGTGAAGCTGTCGATGTGTTATCTTCTCATGAATTTAACGGAATTTTTTTATATCCTTATAGTAATGTACAAACAATGAAAAAAAAAATTAAAAGTTCAGTCACTGAATTCTAAATACACAGGAATAGGTAGGGTTAAGCTATTTAAGCGTAAGTCGTGAGGGCAATACCAATAATAATGCGGCTACATCAACACAATTATAATATAGACACATACACGCATATACGGGCAATAATAATAATATCTAATCTACAATTTTGTACAAAATATAGGAAGAAAGTGCATACATAATATCAAATATACGTTTATGTATAACACGAAAACTAAAATTGACCACTTCACATATGTATAGGAAAAAGTTGTTCAGAATGGTGATCTTGACAAAATATTTCAAGGATATCAAAATCGACAAGGAGATAACTATTTGGCAAATTCACCAAATGTATTTATTATGCATTCCTCCTCTGACAATGAGAAATGTTCTTCATATAGAATTTTTAATTATTCCCGCCATTTCTTAACTTATTTCCTCTACAGAAGATGTCACTATAATATCACGTAATGACCGCAACCTTAGCGTGTTGCAAGTTACCTATCCAGTATCGAACTCTGCATTGCAAGTTACGGTTATAAGCATACTCGGGGTTTGTTATTCATTTGATTGGTGTGTTGTATGTGTTTATATTGGTTTCTTGTGTAAAAACTACAAAATTTTCATAATGAGTGCTGAGGAAGAAGTGCTACGGATTCAGAAAAAATTAAACAAGATGTCGAGCGGAGACGGGACGGTGAGTAAGTGAGTAAAATATAGTTGTGTACCCTGCTCGGCATATTGGAGGCTGTTCATTAAGCAAAGCTCTTTTCCAATATAAACTGTAATTACTCTAATACATCATCGTAAATGTTTAACAAATATAAAGAAATATAACAAATATAAATATTGTTCGAAACTTTTCTCCAAAAATAAATGTTTAGTCGTATGAATTTTTGTATACACAGTAATTCAACGGTGTTAAAGCAACAAAACGTATTTATGGAACTTTAATATTTGGCACGATAATTTTAATGCATTCATAAAACTTAAGAAAGGCGAGTCATGTTATTTTCGTTGTAGAGTTTTCGAAAATGCAGCCTATAAAATTTTCTATTCACATAAGTATCGAAATCGTCGTTAAAGTCTGTAGTCGCACTAATTCAAAACTTATTAGTATAGACTTTTCTCGTCGCTTTAAAAAAATTGTTTGTTACGTATACAAATTATATCCTTATATAAAATTGGCTACAATGCATGTTTTGATGATAAAGATACATAATAACAATGTATTCAGTAGATTATATAAATATGATATGCCTATATGTGTAATCTATATTAAAGAAATATAAATGGATCATGTACACTTAGATTTCTTTTTATAATAAAAGTGTGTTCATATTACAGGGGCAAGAACAAGCACTGGAATTACTTAAAATATTACAAAAGTTGCCTGTGGACTTGGAACTTCTGACCAAGACACGCATTGGAATGACAGTGAATGCATTAAGAAAATCAAGCAGAGACGAAGAAGTTATATCGTTATCCAAAACTCTTATTAAAAATTGGAAGAAATTTTTGTCAGGTAAGAAAATAAATTTAAATATAAGATTAAAAATAAAGAAGTAAACATAAAAGTAAAATTTCTTTTAGATAAATTAAAATTCTATATCTTTCCCATAGGGTCCAATAAAGAAAAGGATTCTACGTCTTCAAGCAGTTCAAAGAAGAAAGACGATAAATTAGAGAAAAGCAAAGATGATGGAGATCAGAAAAAAGAAAAGGATAATGCAGATGGAAGTGACGTTAAAATGAAGGAAGAGAAACCTCATAAAGATATTCAAAGAAAACAGTCTACGTTTCCTGCTCCTACAACCACAGATGCTGTAAGACTTAAATGTAGAGAGCTACTGGCAGCAGCTTTAAGAGTAGATGGAAATACAATTGATGGCTGTGCTACTCCAGAAGAATTAGCAGAAGAACTTGAGGAAGCAATTTATGCAGAATTTAAAAATACTGATAATAGATATAAGAACAGAGTAAGCTCCTAATTTCTTTATATTTTTATATTTTGCTGTAAATATGAAACCTAATTGTATATATCTAATTATTTAGGTGCGAAGCAGAGTCGCTAATTTACGTGACGCAAAGAATCCTAATCTTCGAACAAATTTTATTGCTGGTGCTATAACACCTGCTAGGCTTGCTGTTATGACTGCAGAAGAGATGGCAAGCGACGAAATAAAACAATTAAGGGAACAGTTTAAAAAGGAAGCAATTAATGATGCACAACTTGCTACGGTACAAGGAACGAAAACTGATCTATTAAAATGTGGAAAGTGCAAAAAACGTAATTGTACTTATAATCAAGTGCAAACACGTTCAGCTGATGAACCTATGACTACTTTTGTGTTATGTAACGAATGTGGAAATCGATGGAAGTTTTGCTAAATATCCTTACCTTCCGCAGTTTTTTCTGATTGCAATGGAGAGGAAAATGTATTTCGTTCAAGACCTACCTATTATTAATCATTATTATTAGAGTTAAAGAAACTCAATGCAAATATATTGCATATTTACAATTCACAAATTACATTGGATGTATGACATTGGCTTAATAATGTTTTTAGTTTTTCCACGAGTTCAAAAAGTATGTCAGTTTTCATTCAATTGTATATACTCATATTTTATTGATTTACCAGAAGTCTCATAGGATTTAAAGATTAAAGACTCATAGAAGCTTTATAGGACCTAAAACATATTAACAAAGAATTCATTAAATTAAACAAATTGAATGATACATGTTCTTATTTTGTGTATATACAGCATTGTTGCTGTTAAAAAGTTCGAATATGCGACTAATATTAAAATAAAAATATTTCGTTTTATATTGTACGAGGTTACATCGTATTTTATCTGTGAAAAATTAGAAATTGTGGGTAGAGTTCTGAAATACATGTATGTAATTATATTGTAGTATTTTTGGAACCCTTTTTGACAATATAGTAGTTAAAAATTTCATATTTAAAAATAGATGTGATATATGATTGCGGATGCAAAAGTTTCATTTTTATTTAAATTAAAGAATTTCTATTATATCATTTGAAAAAATTGGATTGATTAAGTAACAATTGTACATGTTACCGTACAACCACACGGGTATAATTTTTTTTTGTCGATTGACTTTACCATAAACTTGATAGTTTTTATGAATCACCGTTGGGGACCGCCACTGCACTCGATGTTTCTAGCAATTTAGATTTAAGGGTTTACGTACTTCAACGCTTACGCTAATTTCTAACCTAATATCAATGTCATTTGTGTAACTATTAAAGTATGTCCATCAGTATGTACTTTTCGAATGGTTTCTAAATCTTTTACGGTTTATTAACAGATCATGTAAAAGAATGAAATTACGTGATTTTGCTTGCGTTAAAAGATAGCATATAAGTATTATAGTAAAATTGATCGTAATGATGTAACTTTTAAAATGAAGTTTTTTGAAGGTGATAGAAAATTTAATAAATATCCAGGAAAGCATAAGTAACGTTTTTCAATAGTTATACATAATGTTTATATAATATGTAACGATCGTTAACTTTTCTGAAATATTTGATGACACAACGAAAAATAATTAAATAATATATGAAAATAGAAAGTGAATGATTCCTGATCATCACTATGTGCGGAGACGCCCACATCAAAGAGCAATGGCAACTTTTGCAAAACCTTCGATCTACGGTAGAAGGTTTATTGGTCGATGGTGTTTTAAACGTATGGGATGTTTACGGTGGTTTAAATCGTCTTCACAATGTAATGGAAAGGATATTCAAACATGGCTGTCGAATATTTAATCGAAATGTAAGATTAAATCCTTTAACTTGTTTTTGCTTGACATCGGTAGTTATTAATATGATATAATTTACTTGTATTTGTAATTATACTTGACCATATTTTATTTCTACCTCTTTATTATTTAATACAATTGAAATTCTTGATTGCGATGGAATATGAGATTGTATTCTGTTATAATTGTTTGTTTACATTGACAGTGACATTGGTTCTTTTTTACTTTCATTGAAGTTGTCATCTTTTTTTATATTTAGAATAATTTTATTATTTTTACTTATGATCAGTATATTTTTATATTATTTACATAGAGAAATACTTAATGTAAACTTAATATTGAAAAGAATTTAATAAAATTTATTACAAGGGAGAACCAGATTGTTGGATCTTTATTCAAGGATTAAATTGGCTGCAGCCTTCTGTAGCATTGTCACCTGTTGTTCCTGAAACAGAAGATTATCTTTCAAATTTACCAACTCGAATTGTCTCACACAAAGATATGTTATGGCTGTACACGAGGTAATTACAAAAAGGAACATGTTGATTTAATCTATTAATGTTTAATAGAAACTCAATTAGTTTAGTAACATTTATATATATATATATATATATATATAAAATCAGAAACTTAAATTTACATAACATAATTTAATAATTATTATGACATAGTTTGGAAAGTCATTCTTTGTCACATAAGCTTCCATGGCTTTTGTCTGATAAGGAACATTTACTTTCTTGTTTTGAACCATGGGCATTTTTGTGTCAAGAAAACTTAGCTGAAGCCACACTCTTATGTTTAAGAGCAGTTGAAAGAAACCAACCTACATTGCTTACAGAAATTGATCCATCCTTGGTAAGTTGTCCAAAAACAATTTTATTTATTGTAATGTGTATATCGTTGTATTTGTATGAATGATACACATTTTAATCTAATAGTTCACTTAGTATTTTTGTTTTTAGTTTTTACCTTGTTGGATTTCTCCTAGAACAAGTCCAAAGAGACATCGTCGGTCTTCTTCATATCCAATTAATTTCTCAACAATAAATTTTAGTGTTGCAAGAGATAAAGCAATACATATTGAGAAATGTCAATTAGAATCATTAAAAATAGCTTCAGACAACAAAATTATACAACATGATGATGTTAAATCTAATGAAAAATATGAAGATAAATCATTAGATTCTAAAGAAATTAATGATATACCTTTGAAAAGTTGGAGTAGTCTTTCAGCACTGACTAAAAATTGTACATCTGTAGAAAAAAGTGTTTCTGCATCTTCATCATGTGTTGCAAAGAGTAGTTCACATAAAAGTAATGATCCTCAAACATCTTCTGTTGAATTATCAAAAATAATTAATGTAAATTATGCCGAATTAAAACATTCAACATCAAATATGGATAATAAACAACTTGTAAAGCCAAGGACTCCTGTAAGGAAAGTACAAAACAAAATTAAAGCGAAACAGAATCAAAGTATGAAGAAATCTAGCGAAGATTCTGATGTGTTAAATTCTGAGGATACATCAATAAATGCAGTAGAAGAATACCGGATTCCTTCTTTTATACCAAATGAAGCAAATCCAAATGCATATAACACAAATTCTACAGAAAATAGAATTTCTCAAACGCCAAGAAGAAAAACTTCTCTTTTATCAGGTTCAGCGCCTGAATTCACTAGTCCTTGGAATTTAGAAATTGAGGGGCAAAAAGATATAAGAACACCAAAGAAGAGTTTCATGGAAGATGGAGGAAGCAGTGTTCAACCTATGGCAATAGGATATTTCCCGCGTCCAACGGAAGGTCAGAGTTTGACAAATTTTTTAGCTTCTGCACAATTTTCTAGAGCAAATGCTGAATTGGACAGAGAAAACGCACATTTCAGTGTTTCCGAAGCAATGATAGCTGCCATAGAACAAGTAAAATGTAACAGGCAATGGCGTCTTATGGAAGAAGCAACTGAAGAAAGCGACGAAGAAATAAACAGCTTAAAACAAAGGATACGATTAAGACGGCGTCAGCGACAGGAAGAGCGGTACAAAGGAAGAACGTGGAATCGCGAACTGCTGAGTGATGGCAAAACTGATACAACAACCACTGATCAAAGTGTTAGTCCATTATCAACTTCGTCTGATACTCCCTCAGAAAATATATCTACAGATGACATAGAAGATTTAGAAGTGGATGACGAGCGAAATGCAGTAAAACTTAAAAATGCTGGAATTTCCATATCCATGGCATCTTTATATTCAGATGCAGATTTGTATCAATCATCCCTTGCACATGGAACAGAATCAACATTAACTGAGAGTAGTATGTCCGCGGAAGGGGTAGCTTTGTCACTTCTTAGTAAATTTAGTGAGAAACAATTACCGAGAGCGAGTGAATTACAATGGCTAGTCTCTGAAAAGGATGTACCACAAAGATTGTTACCATTACCAAAAAGTTGGCCAATAAATCCAGATGATGCAGAAAATTCACAGTCAATTCCTCTGCGTGGAACAACAGAATGGGCTCCACCAAGACCTCAAATTATTTTTACATCACATCCTCCACCAGTGTATGTTTATGAATTTAGGAGATACATATATATAATTTCATTATTCAGTTAAACATGATATTTTTTATACATAGGCGACGGACTCTTATAGCCAAACAGAATTACAGGTGCGCAGGATGTGGAATGAAGGTTGCAATAAAATATGCAAATAAATTTCGTTACTGTGAGTATTTAGGTAGATACTTCTGTACTGGATGCCATACTAATCAGGTAGCATTAATACCAGGAAAAATTTTAACTAAGTGGGATTTTAATAGGTATAACAATTAATAAGACAACATACATTTATGATTTATAAAATGATACTATATGTTCATTTATTTGTCCATTTAGATATTCTGTATCGAACTTTTCATATAGACTGTTGGATCAAATGACATCAGATCCATTATTTCAAATAAATGACTTAAATCCATCATTATATAGACGAATAAAACAATTAGCCAGAACAAGATTATTACGTTTACAATTATTTTTCTTTAAAGATTTTCTACTTACATGTCGATTTGCGACAAGGTATGCATTTCAAATATTTTTTCTTTTTTATTGTGAGAAAAGATAATATTTTGAAATATGTGTTACTTCTTTTAGTGTTCAAGATGTACTGAAGAAGGAACCAAATTATATAATAAGTGAACCCCATGTATATTCCATTCAAGATTTGATGCATGTTAAATATGGTATCTTGCCAATGAGATTGCAAGAATTAGTTGAAATGTGTAATATGCATATTATGGGCTGTGAGGTAGTGTTTTTTATAGTAAATATTTATATTTTTAATGAAAGCCGAGTTATGTATATATTTGTACTTTTAATAAGATCTAATTTTGTTTTTAGCTATGTCAAGCTAGGGGATTTGTATGTGAGCTATGTCGTTCCAAAGATGTCATATTTCCGTGGGAATTCACAAAAGTTAGTAGATGTGAAATGTGTGGTGCATGTTTTCATAATGAATGCAAGCAGAATTTTAATAAAGTAGATTGTCCACGCTGCATTCGTTTACATGATAGACGAATATCTAGAGAACAATTTTGACATACTGTAAGATTATCTTGTGTCATATTTTTAGCTATAAGTATCGAATTAGTAATTTATAAATTTCATTTAAATTATTATTTATAAAAAAAATGGTATTCCCAAATTGTGCTTTGGTTTCTATTTATCATATTTAATACAAAATTGAAATTGTCAAGTAGCAACAATTCAAAGTACCAAAAATCTCCATTATATTATTAGTTACATAAATGTGTTAAAATGTAAAAGTTATATTTTAATTTAAAAAATTTAATATATTTGCAAATTTCACGAATTGAAACATTCTATTGCTTGAAACGCCTAGAGTATAGCATTTTATAAAAAAATTTACTTAATATAATTATGTGTACATTACAAATGTAGTAAAGACTGAGGAAATGTGATATTTAAAGTAATTGTAACTTTATTCTTGAAATATTTTTTCTATTTATTTTTTTTTTATATTACATAATTATTCATGCTGTAGTACGTATACTGTTACCAGTCAACACGAAGATAGCGATATATATAATTTATTTATAAGTTTTCGACTTAAATAATACAAATTATTTCAATGTGACAAAAGGTAGTATAAATATTACGTATTTGAAAAATGTATTATTCTAAATATGTATTTATAGCTTGCTTTTATTTTTTTAACTATGAATTAATTTGATAGACGTTTAATATGATTAAAAATAAAATAAAAATAAATTATTACATGTTATAAATATTGATTATAAAGTGGCAATAATATTTTTAGTACAATGGTTTATAAAAATATTATCTTTATACTGAAGAAATATAATAGTCATAAATGCTGTACCTGGTTCCTATCATGATTGAAAGTATGCATTGTTTATTTATAAAAGTTGTTAATATGGTCGAAGTTTATAATAAAATATTAAAATCTAATAGGTTGTTTTATTTTCCGGAAATATTTTTAATATATGTATTACAAACAAGGTACAGAATAGACGTGATATGCAATGCTCTTTCGTGTACTACGTTTTGGGGATTATTTGACATTCCCCTATCATTTTCGTACCATATGCGACGTTATCGATTCAGTATATAGTATTGGTTTGAATTAAAACTAAATAAACCTTTATAGGTACGAAATTATAAATAAAATATAGATACGGAGTCCCATTTAATGTCCGCCTATTCTGTATGTTTCATTGGCTTAATAAATTGTATTGGAAGATTGTATACAAGAATATGTACGAAAAATGAAAAATCATTATTTTTTATTAAATTACATCTCGTTTACAATGGTTCACATACACACATCTTATAAAATAATAGGTAATACATTCACTGCTGGTACAAAAATATGATATTATGTACACCACCTAATATCAATAAGTCTTACTATGTAGTATTTCTGTATGATAAATTTTTATTATAAAAAAATCACTCTAAATTTGATTTAATAATTGTTAAAAATATGTACACATCGTTAATTGTGTTTACTATGTACAACTACCCTCCTGATCCAACATGTTCTAATTGATAGGCACATGCCTTGCATAAATATTGTTTATGAGAAAGTTGTGATGAATTTGACTGTACCAAAGTTTTGAATACATATATATCACAGGTGGTATTTTGTAAAGAAGAACATGCCTTACAGGCACAACTAGTGACTATAAGTAAAATCCGAAAAATAGACCTCTTTGTTACACTTATAATATGTATGCAACTAATTAAAGTAGTGAAGAATACAATTTTATGTATAATAACAAATAATGAGAAATTATTTCCTCTATAAACTACATATTTATATATATATATATCGAAATTTATTAATTTCGTGCAATGTGTCAATCTAAAATATCTAAATTTCTTAAATTCCTAAATTTCTTTATGAAGGAGGAAATAATCTCTTTCTTTTGATATCGAGTGTAATTCGTAAAAATATATATTCGTCGGTATTTCATGTAACTATCCTTAGGAGCATACAATTTATTATCAGTCTATAAAGTGCAACAACAATGCATAACAATACGCCACTTTCTATAAAATATGAGTACTACTTAATTTTCTATTTACTGATATTTGCATATGTGTACCAACCAAATCTTCAGTAAGACATCATATAATAGCATTATATATAAATAAAAAAAAAAAGAAGTAAAAGATTCATTTCAATCTTTACATGCTAAAAAACGGATTTAAAAATATTAATTTTTATCAGAATTTCTATGAAGTATAAAAGCGTGGCGCTAAAATAAATTTCTCAACNAAAAAAAAAAAAAAAAAAAAAAAAAAAAAAAAAAAAAAAAAAAAAAAAAAAAAAAAAAAAAAAAAAAAAAAAAAAAAAAAAAAAAAAAAAAAAAAAAAAAAAAAAAAAAAGAAAAAAATTAACTTACAAATACTGAGATTGTAGATAGAGATTACTAATATTGTATAAATACTAATAATAATAAAAAAAAAGAAAAAAATATAAAGGAGAAAAACCGTGTATTTATCGATCCTTTTGGGCATGTTAAATTTATACTGAGCGTAATTTATTTGATTTTTTTATGGCGCATAGATAACTTGAAAATTTTCTTATTGGAATTTCATTATTACATAAATTAACAATCATTTTGATTTATAAGTTAATACTCAGTGACCATCTCAATTTTTTATAAATGTCATTACAGATTACCTAGCAATAATTAGGCAATCCTATATATTATTGGCAACTACACATTTTTACTTAAACTAATTATATATTTAAAGTATCTTTTAGTGGCAGCGTTGCTACTTCAAAAAATATCCTAAAATAAAAATTATTGGTAAATTTTATTATTTAATCTCCATTTAGTTTTTCTAATTATATATTAGAAATATATATGAAGCATATTGATATACTTACTTGTGACTGTACTTGTTGCGTATAGTGGTGAGAGTTTCTTTATGTTTCCGATGTAGTCCATCTTCTTTAAGTTTCCGATGTAACCCTTGGTTCATAATATCTACGATATCTCGTATGTCATCAACACTATAACCGCTATAATATTTTAGAGTAGGAGTCCATCCTCCTAAATCTTTCATTTGTAATGCTAGGAGGAGTGCAGATGCAGCCATTTTACTATCACTGAACATTATTGTCGAATAATCCATTAATGAGTATTCAAGAATATATCGAGCTAAAGTTAATGTCGGCATCGACACTTTTGCACACTGTTCGAAAACGATATAATTATAATTTGTTACATTATGATACAAAAAAGCGTTATTAATGTAACTCACCCTAGCATATCGTCGAAGAAATCGATAAGAAAGTGGTATACCAAGATCAAAATCGACTACTTTCAATATGCTCATTTCCATTCTAATTAATTCTCTTTGTGTGTAAGCACCGTCACATATATACAAAAAATCTTCCACCATTGGAGGTATTCTTTCCTTTAAAATTATACAATTGAACAATAATGAGGCATGTTGAATTTGTTTAGAAATTAACCCTTTGCGGAAGGCCGAGCTGCTGCCGCGATAGTCATTTAAGCACATTTCTGCTTAGACGCGATTTTCGTTCATAGCACTCCAAGATGTCAAATTCTAGACATATGTACATGCACAGATTCTCCATAGGATAAATAAAATGACACACATATGAGTCTTTTATATATACGCATATATGAGATACATGAGTTTCTCGACCATAGCGACGCGTTTATGTGGGACACAGATATGAGTCTTTCGGCTTTATCAGTTGTTTTCGCCAAATGAATATATGAGTTCCTCGGCCAAATTGATGGTTTACGCAGAACGCATATATGCGACAGTAGTCCGCAAAGAGTTAAATAAAAATAATACAATTAATTTCAATACTAACATCATATTTACTTGCTATAAAAAGACTTGCTGCTCCCAATAATTGTAATGTTTCTTTTCCAACAATTACTTTTGTCAAATATAGGTCAACTAGTTTCACAGCCAGATATAGAGTTTCATGATTGAGTTCAAAGGATTCTTGAACTTCTACCATCCAGTCAACTAATAAAGCTCTCATCCATCGAGAAAGGCATACTTGTTTTTCCATATAATCTCCAATTGAAAATAGATGTTCCCTTTCTTTTAAATAATTGAAAATATCCATGGCATAGTGAGAAACTTGAAATGGATCCAACCAATTTTCTACATCAAAATCCCACTGAACACCATCAGGTAATGTTCTTTCAGGAACAGCATCCAATTGATTCATTATTAATTTTTCTTCAGCTTTTGCAGGTACTTGGGGCTCACTTGGTTCATTTCTTTCATCTGTTTTCTCGGTTTCTTCAGGCTGTTTTTAAATATTTATTTGAACACTTAAAAGTCACATAAAAGTACACAATGTAGGCAAAGATATAATAACAAAAATTGCTTACCTGTACATTGCTTTTTCTGGATTTCTTTGTACTGTCATCTCCAATATCTTCTAATGCACTTACATACAAAGAACTGTCCTCTGACTTTTCTAAATCTAAACTACGTCTAACCTTTACAATTTTACTAGGTATTTCAACTTTTCCATCATCCTTTTTTACTGGTTTTACACGCGGCACTGGCTTTGGTTTCTGAGGTATTACCTCTGGCTTAGTCACAACTTTTTCAAGCGTTCTAATAGAACTTGTCTGTGTGAAAGGTTTTACTTGAGTAACAGCTGTCTTTTTTACTGTTTTCTTTGGTTCTTGTGTTTGATGTGTCCCCAATGTTTTTCCAATTGCCTGTAATTTTATGTTTTATTATTATATTTCATGGGACTTTTATCAACAAAATATAAAAGAAGAAAAATGAAAGATTAAATAACATACATTAGTAATATTTCCCAGTGCAGATCTCTTCGTTGTCTTTTCTTTTGGTGGGGATGCTTCTGCTTTTCTTTTGACACGGGGATCTTTACCGAGAACAGGTGGCTTAACTAAAACATTGTTTAGTGCAGAATTTTGACTTCTCGTGGCTATCCTTTTTCTTGTATTTGTCACATTAGTACCACTTTGTTTATTTTGTATATTTAAAATTTTTGATGGAGCCATCCTTATATTTACTTAAGATTAAAATTCAGATTTTCCCCTATATAGGAATCAAGTATTAATATATTAGATTTAATGTATAATTTTACAGTAATAAAAATACAATCAACGATTATTTAAATCCATTATTAAATAAAAGATTTTAACTTAAAGTTTTAAATAAAAGTTTTTACTTAAAAATATCTAAATATAAATAAATATCACAGCAATATTTTTTAAAGCAATGTAAGACTTTCAATAGCAATATGTTAAATATACGTGGTCTAAATTACGAAGAAAGCAAAACTCGATGATCAATAAATTCGATCGTTTATTTGTTCATTGGCACAATTTCATAACACTCTGATCAATATCTAATCAATTTATTAAAAAATTGGAATCACTTTCTGTTATAAATCGAGAAATTTTTCTGCATTTCTTGTACCCGAATTTTGATTGTTGACTTAATTCATGAAACGGTCTATTCAGGACGAGAGAAAAGCGCGGGAATATACACCAAGAATACGTCATTAAATGAGATACGAAAGCACAAGTTTTATCGTTTCAAAACTACGATATACGATCTTTAAGAGTAATGTCCAAGAAGAATGAATATAAGTTTGATAAATTCATCATGACTGCTATAAAGACAAGCGATCGCAAAAACGACCCAAAACTTTAGTAATTTGTATACAGGAGGAAAATTGACTATTCACTTAAAAGGTTATTTTCTGACAATATATGAATTATTCCGACTTACTTGTAAGTATGAATTATGATTTAGTACAATCTGATTTAATAATGTTTCTCATTTACCAAATTCTTATGCTACCAACAGATTGCTATGTGTCCATTTATCTCTTGAAAGCAACTGAAGTTGACGCTGTTCAAATTATCACAGTTATTGTTAACTCTTCTTGCTATTGGACCACTCCGGTTTACGCCAGCCAATCAGAGACGAAATTAATCTGACCGCCACCTATCGATAAAATATACAATTCAATACTGCTCCGTTTATTTATAACGTATACATCCGTTTTTTATACTTTATATAATCAATGACTTATATTGTACAAGTAAAATTGTAATTAATCTTAATTACATTACTGAACTTTAAGTAGAAAAACATACCAATTGATTAACAATTTGGTATATTCAATTTATGATTGTCTATAATGTAAAACGAAACAATATGTATAAAAATTGTCTATTACAATACATTTATATATATATATATAATATATATATATATATACATATACATACATACATATATACAGAACATTTATGCCTATCTTACTCTTGTTTGTTCTGTTGAATACTACAATACATTCTTACTGCAAATAATTGGTCTCATGTGAATAGTTTGAATTTAACATTCGTAATAAATAATTAACCTTTGACCTGTATTTAATCGTTCGATTTAGAGTAAAATACTAGCATGCTTGAAACTTCGGGTAGATACATAAATTCTATTTGAGCAATTATAAAGGGTATTTCGTTTCTTTGATGTTCGTTAACCTAACTAAACATGATTTTCGTTTGGATATTGTGAAAGTTTTGTCACATACCGAGTATTTATCATATATTCTCTTCATACGTGTGTACCTTCGCGTGCCGTGATCCGGATTTTCGTTTTTATTGGTCTTTGATTTTATGAACCAAAAGAATGCAAAGTGAACGTTTTGTAGTTAAGTATATAACAGTGAACAACTGTTTTGCTTATTTGCCGGACACCTGGCTACGTAAATTGGAAACTAAGGTTGGTGCTTTGTTCTTATAATCNAACTAGGAAACGTATAGATTGTGAAACATATATCACATATATAGTGGTAGATAGAATATCTGATACACCAATTGGAACTCACGAGTCGATTTTGAATGCAGTAATATCCTATCGTCTCGCTAGATGTCGAGATTAATTTTTTCTTCGGTTAAGTGGATAAGAAAGTTCTCATTGGCATTGAAGATATTTTGACGATTACAGATCTATATATTATTCATTAATCGTAATAGTTTTAAGTATTATCGATTTATTGCAAGTAATAATTTAAATTTTGATATCGATTTCGTTATAAATGATTTTGTTCGTCTCTGTTACCATTATATGATAAAAGGAGAACATTGAGTGTTGGTAATTACGTATGAATGTGCATACACCAAAAAAGTTTTTCTAAAGTAATTATTTAAAAAGGTTAATTCCTTAAAATTTAAAGATCAGGCAGTTTTTGAAAAAATATTTGACACGTATTTTTTTGTATTTACTAATATATAGGTAAGGATTGAAAATGATTCTAAAATTAGGGACGAAAAAAGGAATTTTTTTTAACACTTCAAAAACTATTGGATCTGAAAAATATTGTGTATTTTTCTAACAAAAAATTTAATTACACCAGCAGTTTTCTGCAAGCAAAAAATATAAATCTACATAAAAATTATATTAGGAATCATTAATTTTTCTCATATTTTTCTTAAACATTGTTATTCTACCTTTATTTAAACTTGTTAATATAAACATTAAACTAGAGCTATGAAACATTTTATTCCATCGTTTCAATAAAGTTAGGGTCGTAAAAAATAGAGACGGGTCAGAAGGTATTTTAATGGTATACAATAAGTTGAAAAATTATATAACATTTCGTCTGCTAATGTATTACTTTCTTAAATAAATTTATGTGTAACTGATGGTAGAGATCAGCTGGTAAAATAAAATAGTCCGATTTGTGTTACCCGCTCTTATTGTAAGCGGTTATGCAGGTTTTCATACCTATGTAATCTAAAATCAGTATTGTGAAAACCAGACATTCAGAGTGCATTACGCCAGATATTTCTTAACTTTTTTTTACTTTTGTGATCTTTATACCTATCAGTTAAATGGCTTAAGTCGCATTACACTAAATTTGTTATCAGCTTACTAAATTTAATCCCAAAAGTTATCCACGCCTATTATCTGACATTCTTATACATTTGATGCCGTTATTGGGTGTTATCGAATAAGGAATAATAATTTCCTTCTGATTTTACCTACTGCTACACAGGGTATATATAACTTCAAAATGATAAAAGGTGGACGACAGTTTAGTATTAGATAAAATTATATGATTCCAAATGCATGACCTGACGTATATCCTCGCTTCAAAAATACCCATTCTAGGCGTTGAAATATTTTAATTTTTAATAAAATATATGAATAAAATTTAAAGTTGAAGTAAATCAGTAGAACCTAAATAGAGATGAATTATTCTTCGACAAGATATAAATCGTTTCTTATAATATCAATTGTATCTTATTGTGAATTTAACGTCTTGGCTATTAGAGTAAATTATTATCAAAGATATAACAAATTTGACACGTTTCTGTTATAGATTCTGCAATTGTATTAGTATATAATCATTCTGTTTTTTTTCTTTTTTTAATAATTCAATATCTTTATTACAAATTATAGGAGAATGTAATTCAAATAATGCATAAGGATGAAACGTATTACATGTCCTATAACGTAAGACCGAACCCTAGTGGAACACTGTGCCTTGGTACAATTTTTGCAAGAAGTTTGAACATTGAAGAAGGTGACGAAGTATTTGTATCCCTCTTGGAGGATGTTCCAATTTCAACAAAAATTAACGTCGCACCTCTCACTGCGCCTGATAGGGAAATTTTGGTATGTCCTATAGAAGTCAGGTAGCATTGTCGTATACTCGACTGGATATAAAATTGTATTACTTTTAGGAAATACAAATGGAAAAGGTGCAATCGACACTGCTAAGCCAAATTTACGTGGTAGCTGTGGGACAGCCAATTGTTGCATGGGTTTCGAAACATACATCCATTACGCTAATCGTAGGCAAGTATTAAAATTCCCTGTATAATGAGACACCCTATGTGAGACTCCCTACAACGATCGTTTATTACCAATAAAATTAGAACGCTACAACAAAGATCAGATGGACATAATGTGAAAAAAGTTATAGTGTAAGAATTCATATCGTAATTGAAATGACTATTGTTCATAGGAATGGCCATTAAAAATAATTAAAATTTACTTAGTTACCGGCTGTGGTTAGTTAAGGTTACAGAGTCGATAAGTTTTTACCAATGTAGCGACTTCTATTATTTTACGAATAGAAATACATACATATCTAGAGATAGCAGAGTCGTTTCTTTTTTACAGAATCGCTAGAGCCAGCAATGAAATACGGAAGGCTCGAGCAATTTTCCGAGGTTCACGTTTCTGATACAGTAGCAAGTACAAAACAGAACGAGTCAGACAAAAATTCCAAACAGTCGTCCGGTATAGCGAACAATCTGCTCTCCGTTCTAAAAAAATTCTTACCAAGCGTAAACAATCGAAATTCAGAAGAAGACCGAGCAGCAAAGAATTACAAACTTTTGCAGAGTTTTCGCGATAGGAAAATGCCGACGGTGTACCGTGTCTATCCGATGCCCAGTATGAATGCAATCGAAGGAAATGAATACGACGAGATTGCGCGTTGCCCCTATCACGTGTTTATTCCGAGAATTCAAGCGCCAGAATTTTCACAATCAAAAGATTTTGCTACCTGCTGTATAAGGAAGGTTCCAGAGGGCAAGCAATACGTGGACATAACAAACATGAATTTTCTCCAGAAAGACGATTCCCCGGTTCCAAAGCTTTCTAAGGAATTGATAACGAGAGTGTTTATATTGGAAGATTTATTAGAGAAATCTTCCACGTTGGACAGGAACCATTTTAACGTAAATTTTCGTCATAAAAGCGTGTACGTTTCGACCAGTTTGAGAAGCAGTTTGAGCTTAAAAGTAGGTGCGAAAGTAAGTTTGTGTTTGGTAGATACTTTTGAAACATCTTCACCATCTTTTATCGAGCTGTTCTCGTGGGGAAATTCTGTGTCTATGAGAGATTTCGAAAATTACGTTAAAACGCATTCTTCTCATAAAGAATTGTTAATCAATGCACGTGCTGTTATCGCTATGGATAATGGTTGTCGTTGTATAGTGAATATCTCACCGGAAAATTGTAAGTTTGTCATGATCACGAAAAACAATTTAGGAAGCGTGAGGGTGCATGTGAGGAATGTTGAAGATGAAAGTCAACTGAGAATATCTGAACACTTGGATCAAGAAACTCCCTCGCTAGGGATGATATCCACGAGGTATTGTTTCTCTTCTCTCTATGCATTCAAATTATTAGCTTTTTTTATATTATTAGAAAATTATTCAAAATATACAGAATGGTTTATAAATTCATCACCACAATATTTAAGCTAATTTTGGTAACTTAATAAAACGAAGGTTTCGAGTGAAGTTTCATTGTTATTAAATGACAAATTTATTGATGTAACAGATAATTTCAAAAGTATTATTTTTCTTATTAAAAAGAAATCGGAGTAATTTTGTAAATAGCACCATTTGTTTTATTTTTATCGTGTTTGATACTTTTTCTTATACTTAAAATATTGTTTGTTTTAGATACTTAAACAAAATTCTATCAGAATGCGAACTCGCGTTAGATCTTGGTCTAGGCTTGAAAACACAACTACCATTCGAATACGAGCCTGAAAATATCTTAATTTCTGGAGCAATTGGTTCAGGCAAAACCACTATCTGCAAGATACTTGTAGAAAAATTACAGAATCCACCGTATTTTGTACATACTCGCATGATAGACTGTAGATCTTTAAAAGGTAGATAATTTATAAGTAAGCTGCGATTGTTTAACTATTTATGGAAAATAGATCATTTATAGAAAATTTGAGGGTGAAAAAATGAACAAAATGCACATAATATTAATAATATACAAAATAAAAAAATAAAAAATATAATAAAATATTTAACCAATGAAATATATTTCTACTTAAAAGTTATTTCTTTGGTTATATTTATAAAGATATAAAATTGCATCCTCAGCCTATTTATATAATGTATTAAGATATATATAATTATACATATAATATTATATTTAACCCTGTTTCCTTAAAGAATTTCTCAATCTATGGGACTTGTTAATTTTTAGGAAAGAAGGCTGAAACGTTACAAAGAATTATTATGATTGCACTAACTGAATGTATTTATTATCAGCCTTCGGTATTATTTTTGGACGATTTAGAGTCCATTACTAGTGCGTCTATGAATGATGAAGAGAACAGTCCCGATGCCATAAACGCTGCCAGGTATTTCCGTCTAGTTTGAAATAAAATTGTAAAAATTTATTCTTATTGTCTAATTTCTTGTTATCAGGATCACAGATATGTTGGTTAATACAATGACACAATATCAAGAAAGTTGTCAAGTATCAGTAATTGCTACGTGTGCGAGTGTTAGCATGATAGGTCAAAAAATGAGACCGGCTAGGGGCTGTCACTTTTTTAGGACCGTTTTAGCTATTCCTAATCTAGAGAAGGTATTTTATTTTGATTGTATTTTATTTGTAAAATAGATATTTGGTTGCAGTATAGGAAGACACAATGTAAGTCTCAAACATTTATAATTCATAATACGCTTATTTACAAGTGTATAAATTAATTAGAAATAGATCAACTATTAAGGACCAAGTTAGTTAAAATGAAAGTTATATAAATTAAGAGTTATAACTTGAGAAAGAGAGGAAGGAGAACGTGTACGTGGTGATCGAACTATGTATTAGAAAGTCATCGTGTTTAAATAACTCAGATCGTGATCGTGTTTCCGTTTGGGATATAACGTATACTCTCTAATTAGGCGGATAGAATCGATATTTTGCAATTAATGCTTGGGGACAAGTTGTACGTGCCTGGAGACGTGAATTGGGATTACTATGGAAACAAGACCGAGGGATGGATGGTTCAGGATCTCGTGGATATGGCTGAGAAAGCTGCATTTGCCGCTTGGAAGCGTCACGGTACTACAGTTACCTTCGTTTAAAGCAAATATTAGATTAAAATATTATATCATTTTCATTTTTATCATTTATTAATTTATCTAACATCAAACAATTTTTTTTTATCGTAATGAACACATAATTAGTATGTACTCGTATAATGACCAACTATTGTACATTCTATTGTATATTATTATTTTATTGTTATGAGATGATAGAATTGGTTTTAAATAATTGATAGATATGGAAAATAAAAATTATAGATAATTTCATCTGTAAGATTGGAATAAATTATGGCATAATTTTTAATATAAATATTTATAATGTTAATTTTTATACAAAAGGTACAAAGTTACAAGTTTTCTAATGTTTTGTGCGAAGTACGAATAACTAGTACCATTTCTGATCATAAGATAAATATTTGTAATGTTGATTTTTACACAAAAGGTACGGTCAAGCCTCCAGTCGAGGTCGCAGAAGAGGATGTAGCGGTCGCCCTGAAGAATTGCACACCGATATCTTTGCAAGATGTACAATTGTACAAAGGAGCGGACCACGTTTGGTCCGATATTGGCGGTCTGGTTGAAGTGAAAAGATCTCTCGTAGAGATTCTGCAGTGGCCATTAAAATATCCTGAAATATTCAAGAATGCCCCGATTAAGTTGCAAAATGGGGTTTTATTGTACGGCATGCCTGGCACAGGAAAAACGATGCTCGCCAAAGCGATTGCTAACGAATGCGGTGTTAATTTAATCAGTGTTAAAGTATAAACGAATACATTTTTACCTTCTTCTCTATTTTTCCTTTTATTCAATTTTGTAATTTAATTATTACATACATAAATGTGTATTGCAGGGTCCAGAATTATTATCAAAATATATTGGTGTTAGCGAGGAGTCTGTTAGGAACGTATTCGAAAGGTAACAGTTTTTAACTGTGTTATGTTCTTCCAGTCATTTTTGACTTAATTTTCGAACATTAAAAAATATTTTAAGTAAAAAAAAAATGAGAAAAACTGTTATCTGCAAGTATGCGTGATTTCTCGTTTAAAGATTAACGATAAAAACTGGTGAAATTTACAGAGCTTTTCGTGCCAAACCGTGTGTATTATTTTTCGACGAATTTGATAGTCTTGCTCCAAGGTAAATTTATTTACCTTTATTTATTTATGGACTGTTTTAAACCGCACCATTCATTACCGAACTTATTTCAGACGAGGTCACGATAGTACTGGCGTTACTGACAGAGTGGTAAACCAATTATTAACGCAAATGGATGGGGTGGAGGACAGAGAAGGTGTTGCAGTCGTGGCAGCGTCTTCAAGACCAGATTTATTGGATCCGGCTCTGTTAAGACCTGGACGTCTCGATAAAGCTTTATATTGTCCACTTCCGAATGAGGTAGGTAGTTTTTGATTTTCTCCTTATAATTCCAAATAAAAGTAATATATTCTAATAAATTCTAATAAGAATTCTATATTCTTATAACTCTAAATAAAAGTTTATATACAAAAAAAGATTCTATATAGGAACAATAAAATTATGTAATAGTTTCTCTGATAAGAACGTCAGTTGAATAAAATTATTTCTCGAATTATATAGGTGGACAGAGAGGAAATCTTAATTGCCCTGTGTAAAACACAGAACATAGATGTGACGGGGTTAGATTTAAAAGAACTGGCAGTATTTACTTCAGGATTTACGGGTGCAGATTTAAATGCTGTGGTAACACAGGCCAGACTATCAGCTTTCGAAGATGCTGTTGCGAATGCTCCTGTAAGTATGTCTAAATTGATTTAGGACTACGTACAAAATATATATATATGTATACCACATTAGTCACGTTACGTATGATAAAATATCAGGCAACGAATCCATTATCGACGAACCCCACTTAAATGCTAACATGAACATAAGTTGCTCAATATGAAGGCAATGTTTAAGTAACGAAAACGAATTGTATATATTACGGACCAAAGAATTGTTCCTCTGTTCCTAACGATCGCGCTGTTTTGTTACACGGCCCGTTGTATCTCTCTTCTGTAATAATGAAAAGCATTTTAGCGCGACTCCGGCCGAGAATCATTTGTAGGGAGCTTCCGAAGTAAGATAGTGCGTAATGATGATAATATCGTTAGGTGTATACTCCTCTCCCACCCCTCTCTGCTTATGTCCTATGTATATAGAGTGTCGAGCTGGCTAGGTGGGTAGGTATGGTGCGATATAACTGAGGAAACGTAGACCAGGTTTATTAGCGCACGCTGCCGAGAGCACCAGCCATCCCCCATTTCGCTCCACTTCATCCTGGCCTACGCCTCACTGAACGTCGAGGGGGTTATTATCTTATGCGTTATAATGATACACGGTTTAGGGCCTGCAGCGGTCCTGTAAAATCGAAAGGCAGACACCACCCACACCCTCGGTTGCCACCTTGCTTCCAAGAGTTCGAATTTTGCGACTGAACCACGAGATCACTTTCTTCGATACTTTATTAAAAATACAGCGACTTATGAGAGTAGTCTTTAGTTTAAGAATTAATACACTCGTTGCTATTGACGCTTATTCTGCGTCGATTCAATTTTAAAAGGACACTAATTCTAAATTACATTATTAACCTGACTTTCAATTCTTCTCCACTACCTCAATCAGAAAAGTTATTTATATAATATATAGGTGATATAATCTATATTTTTTATATAACATATACCTCATGTCATCTCGTGAATAAAGTTCCCGACGTAATTTTCTTATTCTTCAGTTTCGTTCTATTTTGAATCATAGAACCTTCCTGACTTCAATCGTACCACGAATTTAGGGGACCACGGCCTATATAATATACATATTTTGGTATCATGCTATTATATACTTTAGTAGTATTCGTGCGTTGTTAATACTAACTTAAATACCAGTATCTACGTATTTATAAGCGGTAGAGTAAACATAAAAAGTGAGGCGATATACGTGTCAGTATTCGCGTTTCACGTGTAACGTGTAAGAGGTGTGAGTGTCGTGTGTCTAATATGCTGAAGGTGGTAGAGTCATTAATTAACTTCCTACTGAGAAAACGAAGTTACGCCGGCACTTACCTACCGGAAGAACACGAATATCCAAACTGTACGTCTAATTAGCGAGCGAGTTTCCTGAGCGCGACACGTTTCGAGAGGAACGCGTCTTACTGATAAACGATAACGCATATAGGCAGACTTACAGGCCGTTTCTCGCTTAACCTACCAATTAATAGCCTTGTTTTCTTACCCTGACTTCAGGATGGAAAGATCGAAGCGGAGGACATTAAGGTTTCTCAGACGCATTTAATCGATTCCATCAAATCTACTCATCCTTCTTTATCGCGTGTCGAAAAGGAGAAATATAAAAGGATGTAAGTATTTCCTTAAACCGACCCATACACCTTAGCCAATTTTTAGGAGTGGGTCGAAGCCTGATTTCTAGATCTGTGACAATGGATCAAATTTAAAATTTTGTGAAACCTCGAAACTCTCGAAACCAGGAGTGTTTATTCCTTTCCTTTTTTTCTAAAGAATATACATATTTTTTGCTAGGAATTAAAATTTTAATGAGTTTTTTTTAGAAGATCAACTTGTTTAATCAAAGCTTTCTGTATTCGAGAACACGAAACTTTCTGAATTTCGTGGGATTTTGAGGTTTCCAGTGTTTCATCCTTGGTAATTTTTATATTTTTTCATCGCAGTTATGCCAAATTTGCGAAGAATGATAATTTTGTGGAAGATATATTGCAAAATCAGAAAGTTACTTTGGCATGAACGCAAGATGAGGATTTGGATCTTCTTTTTGGTGTAATTAAGAATATATTTTCTGTGTACAATGTCTCATTATAAGAAATATGTTTATATCGTTATTCTTATACATTTATACTGATTACTTATATATTGAATTTTGCAAGAGTACAATCGATTTGTGTAAAGTGATTTCCAATAAACCAAAGTTTAATAATTATTCATATTTTTGTCTTATAACATAATAACTGTACGCTTATCTCTGTTTCTTTCGTGTTTCGTATTTTATTATTTTCGTATTTAACATTTTAATAAACCTTTAAACGATTTATGATTATATGACATTTTTTACTTGATTATATCTATCTATAGAGTACACTCGCAAAGTTACATTCTGGCACATTTTGTGTAATATATAATATACGCATAATATACATATAATATGTAATATATAACATACTATAACATGAAGAATACGAGTGAAGACGAAGCCCGATTTTGTAATAATATTATCGAATTCTCCGCTAAGACAGACTGTGCTCGAACAATTCTGACAAACCGAAATCGCCTGACGTGAAGAAGGACGCGTTCTAATTTTCGTTTTATCGTGTATATACGGTTCCGCAGATCCGCGGAGCCGTTCGCGTAGACGGGGGCCCAGTTTTCCTCGTTTAGCCGAGCATAAGCGTAATCCGGATGCCTGCGTCTCTCAAGAAACTCAGCCTCCGGCGGCGTCGTTGCACGCCATGCTGAAGCTTAACAGCACGGGCATAGCGTGCCACGGAACTTTTCGTATTAATAATCGGTATAATAATTAGTATTTTCATGCGCGACTTAGCAGGAAGGATGTGGCCGCATGTAAGACAGAGAACGAGTTTCAGAAGTGAAACACAGTGAGAAGGAGAAAGAGAGAGAGAGAGAACGAGG
Organism: Bombus soroeensis; assembly: GCA_014737365.1. NCBI lineage: Eukaryota > Metazoa > Arthropoda > Insecta > Hymenoptera > Apidae > Bombus > Bombus soroeensis. Next base: position 1,943,036 of record JACXIL010000279.1, on the reverse strand, counting down.
CTCTGGGAACTTCGGTGAATCTTGATTTTAAGTTCAGGCGAAGGAGGCGCATATTTCACCGCGCTAATGTCCCGCCAGATAAACTACAATATTAGCTGCCTTCGCCCGTGATTTAATTTAACTTTGCCCCGGTGCGACATCCGCCTCTAGCTTTCAGCTGCCTCCTACTTCAGCCTGGTTAACCAGCATCTACCCCACGACCACCCAACCCCTTCTACGTCGACATGTGTTTATAGTTTTGCGAGGCTGGGATAAGCGGATTCCAAAGAAATTACGCGCTCGTTGAAATAACGTCGGGAATCTTCGTTTCCGGTTCCGATTTGTTCACTAGTTTCTCGACGAGTTTCTTTCATACGTGTGTATATTTTATTATAATGAAAATGGGAATAAAATTATGTCGTTATATAGTTATATTGTTGCATATACAGTATTTCAATTCTAATAAATTCATTAGAAAAATCAAAGAACTATTTAAAAACTTATAAAAGGATTATTTATACACGCATATTAAACACATAATGTTGACAAAAAAAGATAGATTCTATGAAATATCTACAGGTTAAATATTTAAAAAAGATCTCTCTTTGATATTCTAACACGGGACTGAGTTATTTTCTGACACTTTTGAAATGCGTGTACGACAATGAGTACTACTTTCAGCCATTAGCTTCCCATTAGTTTATACATTTTATCAATATTCATGAATTGTTATTACAAATTGACAAAAATATCTGGATATGTATGAGCGGCTAGTATATTACGAAAAGAAAAACTTTTCTATCGACTTTTCATCGCTGCCACTGCTACTTAAATAACAAAATTAAAAAACTAAGCGTCTCAGTTAAAGTCCAAGTGAAAGGCGTTTCCGGTGGTGAGTTTTCCGCAACCATCAGAAGCCATTACGCAACACACAGTACCGGTGAACGCCGAGGCAAACAAACTTGCACTCGCGATTATTCCGCGAAGAATTAGGATGGCATTCAGTCCTCTTGGAAATCATGACGGCATTGTCGCGTGTCCTTCGAACTGGCTGGGTGCCTCTACGTTTCTGTAGCTTCTCTCACCTCTTCTTCGTAACGTCTTCTTCGCTTCAAGACTCCCTTCTTGTCGATGAAAAGTAGAGGAAAAAGGAGATGGAGGAAAAGAGAGAGAGAGAGAGAAAGAGAGGGAGAGAGAGTTAAGTTTTCGAATGTCAAGGTAACGAGATTAGTACGACGAGAAACGGTAATCAGGAATAAAAATGCTAGGACCGACGGCATTTACGCTAACTAATCTGCTTCAAGAGGCGAGGAGGCGCTAACGGAGTTAGGACCAGCCAGCCTCCGCGTTTCCACGGGGTTTTCGTCGCTCGGCCGGCTTGTTAGCCGGATAATTGGCCATTTTTATGCTAAGCAGACCCGTGGCTGTTACGCTACCTCGCATTCTCGTTTCCGCTTTTCTTCTAGTCGCTCTTACCTCCGTTTGATCGTCCCATGGTTTTGTCTTTCCACTCCTGAGAGAATTGGTCTTTTTAAAAAGTTGGAATTTTAAAAAGACGACAGCGTTCCTTGCATAAATTCAAATGTTTAGTTTCGTCTTTTGTGGAAGCTGTGTAACTATCCTAGGACATGTAGTTAATATGCATCGAGGAACGTTCTATCAATGTGGTTGAGGAATTCACTTTTTAATGGAATACTATATGATAAACATTATTTATGAGAAATCATTATTCGTGTTAATGGATAACTACGTTGTATTTTCTTGCAGGAAAGAATTCGATTGAGAAATAGTAAAAATCTCCAAGGACGAAAAGAATATCCTCATCGCTGACAAATCGATAACTTTCGTACCGGGAAGTTCATTCCTTCACGGAGCTCGCAAACTTCCAACTTATTATCTAGAATAATTTTCAAAAAGAGAATTCAGTTTTGGGTTGGTCGTACATTCCGATTCACGTGCTCTTTCTTTATAGCGTCGGTCTCCTTTCTCTCTATCTCGCGGTTGCTACAAGATAAGGCTGTAACGGCGGTCTGTGCCGCGGTAAGGCGATTACCGAATCGCGGAAATACATTTCTCTGGTCAAAGTACCAGTGCACCTTTGTGGTAGAAGTCGCGAAAGGAAAAGATTCACCGTCCTCCAACTGCAACGATTGTTCCCCTTCTACAAAGCGAAATTGGACTGGAGCGAAACGTATTCCCGGAACGAACTTCATTTTTATACCAATTTTAGTGTGTTTTTTTATACCTTTATATTTTGCATACAACTTCGCAGTCTAATTATAACAATTGTTTTACTCTGGATATTTTAAATATCTATGTATTCCGTACACATTACAATTTTTTCTTCATAAACGTACAAATATTCTCAGTTGAAAAATAATAACCACGGTAAACGATTTCTCTTTCCAATAAAAATCCCAAGGATTATCATATTCCCTTTCAATCTTCCGTGAAAGCTCTGTTTTTATGAAATTTCATTTTCTATCCCCGCTTATGATAGAATTTCGAAATTAAAGGAATCCATCCAGAGAAGATTGAAATTTCGCGTCATGGTTGGCTCTCGGGTATGCAGACGAATCACATTCGCGGCTGTGATATGAAACAATTTCGCGGTTGCGATTCGATCCCGGAATTACGCGGCCGGCACAGCTGGAGGCTGGACTAGGCGTGGGTAGTGTCGCAAAAATACAGGATGGAAATGCAGAACAAGGAGGCAAAATCCATCTAGTGATTTCACAGGCAATTATGTCGTGGCGGCGTGCTGGCTGGGTTACTCTTATTTAACGCCAATGTGCACCGAGAGCACGCCTCAACGCCCTTGCACCGCGATCCCATTTGCGCGAAATTGTCAATGATAGAATGGCAGATTGAAAACTCGACATTCAGCGTACCCCCTTTCCGTCGCGTTCTCGCCTTTTTTCAAAGTCGTGACCGTCTTTCCTTCATACTATTTTCTTCTGCACCCCGTCGCTACTTCGAGTATACTTCGATTTGTAGTTTGGATCGTATATTTTGTGGGGGTTTGTGATTTTTAAAAGTATGGTTGTTGTTATTATTATATTTTATGTCATAATTATTCAATATACTTATATATATATCGTGATAATTAGACTGCGGATTTTTATACAAAATTCTATAAATAATACTAGTCTAGCTTTATCCTATCGAAGGAAAAAATGGAATATGAGCAAAGATTCGTTTCTCCCATTTAAATATTGTAACGAGAACTATACTTTGGATTTGTTATGTATTGTATGCACATATGTTAAGTGTTATATATTTTATATTATTATATTTCGTAATTTCTCATAAATGTATAGATTAATGCATAAAGCAAAACTGTTTAAAAGTAAAGAGATAAAATTATTACTGAACAATTTAAAAATGGATACAACGATGTGAATGTCACGGAGGAAAAATGGCATGATGTAAAGTTGTGCTTGGAGAACAAACGTTCTTGGCAAACACGGGAGATTCTGTTGGTGGGGTGAAATCGTCGGAACGTTGTACACGAGAGTTTCTCTAATAAATTGCACTCGAAACGTGGCCGATCCCTCGAAAGTGTCACCGATATCTCTCGGTGTCGGTCGAATCGAATGAAAAGAAAGCAGCGATAACTCGATTATCAGAGACCCAGATAAATAGACGATGGCCAATGCGCTTTTACCAGGAACGAGTCTACCCACTCGAACGCGTTCAATGTCCGGAAGCTGCATTACAAGAATGTCTACGGTTTCCGTTTCTATTGTTACCAATGTTTTATCGCGCTGAACCACTTCTACTGTCTTTTGGAAATGGCAATTGAATTATTTTCGCTTATATAGAAAAATTTCTGAAAATTTCTTTAGTTAAATTAGTCTATAATCTAAAGAATGAATTAAATCAGTAATTTTAAACTAATTCATATGCTGATTATTTACGTGTGATAGGATTGAATTTGTCATAGTTTATCATAGTAGAATCTATTACAGTTTCGAGACTTAATTTCGGGATGTAACTAATTGAAGTTAAGTTACTTTTACCGAAACCTTATATGGCTATGCTAATTCTATATGACTATACTAGTCTAATGATATAACCTAATTCTCATGACTATACCTGAACAAAAGAAACTTGTTTTTTAATAACAGCAATTAACTACCGTTCACCAGCCAATAGTTGGAGTAGTTGGAGTTGTAATCACGAGTTTTATGTGTTAATTTCTACACTGAAAACTTCCAATGTAAAATAATCGACAGATCTTCGAAAAACCCTAACCAATTCTGCCAAACAATTACCTCCATTTCAACCCTCGAAATAAATCATCCCCCAACCTCGAATCTCTCCAATCATTCAAACAAATCATCCGAATGCTCATCCAGCTTTCCAAACTACATATGTACTTTTCTTTCCAACTACCTATCGCGGTTCATCCCTAACAAACAAAACAATCCAAACATTAAATAGCATCGAACAACCGAGTAGAAAGATGTTCATGATGATGTTTCACGTCGCTTGGCACCCTTTGCAGCGGCCTCCCCTTACAGGGTAGCCGATCCAGAGGATCTTTTGACGAGGACAGTCGACGCTGTTGTGGGCGCCGCTCTCGGCCACGCTGTCTCTCTCGGCCGCGATATTTACGGGGCGTCGAGGCGTGGGTAACGCTGTTTGCCGCAATTTCTTGTTTCCATTAGGTTGGCCGGCCTGCGGGCTAAATTCCACCCTCACAGGCCCACCTACCCTTCCTGCGGGCTGGGTTGCGCAACTTCGACGGCGGCGCGGGGCGAAACGACAGACGACCGATGGCGAAGGGGAGGGTGGAGGGAAAACGGGGGTGGCGGATCGGCCGACAAGCCTGGCAGGAGGGAAATGGTGCACACAGAGAGGCCTCGGCTTCCACTGTGCGCGATCAAATGACGCGCGCCAGCGCCCACAATAACGGCCTCTTCACGCTTCGCTCCGATCCTATTCCAATCCAGGCCCTCCAACCCCTTTGCATGGTAGACGATCGAGGATCAAGAATCGGACCTCTGGTAACGTGACGCTGGTCCTCGTGGTCTCCGGACAATTTCATTCTTGATCTATCGTCTAGGTTCGATTCTTTGGAGGCTGTGACTTTGAATAAATTTTTAACTGGATCATCTTAGTTTATGGTAGTTTCGGTTATCAAAGGAAGGTAGAGCGTTTTATAATTGATGGTTCTTGCGACCAGAAGGAAATTTGATTTTTGATCAGTCCTTAAGATAGGATACTTTAAGGGCAGTGACTTTGGAAATATTTTCAACTGGATTGTTTTCAGTCACTGTATTTTTCATTATTAGCAAAAGATAAAAGGTTGTTTTAGTGGTAACAAAAGGGTTTGACTCTTAATTAATTATTGGGGTTCGATTCCTAGAAGGCAGTAAGTTTCTAATTTTCCGAAGTTGGTGACTATTAAAGTTTCAAAATGTTGACTTACGTAAGCGTAGTACTCAGTCCACTCTTTGTAGATCGTTAAACACAATTACACATTTTTCTCACGATATTTTTAATTTCACAAACGTTGTATCCGGACAACGGGTAACCAACAACGACAGGAACGTGGTGCAACAACAGGATTCTATTAAACCTTCGACGCAGGAAACAGCAAGGAGAAAGGAGCCGCGGAGAGAGGAATGGCGGATAAAGTGATTCGCGGCAATTAATTCGCCTGTAAATGATAGCGTTTTCATTTTCGCTGATGCCTTGCTGCCACGGCTCGGAGAATAATAATCTATCTTAAATAACCTGCGGGGTTCAAGCGTCGTTGTAGGAGTCTTCATCGTTCGAGCTTCGCTGCAAGATGCTCCAGCTGAAGTAAATGGCGAAAGCTAAAGTAATCTCGGCCAAGAATTCAATTACCGAAGAGTGTTGGGGGATGGTAAAGGATGGGTCGAGATTTAAAAACAGAAATTATGCCCGTCGTCGATGATATTCTTTTTTTTTTATCAAACGAATTTTCTCTTGGACTAGTTACTGAAGTATGAGCAAACGCCAATTTCAACATGCTTTCTGCATAATTCGATATTTGGTTTAATAAATATAGTAACCACGTATTAGTTGTTCAGAGGACTCACTGACTTAATATCACATTAAATACATTAAAAATTAGAATACATTAAATTGCATTAATATAATTAAAAAGTAGAAAGAAGTCTCGATGACATTATTATCGTTACATAAGAACGTTAAATGGAGCATAAATAGAATTCCTTTTGTAGCAACGAAATTTCAGTTGGTGTCTGATTAAACGAATTTCTGTCGATTGAATCAATTTATCTGAATGTGAACTCTTATTATGTGAATTAACAGGTAGTGGACAAAATTGGTAAATTATAATACGAACTCTAATTACACGATCTATTTGTCTTTCGGAAAAATCATATAAAGAAACTTCTACTGTATCATCAAATAATAGTAACTATTCATGAATGGAATAAACCACAACTAAGAATAAACCTCATTCAATTTTCTCTTCAACATGCTATGCACATGCGAACTTTGACATTTGACCGACTTTACCATACAATGTCGCGCAGGCAACTACACACCATCCTCGTAAATGTAAAAGAATCAGATCAATAGGAATAATAAAACACACAGAGTACATGTGACATTCTCGTTCATTGTATAGAACGTTGAAATACACTCGCAAATACGTATAATATATATACATATAATTCAACGGCGTCGCGTCGAAGGAATATGCATTAAGCATAAATATAGCAACAAGAATAGCATTACATCAATCGACGAGCCGAACGCGCTACACACGCTCTTGTAATGGGCTAAAAGCTTTACAAAGCGTACGAATAGATAGGTGAAAGAGGGGTGTGGAGAGGAGAGGGTAAGGTTTTGTCGGCGGCAGAGCTTCGCTTCGCGACAAATCCTTCCTTTGTTGGTTACGGGGAAATAGAAGAGCGGAGAGAAGAGAGAAGCGAACGTTGCATTATATTTTGCCTCCGCTGCATATCCATTGGTGCATGGATTCCTGAGCCTCTATCGGGGATGGTTGTCACCGTGAAAAATAATTTGCGCTCGCGTCGCGTCTCCGCGAGCACCGTTCTTTTTCTCTTCCATTCACCCTTCGTCGATTTCCTTCGTTCCACCGTTCCACTGAAAATTTCTTCTTCTTTCTTCTATTTTACAGATTGTAAACCATTCTTTTTTCTTCTTAGATAAAGAAGATAAGATTAATAAGATAAATAAACGTATTTTACAAAAATAAAAATCTAATAAAATGAATTTTTATAAAAATAAAAATGCGTATCTGTCAATGTTTCTTTTTTAAGATAAACGCGTCATTCTTTAATTATTTATTTGGTTATTTGAAATTTGACGAGTTTATAGAATACAGTGTTTCGTTATTATATTTTAGCAATGTGCAACACGTACAATAATTCTGACTATTTGAAGAAATCGCCAGTGATATAGTTAGGAAGCTAGTATATTGGTACCGTTTTACCCATTTGCATATCTATGATTGAATTATTTAAAGTGAATCGTCGGAGGAACGATAATGACTGGCGAGTCTAGGCGGTTTTATGTATTTATCAAGCGATTTATTCGCGTTATTGGTGCATTGCAGTCGATGTCAGGCGTCGTATGGATAAGTTGAAGACGTTATAACCTTTGAAATCGATTAGAACTACCGTCTAGAGCCACTAGCGGAATACCAGCTATTTTAAAACGAAACGAATATCGCATGAATACTCTCAATTTTATTTCATACCTAAACGAACCCTTTATCGATAATCAAATTTTCTCTATGAATTTTAATAAAAAATTAAAAGAATCTTCAAATGAATTCCTTTAAATTCCTTAGATTTTCAGTAAATTCTTTCAAATGAAACAGAGTGATGTAGTATCTTCTATATTCTCCATATAAGTACACGAAACCAAAAATCAAGATTTGCCAGCAGATAGAATTTTCTTTAGCTAAAATCGAATCTTCCTCTCAGCGGCTGATCCAATGGTCAAGAGATTCCAGAAATGGCGTGCAGAACAGTGGTCCAATTTTTACGCGATCGAAGGAAGGGATCGCCAAATAGGACTTGAGATGTCACGATATGCCGTGTCTGCTGAGAACTGTTGAAAGTAAATAAAATCAATTCTATATGCCATAGACAGAAATACTGTTGAGGAGTATGGAAAACGAAAATAAAGTACAACGTATCCTGTATAATGTAGATTTGTATAACGCGATAAAAGAACATTAACATTTTTACAGAATTTTTTATTTATCTTCCTGGGAAAACAATACTTATCTGTTGTTTATGTGTGCGTAAACAAGCTAATAGTCATATGACATAAAGGACTACGAAAAGTTTAAAAGATGGAATCATTAACAGAACATTAGGAGTCTTTCGTTTGTCTCCTGAGCGAAATTCAAAAAGAAAAATTCGAGGACTATCACTGGATTGACAGAAATATGAAAGAACTATTGAAACAACGTTAAAAATCTTTGCGTTTGTTGAAACGGGAACCGGAACGAGAAGAAGAACGAGAATAGCTATAAAAATTCCAGGACTGCAACAGGGCTTAACATTCAGTTGGAGGACCATTGAAGCCGGAAGAACCACGCTCGACAATGTTACACAGGGTAGAAGAAGGTAGGAATGAGAAAATAGAGTAGAACGTGTGGAGAAAAAATGTACGTTCGCCTGCATCGGGGGCACTTTCGAAATATCAATTTGAAACAGCCACGGGTATAGGTATGCGTCATACTTTCCATCGACCATTATGGTCGGCTTTCCATTTTTATTTATATTTACCGCCGCGTGGCCTGCCAGCCCCTACCAACCGCGATTTTATATCCGTCGTTCTCGGGTCAGCCGGTACGGCGCGGAAACGAGAGGGAAAGCCGGAATACTGTTGGAAACAGGCAGGGGTGAAAGGGGTGAGGAAAGGAGGGAATCATTGGCCGAAGCTTCCCACCCGATATTTTACGACATTTTGTTTCCAATCCGCGGTAGAAGGTGTCGGGGCATCATCGGCGTCGGGCCTTATGCGACTTTTATGGCGTTAAATCGTGATGAAGTATCCCCGGAATGGCCCCCTCTGCCAACCTTTTTTTTCTCTCCTCTCTTCCTTCCTTCGGCAGACCTACACGCGATTCTTTCTCGAAGCTTGAAGCATGGGACACTTCGTCGGAAATGATCTTTCCCAGATTTACTCTCTTCCTTGGGTGTTATTATTATTGAATGTGCACTTTACTCTGTTCGAAGTCCACTTTTAGTATTTATTGAACATCCATACTGAAATTAAAATCCTCCAAGTTAATTCTATTGCATTTTTTTGAGATCATTTTCGACGTAATTGAGTTTTTATCTTCTTAAACGATTTCTAAACATGAAGAAATCGTTGTTGATATGTATGACTTCTTGTTTCAGTCCTATGTTAAAAAATATTTCCTGAAATATTGAAAGTCTAATGAGACAATAGTTCTTACAGGTTCAAATAATTTTGTAATGATTTCTTAGATCTACCTAAATTTTTTTAAGCATTCTAATATTTATGAACAAAGATATATGTTCATTCGATAGTAGCGGCACGATCACCGATCGACTTCCGGGTAACAGATTACCTTTTTAAAAGACAGCACTTGACCACAGGGTTCAGTTTATCTCCGTTCGTTCTGAACGGTTTCGCGGTCGCTTCTCGAACACATCGCATCCCCCACGACTAGTAAAATACTAGCCAGGGCAACATTTCACGGACGGATCTTCATGACCCAGCCGCTACCGATAGGATCGTCGCATTTCCCGTGGACGCTCATATATAAGGCAAACTTATGCCGAACGTAAATTCCCTGGTATTGGCCATGGCTATCTTATCACGTGCTCGCTTTTCCAAGACGCCGATAGACCATGCCCAGACATTATGCGAAATTGAAAAACCGAAAGCGGCCAGTGGGCGCTGCTTGGACGGACTTCCGGTCAACACGAAGGCGGGCCACCGAGGGTCACACGATTCTTGCGGAAAAATCGATAAATCAAGGGAGGATGTTATCGGAGATCGTAACAGAAGCGTTATCAATATTTTAGAATTTATTATTTTAGTGTAACAATTTTTAAATTTAATTAAAAAATTATTATTGTTTTCGAATTTCTTTTTCCAAGGAAATCATAATCTTCGATATAAATTGTATTTCTTTTTAATAATATCATTTTTAGCTAGTCATTTCATAAAAATTAAAACCACGACCTTCTAAACGTGATATCGATAAAAATGTGAAAAGTTTGCTTTCAACTATCATGCTAATAGAAACCAGTACTATAAATTCCAATTTTCTTAAATTAAGTCTAATTTAATTTCTTAGATTACAAAAGCTAATGTTTGTGATATGATCAATTTTATCAGTATTATGAAAAATGATCCACGTCATAATTTATTACCAAATAGAAATTAGATGGTTTTACAAAGCAATCTTTATCAAAGTTTCATAATATCATGATTCAATTAAACACAGTTCCATGTTCAGGAATTAAAGAAATTAAAAAATGCTACAATATTCCTTCGTCAATCGGGAAAGAGATAGACATGGGCGATGGTCATTTTTGTTACGAGCCTTTCTAATTTATTGCCGATATATCGAGATACTTATTAAACTCTTGTCCAGTTCTCCATTCATTTTCTCTGGCAAAGTTTCAAGCGCAATAGCAGAAGAAGGCAACGCGATTGTTGACGTACCCGAAGTCGACATACCTCGACATTAAACCGCGGAGCGGGTGGGGATCCCGAAAACCCTTGGATTGTCTGCGCCATGGCCTGAAATAACAATAACGCTATTCAGCGTGGTGGCATTTGACAGTGGGGTCGGAAACAATGAAACAATCAACCCCGTACTACCTCTCTGCGGGGCTTTCGTGGCGGTGAGAAGAGGCCGGAAGTCAACAGTGCCGGACAATACCGGGCGGCGTCTGACTACCGTCCCTAATTAACCAAGTTCCCCAACTTGGGCCGGACTTGACGACCCTTGATGCATAATTATAGCCGCTGCTTGGGAGAATATCGTTTCTACGACGATTCTTGGCCACGTTTGTCTCTCTTACGACCGATCAACGTCCCTGTTACCTAGTTTCCAGGCGAATATTCGCTCGACCCACTTTGCCAATTGATCCTCTGTCGAAGGCATCGTGTATTCTTGCTCTGAATTCATTCTTCGACTTCGATGTTTTACGTGTAATATTTGTAAAATTGATTCTTGTTGGATTTTATCATTTATTAATAAGTAACTATGTTTTACGATGGTAAATGCGAGCTATATAGCTGAAAAAATGTATATAGTAATGAAAATTTCAGGAGTTATGAAACATTGGAAATTAAAGAACAAGAAATACATGATACGGATGATAAAGTTTAGTTGATGTACTCTGATTGTTCTTTAATTATGTTCATAAAAATATTTACAATTTAATAAATTTCACCCCTATTCTCATAAAAAACGGATAATCTTTAAATAATATAAAGAATTAAAAGAGATTAAGAATATAATATAAAAATACTTTGCCTAAAAGAACCGCGACTACGTTCAGAGCTTCGAGTCATCTTTTATGTTAACCCACTATCAGAATTCACAGGATTATCGTCGCCCTATAAAAAGGGAGAACAGGGTGAGGTTGGAACGAAGAAAAAGATGCGACCCTGACGCTATTAACAAACTTCTCACCGCTACCCCTGCATCCATTGCTTTACCACGTTGCATCCCTTTCTCTCTCTTTCTCCTCCTCTGTTTCGCTGCATTTTATTATTCGCATAATCGGATCTGGGACGGCGATAGCGCCGGTGATTTCGGGTTTGTCTACGGTAACGCAGTTGTCGGCCCGACAATGCCACCCCTGAATGCCTCATTGTCTGTCAGGACCGACGCCCACTCAAAACTTCCACTCGCGCCATCGCCGCCCGTCATTTTCCGCAATCAAACGATTCGTGCGATGCGCTCGAGCTCCCACTCACGCGATGCTTACAAAAGCGCTTATATAATTTGCAATTAAAATGTCTATCGAGTCGCGTGTCGTCTCCTTCATATTCTTTAATTTGTTTTCTTCGCGTTCAAATGTCGTCCGAATTTTTTGGAGCTAAGAGAGTCTTGGAAAAAAGTTGAAAGTTAAACATTTCTAATTTCTCTTATAGACACTGAGCTATAGACAGTTGTTCTTTCCGTTGTGAACTGGTTATGGCAGGTATAAAATAAGACAGATTTATGAGAAAACGATGGTGTCCATGGATTTATGGATTTAAAGATAAAATATCCAAAGTATACTTTACAATATTTAATGGGATAAAATAAATTTCTATTTGCATTTTTTCCTGCTATTATTTCTTTAATTATATTCGTAAAAATATTTGCATAAATAACTGTCCATAGTTTATTTATGAATCTATAAGAAGCTGCTTGGATATTTTAATCTCCTCCTTCAGCGTGGATCTTCATTTGTCTAAAGACTTTGTAATAGCATCATGTGTGAAGTAAGAAGTTTGTGAACTTTTTGAAGATTATTTTCGTACACTAGCAAAGAGTGGATACTTTTAATAAAATTAATGTTAACTTTTATTAAGATCAAAATATAATTTACATATAAATGAGAAAATTAAAATCCGTTACTTTCATGAATGTAGCAGTTCTAATTTTGAAACAGCCCTTTACATACATATGTTTATATAATATATATAATATTATATATATATATAACATATGTTTTTCATTTTCCATTTTATTGTAACTATTTTTATATAGTATATTTAAGTACACGTTAGAAACTGGATATTAACACTAGTATTAAACCTTATTCAGTATAACTTTCTACCTAATCTCTTACCTCTTTTCATCATTAAAACAACCATTTCATTTGTAATTTTTTCCCATTTTACGAAAGTGGTCGAAGAACGTAAAATCGACTTCCTTGGAAAAATCTATCGTTGTCTGGTGTTTCTCTGCTAGAAACTAGAGGAGGACGTCTTCTCCGCTAGGAGAAGTTTTCCACGGCGGCGTGCAAAGGGGTGAAAAGGGGGGAAAGGGTGGATTGGGGCGTCGACTACTGGCTGGCCAAAGGAGTCTAGGCGCCTCTCCATTAGTATGCGCGGAAGTGCTGCTCGCTCGATTGTGGGAGGTATTGTCGGGGAAGAATGTCCTCGTTGCCGAGGCTCTGTACCGGCAGAGGCTGCCTTTGGCGTAAGGAGGCACGAATCCAAGTCAAATGTAATCACTTTCGAATCGGAACACCCACCGTGCATTTCGAGTCTACGTCGGTTCTTCGGGCTTCCGGTCGTTCCTCGTGCCCTCCTTCAGATTTTAAACGTCCACATTTTCGATCGAACTACTTCTATTCGTGTTCGTGTCCTTTCGAAGCTACAAAGTCATGAATTTCTCTAGGAATTATTTCGTTAAGGGAGAAATGATACTAACTATTGATGAATTGGAAATACATATGTTGATTACTTGGTAAGGTATTATGATATCAGAACTTGTATGTTACAGTTATAAAGGAACACACGTTTAAAGTATAATCATGTTATAGTTATTGAAATATAATTTGAGATATGTATTGTATAATATACTATAACTATAACTTATAAGTTCAGGTTTTAATTTATCATTGTAGCGTCTCAAACGTCTATTCTCCAAAGAATTGTAATATGTTTTCAGTCCATTGTAATTAAAGATCATTCTTTCATTAGTTCGTACTAATTCCTAGAAAAATTCACAATTTCATAAATCTTCGAAAATACGGACACAAGAAGAGTACGATTACAGTCTTATAGTTATATTGACTAAATTGAACAAAACGAAGATTAATAGAATACTTCGCGTTATGTATTGCTCCAGATCAAAATTACGATTAATTATACACTAAGCAGCAATTAAAAAATAATTACAAGACTTGAACATTTTCAACATATAATTACCGCGAATAATTTCATGTACTACGTAATTGAAAACCGACGTAGAAAACAATATGCTCGTAGGTTTCACAGAATTCTATTCACAATAAGAAAGAAAGTGGAAAGAATCGCTTTGCTCGCTTCATGGTCGTACGAAGAATTATGGAATCGTGGTTGAATTCGTTGGCGCGAACGGAGACGTCTCTGGCTCTCCATTCTGCTGTTATCTCGCCACGAAGAAAGCGTGATTGCCTTTATGGGGGAAGAAAAGGTCCTTCGCGGTGGCGATAATGTCCTCGCGGCGACGACGGAGGCGTCGCTATCAGAAATAAAACACGACGCAACGGAGGGGAGGATCGAGGGTAAAAGGGAAGGCGTGAAAGTTCCTCCTTCTCGTCCCTTAGATTTTCCCCTACGACGATTCTTCCTTCACATAACCTCCGATTAGTTCTACAAATACGTGGGAGATACGTGTCGATGGTTTCTTGATCGATCCTGGTTACTTTTCACCTTCTGTGTCAAGGACCAATTCTCAAGCACACATGTAACCATCTGTAATATTTTGGTGAAATGTGGTAATCATGAAACGTGTCGTCAATTAAAAAGTGTGAAATAAGAAGAATCTTCATTGAATAGGTATTTTAAGACTTTGAAATGTAGTAGAAGCTTGATTATTGGAATATTGATTAACGAAACGCATGATTATAGGGATATTAATTAATGAAAAATTTAAGGATGGTTTCTTGTAAGAAACATCGTGAAACAAGAACAAAAATCGAAAGAAATAGTTACATTTTTATTTACAAGCTTTTGTTCCTATCTAATATTAATTTTTATAAAGTAACTCGAAATAATTGATGGTAAAATATTCGATTACCTTGAGCAACGTGTCATGATTAGTTCGGATAATCAAAATCCTATTGTATTATAGAAATTTGAGTATTCCCTAAAATGATGGTGCAGGTAAAGATAAATTAATTTCTTGTATTATAAAAATGCTTAAAGGAAACATGCAAAACGTGATGTTACTGCTATCAAAAAACCTTTTATGCAATTAGGATATAGCATAGGTAAGTCAAATGCTTCGGTTAAGATCCAATTTATTTACAAACGTCGCGTTATGTTACAGCAAATAGTTAACAATGATTACGTGCATATCGCCTGGGGCGTTAACGCAGCCATTTTTGTGATTAATGGAAAACCCCTACATGATCCTCTATATTTCTCGTCTTTTCTCTCGTTTAACGTTGAAAATGAACGGTAGCCGAGGAACTTATGTAAATATCGAGAAGATATGTTTCTATTTGTTTACAATACGCTTTACATTATAGGTACTCTTTTTTTTGTATCGTCGATTCTCTATGATCGTTACGATTTTCTTTTTTCTTCTTTTTTTTTTTTTTGTTAACTGTATACAATTTCTAGATGTGGGGGAAGTGTGCGTGGGAATTAGTTTCCATTCTGGTCGGTAGTGAGGCTCGATCGTCGTGGTCGAAATTTTTCACCGAAAAATACGTGTCTCACGCGGCAAAACAAGCGTATAAAATTTTGAATATACGGGTGCGCGTCGATCGTGAAAAATCAGCTGCAATAAAACTGCGTGAACAGGGGGAAGAGGTCAAAGGGGACCAGCAACGAATTGAGCAATTCGCGGACAGAATGGCACGTCTGCAAACAATTTGCTCGAATTGAACGTTTTATTATTACTGGCCAATTGTTTAAAGCTTCACAGTAATAAATTACAGCTTCGTATATTTCTATGCCATTCGAAAAAGAATGTTCGATACTTTTGCGTCCTGCTTTTATGTAGTTTCTTTTCAGTAGGATTATGAGAGAGATATGATAAACGATACTAGATTACGTATGAACTTCGTTCTTTAAACAAGTTTCTTTTTAATACTTTTTTAGCTTCGGAACTTCCTATAGTATAAAATTAATTGATAAATACTAAACTGTTAGTTGTACAGTTTGTATGCTGCGCATTACTGGACTACGTATTTTTTATGTACACGATTTAAAAAATAGAAGATTTACCTTTAAGGTAGTATAATGAGTACTTTGGATATTTTATGTATCTTTTTATATTATGTGTATTCTACATATATATGCATAAATATCCATAGTCTATTTATTATAAACTCTTTCGTCAATATTTTCTAACTGAAAAACAAAACAACAATAGAACCACGAATAACATAAGAAAATACAACAGTAATAACCAGGATCCTCTTGCACAATAAATATTAATAAATCAACAAGTTATAAGTTATGAGTCAATAATTTCCTTTCTAAAATTTTACATTAAATAGAACAATTAGATAACGTATACTTCCTCAAATTCCATTTGCTTTATTAACAAACGTGTTAGTATTGCACAGGAAGATATATTGACACCGATATCTTGTGATTTATAAAATTTCGCTAATAATATCAATTCAATTGTGCAAAAGGATCTCAAAAGAGTCACAAGTATTTCAAAATCTTTATGAAAGCTAAAAAAAGACCTAAAAATAAATTCATTTCGTCGATTCACTTACCAATCTCTCCCTCACAATCACCACCAACCGGCGATCTAGCAATTACAAGGTTGCTAAAAAAGTAAATTAACAAATAACAGAAACAGAAAAGGAAAATGAGAAAGACACAGGGAAAATATCAGGGAGTTGCAGTATCAATGCGCGACGCAATGAAATCATCTCGTGAGGAGACGGGGGGGTGGTATAACGCGTATACAGGTCCGCTGTGTCGCATCTACGTTAGCATTCAGAATGTTTGGCTTATTTCGCATGGCCGCGCCCTAAAGAAGAGATTTGCCTCTGCTCGAAGAGGGTTTTATTTTTTTCCTACCTCTCTTCGCTCGTATGGGGGCTCTTTTCTGTCCTCCCGTGGCGCTTTGGGCTCGCGTGTGCGGTAATATGTGCCACCGAGAGGGTTGGTTATCTCATCAAAATTGGACTCTTCTCTGGCATCCCTGTACACGCTTTGCCAGAAAGGACCCTTTCGCTTCTCTCTTTGTAGGATTTTGGCCGTGGCGAGTTATCGATTCGGCTTTGGTATCCACCGTCGAGTCGCATAACGGATTCTCGTCGAAAAGTTCGACTCGTTCCGTCTCCCTAGCGAAAAAGCTGCAACTCCCAAGAGTAAGATCACTCGTGGACATTGTGGGACATCACTGGGATGATGTGGTATTTCTTGAGGTCTCCAACCAGGTTTTAGAATTTTCTCTCAACGAGATATCATATATACAATCGTAAAAAACAGGTTAAGTAGGCTGTTGGAATTATCACACAACGCAACAGGTTACGAACGATCGACGACCTTCGTGGTTCATCTTTCATACCTTTTTCTATACAGCCCTCCTTCGTCAAAAAATCCTATCTAGTATTTTTGAAGATATGTAGCGGATACGGAAGGTATTTACATGTCATCGTATTTATTATAGCATTTACATAACAATTAATTAGGTTCAAATATGAACCCAATTAGTATTTCCATATGTTTTTTCTTTTAACAATATGTTATATTACACATGCTCTTACGAAATAGTGACTAAGTGTTTTCGATTGAACGAAGAGAACTAAAGATAGAAAAAAGTACACCATTCAACTTCAGTTTTCTTCAGTTTCAAGGTGGTAGATAAGACATTTTAACTAAGGAGGAGAGTATAAGATTCTATAAATGTAAATCTCCGATTCGTAAAAGAGTCACTTTTCCAATGAAAAGTCCCGTTTACATCATATACACGATTGATAACTTCCTTTCGTCATCGTTTACATAACAGATTATGGACCTTCAAGTAGTTTTCAATCGAATCATTTTAGAAGCCATTCATCTCCCTGAGCATCAATGATCACTGTACATTTCCAATATGAATGCCCCTCGACCTGGCCATCACGGAGTTTCTCTGTTCTTCTTGTAACTGAACTTCGTCGTCCTTCGGTGGTGCGTTTAAATTCGTCACCGTGGTTTGAGGAATGGGCGATAACATCGGTGGTACCCTCCACCAGTCAGTGCTTGGCCATCCAGGTGGTACCAGGTTCCCCCGGAAGTTTAGGTCCGGGAGAACCGGAAGCGGCCTTCATATGACGTGGCCGCGATGACTTCCCAAATTTGAGCTGGACGACGTCAGATTTTGAACCGAAAACGCGCTCTCCACCTTTGTCGTCGCGGTCGACGTCGTCGTTGGAACGCTATTAACAGTTTTCTCTGTCTGATCGGTAGGTGACGAAGAAGAAGACGAAGAAAATCTATCTTGAGATCTGTCTTCCTGGTGCCTATCGACCGAAGACAAGTACGTATCTTCTTCGAGTTTTCTATATCGAGGTTCTTCCCTGCTAGAATCTCTGTCTGAAGGAAATCCATCCTCTTCTGGCTTACCTGGACTAGGAAAAGGTCTTTCTTCTAATTTGGTGGGCAAGTACGGCCTCTTTGGATCTTTAGGTGGACTTGGACAGCCACAATTGGGTTGTAGACAGGTCGCTGTTGATAATCCCGGCCAGGACATGGTTTGATGGCTCGAATAAAAGGTGCTGCCTCCGTAGAGTGCTTGAAGCGCCAAATCTGCGGCCAATTTGCCACCGTTGAACTCTTCTCCAAGTTTGTGTTGTATAGGATATAGGGGGTATGGAAATGGCGGGAAGAAACGGGGAATCTTGAGATCCTCGTGGCTCATCAACGTGTGGTGCGATGGTGGTGCCAAAGGTGGTAAGAGGCTTCTCGATATATTGCCTAAGGTCTCACCCGAGGACATCAGGGGTGATATCGAGAAACCGAATTTGTTCTCTTTCTTTACTAAAGATTTCGGCTTCCTGCGCGGTCGGTACTTGTAGTCTGGGTGCTCTTTCATGTGGAGGGCTCTGCAAGGAAAATGTTTTTCTATGTTACCATATTAAACGTTTGATAGAAGATTAGAATTAAAACGAAATTTCAATAGAATATTATAATTAAATACAGAATAGACCGGTACGCGATGTCCACGATATATTTGAAGAATGTATGTTTCTTTATTGAGGCGACAATATGTCTTTTTTTTTAACGAATGATAGATTTAATGTCTGATTAAGGTACATTAACATAAGATCTAGGTCAACCTACACAACACTAATTAATTTACTAATTAATGATAAGTAATAATTATTTAACTTAGTATTTATTGATAATTTGTTTGATTTATTAACGATGATTAAGGCGAAAAAAATAAAACGTTCATTTAATTTTTTCGTTAAATGAAATTTTAAGATATTCCTAGCTATCGTAAATCTAGCGCTAAACCTGCTATCGCTAGGTTGTAAGGGAGGCTTGTGTTCGAGCGTTTCAGGGGTGGCCTAATTGAATAGTTTTGCTACGGCGAATGCAATAGTTCTTCGAAGGGTCGAAGGCATAATCTCTGGCACCGCTGGTTGAACGAAAACGCTTGCAAGATTCTAGGAGTTTTCACGAATCTTTCATAACGAAGAAACACGTTTAAAACGTAACAGAAACATTCGATCAAATAAAAGCATTTTTGGCAAGTGTATTTAATGTATATTTAGAAATATATATAAATAATATAAGTAAATGTATCGTATCTCGATAAAATACAGATTATTTTCCAAGTTCACCAAGAAAAATCAGTCTTTGCGCAGTTTTAAACAATGATATCGTCCTCTATCAATCTTCGATAATCCAAGGTGTCGCGTTATCGCTGGAAGAATCGCGCGAGACGAGATGAGACACTCGAGAATTCGGTAAACTTTGCTCTCGACACCGTTATCCGTACAAAGGAACGTATTATCGTGGTACTAGAACACGATACGGGACACCATGGGTATTTGCAGCTAATATCTTGTACACACACCCCGGTTGAAGGCGCAGTCGACGCCACGTTTGTGTCGACAGGCTGGTAAAAGTGAGGAGAGGAAGGGAAGAGTCAGAACCCTGTGGTATCTCCGTCACATAATACTCCATTATGTACCCAAGAGGCGCACAAACGCAGTCCTTATTTATGCTTCGCCTCACGGAGATAAAAGAAAGCGAGCGAGATAGGTGTTTCACGGGCGGGAACTCTTTTTTACGTGCCTAGAGTTTCGCGTTGGGGAATCCTGCCGGAAAACGCGCTCACAATCACAACCACTCGAATTACTTCGACCATCTCGCCAGGGGTTTTTAGTACTTTTCAGCATCGATATGTTCTATTTTCTATACAGTGTATGGTGAAAATATTTGAACATATATAGACACCTTTTATAAATATATTATGTGTGTTATGTAAAATATTTTGAAATATCATGAATACCATGATGAAATACGACTATCATGGTAAAATTTGAAAGGAATCTAGTAACGCAGATATATGCATCAGTTACACGGATTTACTGCAAGTATGTGCTTGGTAAAAAATTAATCTCATATCATTTATATATTATGTAAAATATTTCTTTTAAATCTACGAATATATAAACCTTTAGGTACTGTACTACGTGATGAATTTATCAGGACATATTACACAATTTTGACATCAATCTTCTTCTCGTAGCATTCATTTACTAAATAGACAAATAAAATGATTGTAATAAAGAAAATAAATAAAATGATGAAATTTGTAACTTTCCAATTCAATGATATATTGAAATACATTACTGGAAATAGATCCAAATCCATCTTATTTTTGCAAGACAAGTGTAGTCACATTTCTATATTTTCTATATTTCGAGTGTATCATCGATTCTTGGGAACGAACGATAGGAATAACGAGGGAAGTCAGCCTGCACATTGGTAAAACCGATGGTTCGTATCGGCGTGGTCGAAAACGAGCCACGAGGTGTATAACGGTGGAGAATTTTCCAACTCGCGAACGAAATCCGAAATTTCGGTTCCTCGCGGCGAGAGTGACGCAGCGGAATAATAATTCCGGGACAATGTGTCCCGGCAGATAGCACAAAGCGTAAATCAGCATAAACATCGGTAAAGCCCCGCCGACAATAATTCAGCATAAATGCATAAACATCGGGCGTAATCTTTACAATTCGCTTGGAGCCCTCTACCACCACCATCACACAGGGAAAATAGCACACTGCCAGAGCTAGCAGGGAGCGGGTGTGACCACACACCACTTCCAACCGTGCGATAAACAACGCGTTATATCATATCGGTGGACATAAGCCGCGCGGTAGTTGCGCTCGCGGCTGCCGCAACAAGAAACAATAACAATTAGTCACGATTGTCCTCTGGTGGCCTAGCGAATGTCGTTAGTGTAACGATTCGTCATAAATGTCATTGTGCTGCCAACGATCGACGGACTTTCTCGATGTCCCCGTGACGGTCTTCCCACGATCCGTGTAACCGAATATCGGTCGACGATGTGACCGATTGTTGTTGGATAAATTTGTCCATACCGTATACCTTTCGATAATTATTGCAATATGTAAAAAGTTGTTTGATCTTGTTTTCCATATCTTTTGGTTACGTCGATCCTAAGGGGGATGGTTTTGATTATGATAGCGACAGTGAGGCGAATCAGGAAGGTTGAGTTTATTCACACTGACCTTTTCGTATATGGAAAACTAAATATGTAAAGGTATACCAAATATTCAAGCTGAAGTATTCATTATTATACTTGCATGGTAAAAGAAACATTTCATTCCTTGAATTGAGTTCAACAATATACGAATTTGCATCAACATATTTTCAAAATGTTGGATGTGGCGAAGAAACGCGTGTTTAGCTCGGATACCAGATAATACGAACACAGTTTTGATAAAACAGGATTGATCGACGATATATTGAATTTTAAAACAGCTCCTTTGTAAAACATTGGAAATTTATTTCTCGTATTTTACTCCTTTAGTTTCCATTCTACCTACATCTACTTCTAAACATTAAACTTTATAATTAATTCTAACGACTTCCGCAGAAAACTCACCAATGACATAAAAAATCTTCGAAATCTCGTTGCCTATCGCCTATCCTCTAACCTTCTCCATTTCACCTTATACCGTTGATCGATGCAACTGACTCTAACTCACCAATTCTTTACCATCGTTTCGATGCAGCATTTTCACTCTCGTCGCTTTCCTTCTCGGTTTCCTCGGTGCGCGACCGAGAACGGGGTAGACAGAACGTCTGTAGGAGCTGGGAGAAAAGAGGGTTGAGGAGGAGGGTATCGTAGGACAGGCAGCAGCAGTGGCAGCACGGCACAGCCAACGAACAGCAAGCGAGGGGGTGAGACCAGGGGCGGCGGAGAGGGTAGGGGCCGGCAGAGGAGCCGCGCAAATCCTTTTAAATCCACACAATTGCGACAATGGGGCTTTATTTGTTATCTCGGGGGCCACATTGTGAGTCGCCGTGAACGAACGGACAGATTACGTCGGGCCAGTGACGGCTTGGCTCCAGGGGAACCCGTTCCTACTAGGAACCTGGCTGCAGGGGAACGACTTTTATCGGGCCCTCTCCTCTTTATTTTACGACCGTTCCTCCCTCTCTTGGCAACCCTCCCCCGCGGGCCAACCCCTCTCGTTTTTGCACACTACCGTTACCAGAATCGTCAGCGACGCCGTCATCCGCCAGAAAAGCGGATTCGCCGTTACACGTCTCTGCTCGAAATTTTCCTCCTCTGACTCTCTGTACCTTTACCTGAGAAACGTTTTCGCGGGCAGAATGAATATTGAGGCTCCCTCAAGTCGATTTTACAGACTTCCAGTGGGGATGGTTGTTAGTTTGTTTCAGTGGAGTTGTTTCTTTTGGAGATGGGATATGGTGGAAGAATATATGGTAATCTCTACGAATAATTTACTTACGATTTAAATAGTAATATTACAAAATTGGCAAGTAAAAAATGTAGGTTATAGGCTTCCATCGTATAAGTGGTTTTCCCAAAATTTTTGTTTTCAATCTCATTCTCATCTCAACAATCAAAAGAACTTTCAACCCTTAAAGACTATCACGAGTGAAAGTTCATCACAATATACTTTTTTTTAAATTAGGAAACTGATAAAGCTAAGCAATTGAAGAATAGAAGAACCCATCATAAACATCAAGCGTTAATGTTTTAACGCTCTTGAAAAACACATACCTTAATAATAATTCTCACATTTTTTTAAATTCGAGGAATTTTTCAATGATAGGAAAATAGGATTGCGTCGAGAATAAATAAAAAGACATAGCATGTTTGGTAACAAATACTGGTTAATGAATATATAGGTCTTGTTTTGATGTTTCATGTTTTAGGATCATATTATGTGAAATAGAATTTTTCTAAAATATATATGTAATACATATAGTTTTCAGTTTGAGAAGTTTATGTGCACATCTCTTTGAAAACTCGAACGGATTGTTTGCGAATAAAAGATGATTGCAAAACAATGAAGACACATTTGTCCACTTTTGAAAAAAATTTCAGTAGCGTCTGTTAGGCGGGACAATATTTTTCATTCGGCGATTGAAAAGGGCAATATTCGATACCGTGAAAAAAGGAATCGAATCACAACTGACACGGACTGTGCGTCAGTGCGAAACTTCATAATTCCTTTTGTTGGACTCGATCATGGTCATCGACAGAAAAGCGGATTCCATGTTACATTCCGTTGATAGAATTCACTACCGAGTCGATTGATTCTTCTTTCTTCTACACTTTCTATATATTTTTTATTTTTCTTTCTTTTCAAAACCGATCTAACCCGAACGAAAAAAAGAGGGGAAAAGTGAATACTTGGCAATTGAAAGTGAATCGACAATTTAGAAAGAACCGACTTTATTATTCTATTATTTATTTTACGAGCATCATCGCCGCGCCGGTTATATTCAACCCCAGCCGCCTCCTATCACTTCGCTGTCCCGGCAATTTTTGCTTTGAAAAACCCTGACAGACCTCGATTCTGCCATCGACAGTTCGCGTATCGTACTTTTAAATTAATCTTCCTTTCGTCGTGTTCTCTCGATCTCCACTGTATTTATTGTCTTATTGTTCTTTGTCTGTGTTCCTTCGTTTCCATTTCTTTTTATTGATCTTTTTATTTACTGCATTTGTTAACGTTAGAAATGCATATCAAGAGCCCAAAAGAATTTCTCTTTTGAAGAACGATAACTTCATACTTTTTTAAAAAACAGTAGTAACCGAAAGAAAGTAGGAAAAGTTAAAATTTAACGTAACACATTCAAAAACACAAAATAGTATCCAATATTTCCTTAAGGGGTTGAATAAGTTATAACTGACTAAATAGAATATTATGTTTACAGTAGCAATCATTCCCCCATTAATTCCCCTCGATAGCGTGAAGAATGAAACAGAAATGATAAAAATGTCGTTCGATCGTGAAATCTCTCCGACCTGTTCATCGTACGGCGAGCTAAATAAACTCATAACAATGATTAAATATTCAGGGTCGGTAATAAAGAGGCCGTCCCCTCCACCTCCATAAATACCACTTCGTTCACCCTATTCCACCCCTTGGCTTAGCGCAGCACGCCCTTAGCTTTAGCAACAATGTACCGTATTATGAACTACGAGATCCCCCTTCCTCGTTTTTCATCCTCTTCACAGTTATTGCAGATACGCCTCGATGCGATAATTTTGTTCGGCCACTCGTGACTAAAGAGCAATTAGCACGCAAAAGAAAAATCTTCGATATTGATTGAAGGCGATACGAAACGAACTTTCTATTTCATATTCTTTCAAAAAAACATTTCGATTCACAAACCACAAAAATTGGTGTTTATAGAAACTCGTCGATATTTTCTTAAATACTTTTAAAGAACAAAATTTAACGGAAATAAAATCGGAAGACACAATTTTTGTTTTATTAAAAAACAATTTTTGTATTTTAATGATAAATTTTATAACATTTATGATGCGTATTATAATCTAGTAGATTTTGTAAATTTGGTAAATAAAATAGTTCGAATGATACATAGAAAAATTATAATGTTTGGTCTTTTTATAAAAAATTTCGTAATATTTATGAGGGAATAATACAATGTAAGCATTTTTGTGAATTTGTGTAAAAGATTTGTGCAAAGTGATAGCAAATTATGTAAATGTTCAAATTATCAATAGTGAGCAAGGATTGATTCGGAAAATATACACGTTGACTCAGATGCGTGACTCCACGTGGAAATTTGGAGTTGCACATGTGGCAAGAATGTGTGTTGTGCGTGTCGAGTCTTTAGAAGCGCGTAAAAAGTAGGGAATATCACGCGACGGCTACTCTTGTATTTTCCCAATTTCTACGTTATTTTATTAAGCATTAATTTTATAATTATGTTAAAAGCATATCGGATTCTTATTTCAAGATTCCATTCTACATTTATAATGTACAGCATGGTTAAGTAAATTTTGTATTTTAATAAATAAATAAAATAATATTTGATCAATTTCGTGATTTCCTTTCTGGATCTCGAAATTTATCGGTAGAAATTGATACAGACGTTACTTTTTTGTGGGATATTTAATAAAATTTCGATACTCACCTTAATCTTTTAGCTTCGTCGATGAAAGGTCGCTTTTCACTTTCGCTGAGCAGTTTCCATTCGGCGCCAAGCCTCTTCGATATCTCAGAATTGTGCATCTTGGGATTTTCCTGGGCCATTTTCCGTCGCTGTCCCCGTGACCACACCATAAACGCGTTCATCGGACGTTTGATATGCTCGTTGTGAAGCGTTTTCGATGACATCTCGACCGTTATTCTGATCTACGATCTACAATTATTTTCGATCAATTCCTTCTACAGATTCAATTCCTATCTTCTATCAATATCATTCTTTCACATCTCTCTATCGATAAACAATTTCTTTCTTCACTATTCTTGTCCTTCATCATTACTCAATGAGTATCGATCTTGACAAATATTGTACACTGCACCTTTCTACAACTTTCGATCACGTGGTCGTCAAAGCCAACAATTTCCACATGCTCAACGATGACTCGATTTCAGTCTTCAAACCACAATTCCGATCAAAATTCTCGCAACAAAACTGCTGTCTCAAACTGTCATCAACTTTCTCTTTCGATCTTCTTATGAATCTTCCAGCCAGAATCTTTCTCTTTTTACACTCACCCCCTCTAACCGGATTTCAAAATTCACACGAAAGATGTTCTTCGAATTTGATCGTCGTCCCAGCAGCCACTCACAGAGAGATTCATTCTTCGATGTTATACGAATATGTCTCGTTAAGACCAGCTTCTTGAATCCTCTCCATTCGATCTGTCCTTGTTCGATTCAATTAAACTGGTTTCTTCTTGATTGCTCATAAGGAGAGAAATAGCGCACCGACACCAAGTTAACCGTAGGGAAGCTGTGTGATTGATACCGTGACGAGGACTGGTAAGAATCCGTCAGGACCTCTCTGACATCGAGTCTGGGATGAGCCAGGGAGGAATCGGGACCGAGTGGAGTAGCTGGAGTCCCGTGGGACGCGGAGGAGACAAGGATCGGCCAACCAGGGATGTTTCTACTCTCCCACCATGGTCCACGGCTAATGGACAAGCACGATTGGCTCCTTCGTCGACATGGCGGACGGAGGATACAGGCGCGTTCAACAGGTGGAGGTGTGCTTCTTCTCTCTTCGTTTTTTAGCTACGTTTCCTCGTTGTACACGTTGCCAGCCAGCCAGCCAGCCAGCCAGCCAGCCAGCCAGCCAGCCAGCCGGGCCATGATTCTCGCTGTGTGTCTGTCACGCAGATTATCGTACTACCGCTTTTCTGACCTCTTTGGTCGACGTCGATGGTCAGCTTGCATCCGGTTGACATCGACGCTTTTAGATAATCGCGAGCTGAATTGATTTTTACGGTCGCAAGTAGAACAGGACCGTCACGAGTCAGACGTAACGCGTTACGCGCATCTCTGACGATGAGATTCGTGTCTGAAGGATCTAAGGAGGATTTGTGTATTATCTGTTATTCTATGCATTTTTACACTTCTACATTTCCCATAACTAGTAATGAATAAAGTAATGAATGAATCTTTGATATATTCGATACTTTGCTATATCGGTATTTTATATTATTTGGCATTTCATTTTACAGACATTAGTAATTTATCTTATTTGGTATTCTATTGTTTTAATATTTATACTTTCTATTATGTGAAAAGTTGTTGTTTATATGCATATTAAATAGCGACTGAACAGTTAGATAACAGTCAGACAATACTTGGACAAATTATTGGACAAATTAAATTTATATATATCATATCTACCAAATATCGCATAACAAAATGTAATGACATTTATATATCTGATATATCATCATAACAATTTGTTATTCAATTTTAAATGAAAAGGAACAATTGTTTCCCAATGTTAAATAAATTTATAATACAAATTAGATATTCAGTAACGATAGGTATTGTTCCCTGCAATAAAAATGCATATGTAGTTTTAAATAAATCTATCGAGTAAATATGACAAAACATCATCAATCATTCATGAAACGGACGATACTTCGCCCAGAAATTTTTCCACCGTCATCGATGAACCTCATTAATACACCACCATGTATTGCAGTGATCACACCATGAACGGAGAATTTTTTCTTTGCTTTGTTCGGCCGTTGTAGAGGCGAAGAGCGAGCGGGCCATTTCTCCAAATAAATGTTATCAGTGTCGGCAATGTCTTGCTGGAAGAAACGGTCGAGGGGGAACGCAGAGCTGAAGACGTCTCTCTAGTGATAAGACGATAAAGAGAGGAGGTATAAAACGAGACAAGAGGGCTGTGTGTTAGTGGTAACATTTCAACGAATTCCAACTTTTATAAAGAAACGGCTGTACGGTCGGTGTCATCGAATTTCCGGAAGGTTCCGAAATATTCATCTGACTGGGGTGAAGCAGGGGTGTATTTGTGTAAGACAGGAGAAAAGTCGACGAGAAAATGAAATAATGAGAAAGGTAGAAGAAAAAGGGTCGATTTCTAAACGTTAATTTAACTATCTTCGTTATCTTCCTTTTACTTCGAGATTCTGTTAACATCCAATATTCTGCTTATTATTTTTAATATTATTCCTAAGTAGATTAATACGATAGTATATGCGAATTTTACCAAAATGTACAAGTTCATGGAAAAATAATAATGGAATCACCTAACAACTACTAAAAATATAGCAATAATATTTTATTATTTATTATATATATATTATGACATATATTCGTCATTTAAATATCACTGCTTGCATTAAAATCCGGAATTTATTAATAAGAATAACATAACAAAAATTAAATTCATTATTCATCTCATAATTTCTCTGAAACTTCTCTACGATTGATTATTTTTACTATCGTCTTTCTTGATAAATTGATAGACTACTATATAATTCTTTCTTATATATAAATCTAATATATTTCTTTTTACTAGTAATAGGGATAATGAGAGATTAGAAAGGAATTCGCAGTAAAATTTAGCTATGAACAGATGTAGGCGAATCGAATGGCAGTGGAAAAGAGGACGCGCGAACGAGGGTTGAAATTATCGAAGGCAATCAGCTGTTTGTTCTGTTATTAACTCGATCATAAATTCACTACACGATGTGAATGAATCGCCACGCTTGGCTGTCGTTCTGCCGGCGTTCCTTTATCACCCCTCGTTACACATTCTCCGTTATTCGCAGGGCGTGAACGCGATTTTTATCGGTCATCGACGAGAAGAAAGGATCTCGAAAAGGGGAACCGTGTCCCTTTTCATACACGAAGTTGTACGAAACCCTTATCTGTACTCTGACACTTTCAATTAGTCCCTATCGCTGGCAAACATCACGCTTCTTTTTTTGTGGGATGTTCCATCACAATGTTAGGAAATTCAAAAGTATCGTGTACCGAATATCAGGTAATAATAATTATTTTTCCTCACTCTTCTCATATTTTTGTCAAAATATCTTCTTCAATAAAGTACCAAAAATTCTAAACCAGATATCCCTACCATCTTTCCAAAAGAGTAACTAGATGGTAATTTTGTTGTATTATATTTCGCAATTTTTATGATACTAATAATTTCAACTAATATCGTTTGAAGTAAATGTTTTCCTTTTTACTAATTTTAATATAACAATGATATAACAATTTGCCAACAAACTCCAGATAAAGAAGAAAGTGATATCTTGAAAAATTTCATAAAAAGTATTAAAGGGTTAGCGTCACTTGCCCAAAAATCTGATTTTTCCTGCAAAAGAACTGGGAAGAAGGATTCTGGATTGCACATCTCAAAAAGGGAGAGAAAGTGTACGATGGTATGGGGATGTTAAGTGACTTTTCCATGTTCGTTTCTGTCTCGATTTCGATGATAGCAAAGGCACGACAATCGGGGGAGGGAATTTCTCTATCAGTACACGTTCTCTCTCCATTCGTCTCACCTTCCGTTATCGTCTCGGTCGCTCTTCCGTGCTGTGGGGTGGCACGCGACCGCTGATTATACCATTCATCGCGCACCGTAGTCCGAAAGAGGGTTGCTAGCGGACTCGTAAACGTCGTAGCACCGTTCCACCGTTCCTTGTTTCTCCCCCTTTCAACCGTGTGCCCACTTTGGTCCCGGCGACTACTACGGCCCTGAATGCTCCCTCATCAATGAAACAATCCGGCTTTCCGGTGCCCCGTCGCCGACGGCTTCTTAATTTCGGGATACCACGTCTCCCTTTCCAACGAAATCTTCTTCTACATTCTCGATCAATTATCAAGTGTTTGTGTTTGTTTCCGTCATTTTGTTGATTTCGACTATTTTAGTGGATGATTGGACTAAAACAGGACTGCGGACGTTTATGCAAATTCGTATTTTTATGAATAGAGAAATGGAAGTAAATAGGCATTTGTTTCACCCATCAGATATTATCCCTATTTTACTATTATTTTATAATATTTTAGTATTCTATTTTTTACTATTATTCAGTCAACTTTACATTGATTACTTTATAGGATATTTTTAAGTATCACGTATATACTGTGCATTTTTGTAGTTTCAACTATTTAAAAAACATATGGAAACTCGCGTTGTATCGATCCTATAACCATTAGCGTGGTTCAAATTTTTATAACTTACTTGAAATGTTCTTAAATTATTCATTCGCTATAAAAGTCTTCCAAATTGGTATCCATACTTTACATCTCACGTGTCAATTAATCTATAAAAAGATCAATCTATAGGATTTTCAATCACTCTGCCACTGTCCATTCACCATAATAAACGCCGAAATTCATTATATCGAAACTTCGTTCCAGATATGCTTTCACAAATTAGTCCAATACATATTTAGCTAGTCTGAGCAAATTGTTCTTGACTGGTGCAGAGCGTGGAAAAGAACGTGTGACGGGACAAAGAGCTCGCGAGGCATCATCGTTGCGATTGCTGAAGCGACAACAAAACGGTGGCCCGCGACGTCGAATGGTAAGAGGCACGGTGGGGTGTGCGAACGGCGGGGCGGAGGCATGGGTGCGTCGAAAAGCTCGCTGATTACTCCATTGTCGGACCGGTTGTTTCAGTTAATCGCCACGCCTCGTGGCGTTTTGTTGTCCTTTTATCGCGCCGTTCTGCCGACCAGTTGCCAGCTGCACCCACCCGGATACACGAAGGGGTGCATCCTGGAATTCAAGGAAACGAAGATGCGAGACGTCGCGAAATTCTTTAACGAGTCGCCACCTTGCAACTGTAGTTTGGTAAAGGTTGACGGTTAAAAATAGAATGAAAAAATATGCATAAAGGTTGAAACAACATTAATACATTCATTTTTGTGCTTTTCGTCGTGGTTCTGTTTCAGTGTTTTAGTGTTTTATGCTATTTTAGGAATACATATTTTACGAAACTATGGGAATCGTTTGTTATTTGTACATCTAGCGGGTAATGACGTATCGGTACAGGTTTCGAGGTGGTACTGCAGTAA
This sequence comes from Bombus soroeensis, assembly GCA_014737365.1. Taxonomy (NCBI): domain Eukaryota; kingdom Metazoa; phylum Arthropoda; class Insecta; order Hymenoptera; family Apidae; genus Bombus; species Bombus soroeensis. The sequence continues at coordinate 1,912,348 of JACXIL010000279.1, read as the reverse complement.
TTACACCGTTCAAAATAGTTAAAACGTTCAAAGTTGTAGAATATTTATGATTCTGCATGTATTATAGCTTAACCTTCCCCTACGAAGGTTCTCAGTTTTACCGCATCACGCGTACCTTTAATTCATCAACCCCTTTCCATTTTTACCCTTCTAATCAACTTAAACTCACTCCAAGCCCGTACAATCTCTTCGCCCCTATTACCATCAATTTCCATCCATAATTCCAAATCTTTCCTTCGTTACGAAATACCAAATTACACAACAAATTAAACAGATAGTCGACGTATTAGGTTGCTACAATTTGTTCCATCGATAACGCTGATTAAAATATTTAGCAATGCAAGATAAACGAAACACTTTGTATAGCAATGTTATAGTAATGCACATAATAAATACATTATTATTATAACATTTGTTTGCACGAACAAAAACCTGGACGAAATTTCTGTAAGAACCTAATATTTTCTAACTGTGGGAGGTATCGTTTCCTGGCCGATGAAGAGGAACTGCGCTTCGTACAGGCGAGCCAGTGTCGCAAGAATCGAAAAGATAAAAGAGAGAGCCGCGAAAGGGCGTTCCCCGTAAACGAGACTCGATTGTCCGTATCGCGCGTACGAACGTTCCTCGAGGCCCCGTAAAATCGAATTCCACTTTGTTTGGCCGAATATATACGCGGCATTCGGTATTCAGCGAGCGGCCGCTCGGCCAGGCGTCGCCGTATCAAAATAGAGCGCGCTACAATAACTTATTCGGCCGAACAAAATCCTGTGGAAGGGTAGTATTTTATGGAGTCCCGTTCGAGTTACATACGATGAATACATCGACCGGTGGCGGGGACCGGCCTCGACGTATGTGACTCGAATGTATCATAAACGCGGCTAAGGGGTGAGCCACCCCCGTACGCTGACTCTCACGTATACTAATCTCAGCAGTTTGGTTTAGAACCGATTCTTCCAGGATCTTCGGATATCCTACACGTTCGTATATGGAGTCTTATTTCTTACCATTTTGACCAACGATGACAATGGTTAGTTATTTGTGTTCGTTGAGTGCGAATCGTCTTGGAAGGTCCTCTTTAAAGTAGATCGACTTCGACATGTGTTGCTTCGAGAGTGGGAACTCATAAAAATATGATCTTAGGTTGTATACAATTAACGGAATATTTAATTTGAGAAATGCTATGGGTAAAATTAAGTAGTGTTTAACAAAGGAGATTTGTATGCTTTCAAATGTTAGAACAGTGTATGTAAAATATATCTGTAGAATTATTTTTCGAGTATTACTTCCTGTACTTCTGTACCAATTTTCTCTATCTGTGAAAAAATGCATTTCTTCCCATTGAACATCTTAATTAATTATATACGAAAATTACGTATAGATATAAGAACCAACTAATGCAAAGTCTACGTATTTGGTAAAAGTTCATACTCTGTCTTTGGCTACTGTCTTTCGGAAATACTAGATTTAAGGTTTTTGATATTTGTATTTTAGGTTCAACTAGCTTACCTTATCACAAAGAAAACATAAAAATTCCTATCTCGATACCTTCCAATCCTCATCCGTACCTTTATCGACTCCACTATTAACACACCATCGCCTACCTCAACCTACCTATGTATATATATCGCTCACCTCAAAATCTAGCTCACCTGTCCTCTATACCTACAGACAAATTTAACCATCGCTATCAGTTTCTTCTTCGCATTACGTTATACCAGTGAAAGAAGAAGGCATAATTCCGTTTTTCTTTAAAAGAAGCTTCACGCTTACAGTCGTCTTATCTTCAGGGCCAACTGCGCGTCCCCTTTTCAAGGTGATTCTACGAGTCACAAAATTCTATTCACGCAGACCTCACCCGGTTTCACTGACTAACACTTCTGCTGGCAACGTTCACGGGTGATAGATAACCGGCGGGATGCGTGAAACGGAACGCGTATCGTGCCGCTGGATTATCAATCATAATCGGAAAATAATTATCCGCGGCCGACGAGTTCCGTGCTAGTTGGACGAATGGAAGGCCGGCTTGTCCGGGCGGTAAAACGGCACCTGAATCGCCGCTAATTGTGAGGAATGGTCCCGCGTCGAGCGGTGCCGATCACTGATTCGACAGACGATATATACGTGTGTGCACGCGCTTCGGGTAAGCTGGTTCGACATTAGACATTGAGAAGATGCTCCTCGAAGCCGATACTTTGCGAGCTTCGTACGATACGATGCAGCCAGTTGCGTAGAATGTGGGAAAATGTGGAGAACTCTGATCATTTTACAGTTGAGAAATTTGAAATGTTGTATAGCGAAGAATTTTTCATTAAAAATCGTCTCGATGACTATTCAGTTTCTTAGACATTTTATGTTCAACTATCGTGACATTTTACATTAGCTCCTGTTTTGTACTAAATATTTTTAAGTTGCTTCCATCTACAGCCGCTTATTCATATTCTGAAACGTTGAATGTCGTGGAATCTTTAATTACAAATAGGTTTGGTGATACTGTTACGTTTCGAAGTAGATATTTTACTGTTACCTTTTTTCTACAACTACAACCAAGCTGTCGCTTCTCACACCGATGCAACCTATTATTAGATTATCTCGAAATCCAACTTATCTCCTACCCAACTATTAACCTACACATGTATTTCCTTATAATAGTTATGTAACAAACTTCCAATCAATCCTCGGCATATAATTGTGTCGAGTTCTCCCACACCAAATCTTCCTCTCCCCTCCTACCTGTACCTAATTATTTCTTCTAAAACCAAAACTAACCCGTCACTCGCCACACCATTCACAATTAATCCTCTACATGTTCCATCAGCCTTCTCCAAACATCACCATCTTCCACGTCTCCTTCCATCAACATCCTCCGCGAAACGTCGAAACTCTGCGCTCCTCGGCTGTCGCAGCCTACAATAACGTCTCGTTACCGCGACTGGAATCCTGGTAGAATCCGTCGGCAGAATCGAATTCGTTGCTCTTGGTCGAGGTGTGTCGAGGAACGTGTGTCGAGGAACGTGTGTCGAGAAACGCCGGCGGCCACGCGCTCACGCCATTGTGGACTTGGTGGGCGACAACGCGGCGAGGGGGACCGCTAGCTTGGAAAATAAACGACACAACGCGGACGAGGGAACGATTAAACGTCCGTCCGATGTCCATCAATATCGACGCGGGGCCCACGGAGACGTTCGACGAGATTGGCGAAGGTTTTGCACGCGACCGGCAAAGATATCCGCGCGCCAATACCGGACAATGCTGGACTGTCGGCATTATGGGGGACATTGTCGTGGACTTGATATGAGCCCTGTTGCCTCGGGTATACAAGCTGCAATATCGTGGCCATCTCTACCCCCAAGCCCCTGCCCCTTCCTTTCCTTTTCGTGTCTCGCCCCTTTTGCCAAGGCTAGAGATGCAGCCTCGGTTGCTTGGTAAAAGAACGAACTTGTTTCTGCAGAGGATGATTTTCTTGTCAAGAAGGCATGTTTCTTGGCGGTTGGTAAAAGATTTGGTACTTTTGTGGAAATTGAAAGTGAAGGTTTCTCCGATTAATGTTTCTAATGGGAAGCTTCTTTGGTTGGTTTGGTGGATAATGAAAAGTATTTTTTATTTTTGTTATACTATTTTCTTTTCTCTTTTTTTTTGACTGGTTGTTAAAGTGAAATCGTTTGTACATTTATATGTTTTAAAAGCGAAATTGATCAATTCACTTTTTGTAGATTCTTCAGTTTCGTTATCTGGATAGTTACACGATTACTATTTAATTCTCAACAAATGTATAATAGTACGGTATAGTCGAATTTAAAATTATACATAAGCAAAACGTTATTATAATTATAAAAGTACTAATTTTATTGTTTCCTGTTCGTATCTTGTCTCATATGTATATCTATATGTTCTCGACTATAAGTGAAATATACATTTTTCATAGACACGATTATTGTAACAATTAAATTAGATTTGTGTATGCTACAACAGAAGAACAAGGGAAAACCGACGAAGAATTCTGCGATAGACTGGGTGAACAAAATTTGCATAAATTAATTAAATCTTAAAATTGTAATCCATACATTTTTAGGATACTTGTAGCGTAATATTAATCTGCTTTCGTTAATTCCATCCTGTTCGTTTAAAACTGATCGATTGATTGGCTCTATCGTCAATGTTTGAGTATATAGATATCCGTGGGTTGCGAATAATTGTTCGATGCAAATCTTTTTGCAGGGGCGTGTGAATAAGCCCTTTATCTACGTGACCCTGTACACACATTATGTGCCAGGCAGAAGTGGTTGTCTGTGACTGGTTTGTCGCGACAACAGCCCTTTTTCCAATTATCGATTCGAATCGGCCCTTTCCTTTCTGACTTCTGTGCACAGCTAAAAAAGGATCCACAATACCCGAAAATGTACATTACATTCACGCGGATCGTCCCTTGGTTAGCCACCGCACAATAAAATCGAAATTAAACCCGTGATACATTGTCCCCGGTTTAAAACGATACGCATTTTCCGCGATTGGAGGAATTCAATGGGAGGGTGGTTGAATGGCCAATTAAATCGAAAAAAAACTCGGCATTTCGGTCGAAACACTGACATTTCTTTCTGTGGCGTTCCTTTTCATTCGATTCGAACGTTTCCAAGCGTTTATAACTTATTTTGATTACTATTTTTCTCCCTTTTTTTGAATCTTTATAAAATATTACAAAAATTATTTGGCAACAGTAACAGAGTACTACAAAAACTACTGACTCTGGTAAGAAGATTTGAACATTACTTTCGTACGAACAAGAGATTTTATAAAGAAAAAATACTTCTATTGTTACGGGAAGAGAAATATAGAAAATGTATTCGAATATTTTTCCATTGTTTCACATTTTAATAAATGAACTTTTCTTATGATATCTCAAATCATTTGGAGCAAATAGAACATTTCCATTTTTATAGGAAAAGTATAGAAAATGTATGAATATTGGAATTTTTTTACAATTGTTTCAAACAATTTCAAACTATTCGAGGCAACGCGAATAATGATGATCACGTAGGAACTTCTGAAAATTCTCCTATCCGCGTTCTCTGTCCCATAATCGTCATTTCTTCCCTTCGGCTTGGTCTTGTGTAATCGATTTGCGGAAGTGCCGATAAGTAAAACGTTATCGCGAGTCCTTCTGTGGGAAAGATAAACGGTCGACCAGCTTGTCTTTCTTTCTTATAAAAAGAACCGAGGTAAAGGACGATCGGCGAACTATGGCGTTATGTCCGTGAACACGTTTCCATCGCGTTCTTTATATAAACTTATAATGTTTTTCGAACAGACTCATTTTCTAAGAGACTTTAGAATATCTGTTTCTTGTTTTTAAAATAATACCGAGCTATTCGGTTTCTTATATAGAAAATTAATCAATTAATATTTGAAATTAATACTGATAAATAATATTAAAATTACGAATGTATAATTTGTAGACAATTTAATTACGAAGTTTCTAATTAAAACTCCCTATACTTTAGTAATAATTCCTATACTTTACCTAAGAAAATGTACGATTCTAATACGATTTGCATTATAATTCAATTACACAAAGCATTCGTAGAACAATTATCAATGATCTGTGAGAAAAGAGACTTTCTTGTATTTAATGGAATTAGTAGGTAATATCAAGTGATACGAAGCGTAATAAGAACTTCATTTAATTTGATGGCGTTTTATCACCTCGATGATCCTCAATTTGTTCAAATAAAAGAACCAAATAAAGGATGAACAATTGCATCTCACGCAGCTTGCTTTCACATTTAAACAAGAATTCTAGACATAATTGAAGAAGTAAATAATTGATCATCGTGATAATGTTGCATGATAAAGTGGTCGCAGCTTGCTTTCGTTCCCAACATCACTCGTACGATCGAATTACCGACTTTCTCGATTATTAGAACTTCATTAAACGAAACGTGACCGTTCATTAGGGCTATTAGTTTCAAATAACCTTCGAAAGGTTCGAAAGGTGGATTTTTGATTCGTCAGCCAAGGGCATTGTTAATAGCGGCGAACACGGTAACGGATCCTGAATGCTCGCAAACGAGAAAGATCTTTAATATTAGTTAGTAGAAGCGGAAGGCTAAACAATCGATTTAACAACCGTAGTTCGACCGCCAATCGTGATCGAGTTCAGCCAACGTGTGAAAGGGTGAAAAAGCGTGCGCACCTTCTTCCTGTCAGAACTATTCGTTATCCTTCGTCAGTCTGACAATCGAAAAATGAAAGTTACATAAAAGTAGTGACTCTTAAATGCGTGCAAGCCGGGGATGAAATAGTGGGGTGGAGCGCAAATGAACGCAATCAACATATTGCTACGCTTTCCCCGCTGTGCTATTTCGTATCTTATTTTACTCGTTTTTACCTCCAGCAGCTTAAGATTAGGTGATTAGATATATTCAGTAAGATGAAATTGTTAATTCGTATAAATTGTTTTTCTTTCTTTAGTGCAATGATTCTCTTTAACGATAATATTGAATTTATCATAGGTATGTTTGATGTTATCTATCGAACTAGGAAATGAATTTTGTGCTTGTTTAATGTCAATGTTCGCGATTAGTATTCTTGCGAAGATTACGAGTAATTACTCTATTTTGTAATAGGATAAAGTAAATTAATCGCCTTGTAATTGGCGAAACAATTTTCAAGTGGTTTATATTTGAAAATAGACAGCTTGGCTGGTTGTTAGCGATCTGATAAACAATGAAACGTATTCGGCAATGTTAATATTCTCAATCGTGATTAGCGTAATTACTGGAAGTTATTCTATTGTTTATTTTATTATTTTTATACGTATCTGTATAATATTTCGTGTTTGACTCGCATGATCCTATCATAGAGTTTTGGTTTCAAGATTAAATTGATGTGAGTTTGGTCAAAGTTTGATATATTGAAGTGTAAAATTGTCCTTCTATAAAAGACTCGAAATGTGACTTATCTCTTTCATATGTGGTCATTATTTGTTTCATTTATGATAATTATAAACAAAGAATTCTTCTCTCAGAAGGTTTCAGAGACTTCCGGATGCAATTATCGCGATCATAGATTGTAATAAGACAGATTCTACTACTTTAGCTTAAGCATTATCGTAAGTTAAGGTCTCCCGGGGATAACGGAAATGGAGCTGTCGTAGACGTTCGCTTTCGCGCGTTCTTCGGTAGTTAATTGCGGGCCGCCTTATTCCGCAGATTGCTGAACGATTCATGAATACCATTTTCATTTTTCGAATTCATCGTGTAAATTATGGAAATAATCCCCGTTATAATTGCCTATAAAATCGTCACTATTCTATAATCACTGGTAGAACTGCATTAAACGCATTTATAATTCTGTCGTGATCAAAATCAGCCTCATCGATTGCTGTAAATTATCGCGCGACATTATCACCTAAACTCTATATATTCCACGTAAATCGTGTAATAACCATATCTCGATTGATGATACCCTTATTTTCGTTAGAATATTTTTACGAAATGAATGCTCTGTTTCTTAACTGAAACTTATTTTAAAATGAAAGGTTTTTATTCAAATCGAATTGTATTAAATTTATTGTTTCGAGATAAATAATATCAATAGACATAGTTTATTTGAAACTGAAAATTATCGAGCAAAGTAGAAACAATCTGAATCGATACACTTTATTCATTTCATATTACGTTAGGAATCTTCATTCGCTTTTCTAGCAGAAGAAATTGTCTGATTCGAATAATAATTAAAATCCATTTACCATTCAACAGCCACTTCTTAATTAACGTTAACCTGTAAATGAACTCTTAAGTAGACATCTTTGAAGCAGTATCTTTACTAGAAGGGCCACTTGTACGGCAGATAATACGATAATCTTCGGAAGAGCCAATTTTCACTGAGCTCCGTGGAATATAATGCAATAATATAAAATTGTCTCCGCGTATTCTGGAAAAAGGAAGTCCCGTGGATAACGCGGCCGGCTTACCGCCGGGGCAAAGGAACGCGTTATTCTCGAAGAATGAAAGGCACGGGATTCCGACGAGAATCGAGCAAAGAAGATTTGCCGAAAGATTTGCCGAATTGACGTGACGGGAGCTAGACCGACACAGAGGATAGAATGGAAAAGAATAATGAAGACGACGAGAACGAAGGTAAATTTCAAATCCGTGATACTACTCTCTCGATAGAAGAATTGTGGATGAGACGTTATAATTTTCAAGTGTTTCAATTATCACAGACATCGAGATCTCAGCCTCTCGAAAACCAAATCGATTCCTGGTTTTCGTATATTTCTCGTAACTTCGTAATTTCGTTACGTGGCCATATGATGGATACGCTACCTGTAGAATTAAAAAATTTTAAGATTGAAATCAGCTTAGAATTCTATTACTTTGAAAAGCTCTTTCTATGTATAGCGTTAATCTTAAATTAATATTAGGTTGTCCGAAAAGTTTCTATCGTTTCATAAGGTGATAACAGATGAACAATAATTTCTGTTTTATATTATTTTATTAAATTAGATGTGATCCATTTCGTTCTATTTCTATTATTATGTTCGTCGAATTTGGGAAATATTAGCTTGAAATTGGGAAAGGGATTTGCTAATCCTTTCACGATAGCTAATATTCTTTGTTGCTACTGTTTGAAATTTGGAATTGTATTAGGTTGTCCGAAAAGTTTCTTTCGTTTCATAAGGTGATAACAGATGAACAATAATTTCTGTTCTATATTATTTTATTAAATTAGATGTGATCCATTTCGTTTTATTTCTATTATTATGTTCGTGCATAATTCAATAAATTAAAATAAAACAAAAAACATTGTGCGTCTATTATTTCCTTATAAAACGAAAGAAACTTTTCGGACAATCTAATACTAAATCTTACACAGGAGATTTAATCTACGTATAATTAACACTGAGACGATCATTTCACACTTTTACCAGCTAATGTATATTATTGAATAATGATGTTTGTCAAAATTGAACACGTCAAAATTCAATCAAAGATCTAAAGAGCTTTCTTTCTAAATTGTCGTTCGAAAATATCACGCGTAAGGAAATAGGTGAAATAGACTGATTCGGACAAAATAGAATTGTTGGTAACAGCTCGAACTGTTTTTCCATCCATTTTTATTTTGCCAAATTGGCGAGGACCATTTGGATCGAACTTGGGAAATAACGGAGGAAAAAAGGGAGGAAGGTGTTGAGGGCGCGAAGAAAGACACGGGGACTGCTACTACGGTGGTAGATAAAGTTGCCACATCGAAAAGGAGGAACTAGCTGCGCATAAATGCCTCGATGGATCGCGACTGTGGCAGCCGCGTTGCCGAATGCGGAAATGAAGCAAATCGCTAGATACGATGCAGGAACATTAGAGTCGTTATCTAGAAGCGGACCTTCAGGAATTGCTAGATACTCATTTATGGTTGCTATAGTCTTACGAGTGATTGCCCTTCGTTTTGGAAATTAGTTGCTTTGTCGTAAACATTTTTCGTCTCTTGAGTAGAGAACTATGTTTTTTCTATGTATATTCTGATAGTTCTGAACTCTGAGTGTTCGTACGTTTATTTAAAATTTAAATGTTTAAAAATGCAGATAATATGTAAAATTATATGAAACATCTAAGAAAAGTATATTTTAGTTACGTAGAATAGTAGAACAGTTGATAAAACAAATTTCTGTTTAGGTTTCGCTTCTTTAACTTTATGAGGATCAAATTATTTCTAAGCTACGGAATAAATATTTTTCTGTCAATTATTAATAATGGAAATAACATCTTTTTTGCATGTATGAAGAAAATAAATACATTCATCATTTAGTTAAATAATAATTTCTTAATAACTTACTAAAATACAATGAAATGTAAACGACTAACCTCTTAGAGAGAATCAAGCTCCTGTCCTTCCTGTTACCTTATTCTGCTGTTACTCAGAAGTACATATTTCTGTAATGTTGCGTTCTTTTTCTGTAATCAATGCCCGTGCAGTTTTCTGACAGAAATTGGCCTTATTGACTGAAAAGCCTGTATAATACCGACAAACGTAAAATTATCGACATATGCAAGTACGAAGGTTCAAGTCTATATTACGAGCTCGCGCGCGCGCTGTGTGTTCCTTATATGTATATGCATTCAAAGTGATATATCTTTGACAAGATTAGTCGTAAGGTAATGATATTTGTCGATGTCATAAAGAATGATTTTTTCGTTATAACACAATCAAATTTAACAATTCTGTAATTTTTATTGTAAATTTGTGCCTTCAAGAATTTATTACGATAATGACTTTTATAAATTTTATATTTTTTACCAGCTAAGACTAAATTTACACTTCTCTGATACTAGTCTTTGGTTTAGAACTATGTTGAACTTATATTAAATGTCTATTTATGGTAAAAATAATTAGATTATAACATCCAAACATCAAGTTGACCAGTAATCATAAATGTTCACCCATCATTTACATACATATATAATATTCCCATTTGTAAAAATTAAAGATTTTTCGGAATACTTTTATAAGATTTTGCATTTTTAGTAACCGCTATAGTATTTTATAGATGTTCGTAAATTTGGTTAACTTAATTCTAACCGTATAGTGTTCTCCAATGATTGTTTATTGAATACATAAATCTAATATGTTTTCATGCTGTGTTTTATTTTTTTATATAGAATTATGTTAAAGTATCGTTATAGTTCAATTATTAATTTAATTACCTACGTTCTTTTATTTATTTTTCTATGGTTCGAATTGAATATACGATAGAATTTCCTTTATTTGAACATCGCGAAATAAATAATGCAAATAATCTGATATTCATATAATAAGAGCTTACAAATTTCCTTTATACTTACGATTTCTCGCCTACATAATAATAGCCCACGTTTATATCAATGAATTCAATCACCACAACTTTATTTAATGGGACACTTCCTAAAGTTTTGTTTAAATAAACAATAATTACATTCGACGTGACGTTGTAAATTGTAGAGGGCGTAATAAAATTTCTGAATGGTATTACAGAACATGTGCCAAGGTACCCCATAAATTGTATCACTTCGACAATTGAGTTGAATATAATTCCAATGTTCGCCGCAGCAAATCACAGAGGGCACAAGGTGTACTTTGACTTTTGCGAGATTGATATTTTAGAATATGAGACACAAAGTTTCATACATATAAAATATCAGTTCTATCCTGCATTTATTCAATAATTACATTTAAGTAACAGATCTAATATTTTTATAAATTGCTATTTTCCACTATAGGAATCTTCTTTACGGACCGTCACCTACTATTATCGACAGATCTAGTAAATCCACACTTATCAGCAGTAAATAAAAACGTCAAGAAAAGAACATTATCCCTATGAATTACAGCTAAATAAAAAATATATATAAATCAATCAATTTTCAAATAACAGTATCGTTTAAAAAACAGTGGATAACAATAAATAGATACACTATTCAAAACAATTCAAAAAATTCCATTCAAATGCCATAAAGGACTTCCGTTCAGCTTATAAAAAAAGACAATTGTTATGCTGAATAAACTTTGTATCAAAGCAAAACAGTACGAACAAGCAAAAAGATAAAGGTAGAAGCATCGGGGGTTAAAAGTTAAAACAAAGATACAACGTCGATAAAAACGCAAGCACGAGCGCGACGCTATCGCAAATAATAAAAAAAAAAGAAGGAAGAAAAGCTAAAAAGAGCGGATCGAAACTCGCGACATCGTTCGCGCATTAATTGTAATACCACAATCGCGTCAATTTACGACATAACGAGTCGGCTGCGTTTCACAAATTGCACGAATTAAAGGGTGCGCATGATGGAGTCGCCTGTTCGAAAGTCGAATGCCGCGTATTTTATTTTTCCTTTTTTCCGTTTCGAACAGGCCAGACCACCGTGTCAGTGTGCCGACGTGCTTAATTGGCTCGTTATATTAATTGAATTTCATTATACGCCGGGCAGACAATCACTCGGCGTTGGTCCGACTAACGTCGGATTAAACGGACGCCCGCGCGAACTCGCTAGCGTACGCACGCACGTACGCACGCACGCACGAACGGACGCCGAAAACGTTTCACGGCCGTTTGTCGACGCGACGATTCAAAAAACGCAGATAATTCAACCGGTATAAAACGGCGCAGATTGCTCTGAAAATATTTTGCCGACCGAAACAACGTTTCGCCTGCGGGATTTCACGTCGAGATTCAGCCGCTAATTAAAAACGATTTCGAACACCATGACCAGGATACGGATCGTCGATGGTGCAATCGTTTCGATTTGCCCGTTGTCGTTGACACTCTCGCTCTTTTCGCTCGGTTTTCACGTGTATCGGTGTATAGTGATGTGTTGATGTATATACATACTGTGTTTCACTTTTATTAACGTAAGATGATGTAATAAAGTATACTCAATGATCAAATTTCTGATACCTAATGTTAGAATGTGTCTGTGTTTCATGTACTTTTAAAGAGTGTTATATGAATTAAACATTTACGTGTAATACTTATTCTGACGAGCTATCGTCCTAACGAAGAAAAAATCCGAGGACCAAAATGCATAAATACATTCGTGAAAATCTATACATATACATATATGTACGAGGAAATGATATGAATGTGTGCAGAAGCGAACGATGTATGTATGCGTGCTTGATATATATCGTTTCACTGGAAGGAAGATACGAAAATGAAAAACAAATCTCAGATTGGTGACGATTGGTGAAAAGAAACAAAGACAGTAACATCACGCGAAGAATATTCACTTTTATAAAAATTGTCCTTCTCTTCGAACATTCCATCCCTTTTTGTCGTAAAATTACTTATACTTTCATATCTGTGTCTATAATATCACAATGTGCCACAAAACATTCGTAGAACATTCTTATTACAATGCTTTACATTTCAACAGTGTACGTAAACTATTCTCATTGTTCTGATGTATTGGTGAAAATGAGTACTCGTCAGATTCAGAATGCACATGCATTGCAACAATGACCTTACAACAAACTTCCGTATCATACGATCCTGGCCAAAATTCTCCGATATTCTGTTTTACAACGCGTCCAAGTGTGAACCGTATTTTCCCCGGGCTCGAATCCCAAACTATCGTGGAAACGCAGGGGGCTAGGGAGGAACGTGAACGCGCGTGAACTGCGAAAACCGCGGCGCGCCGGCGTTCTCTCTCAATGCAACGTGCCACCTTCCAGCGTTTTCTCGAAATTGATTTATGCCCCTGACAGCCGACGCGGCCATTGTGCGCGGCTGGCCTGTGTCGTTGTCCATTCAAACAAATTGACCACCGGCGGACCGGCCGCGCGCATTGTCGCTCCATTGAACAATCCGCGGGGCGAAAAGGGAGAAAAATGGCGATGCGCCTCGGCCAGATGCGGGAAAAAGTCGCAGTCAGCCTGGGCAAAGGTCGCCCCGTGGGTCCGTTGCCAGATTGTCTCTGTCTTGTGATGGATCTTTTCGTTGGAACAGCTCGTAAATCTTTGATACCGGGTCAAGTTTCGCCTCCCTATAGATAACTTACGGTGGCATTTGTTTAGGGATGATTCGACATTATTTTTACGATGTATTTACATTTACATATTCTGACGTTGTGGTCGGGCATTCATGTGATTATGAAAATAATAATAGAATGAAATTCGTTGGGACAATTGGAGTTTATTGGATTTTGAAACTTCCGAGGGATCGTTCATTTTTTATTCCTCGTTGCTACTATTGTACTTTCTACTGTACGATTTATAGCCAGTGGCAATGGCACTTGGTACGTTTGCACTGTGTTACGCGATTGACACGATCGTAGAAATACTTGTAAATAAAATTTCTTAAAATGATGGAAATTATCGAATTCTGATACATCCGAGAGATTTGTCAAGTTCGTACAGTCTAAGATTCTATTAGATGCGCGTGGTCGCGGTGATTGTGTTACATAAAATTCGATAGAACAATAGTAGTTTATTTTCCTATTAATATTATATATGATTTTCATACTTCGTTACCTGTACCTAATTTTTGCAGTAATAACAAAAGGATTACACAAAAGCAAGCAAAAGGTACCATTCGAAATAAAAAAAGCTGCTTATTCTCGGACACACTAACAAGAATACAGGGGCTTTCGTTCGATTTCGAGCGACGAACCGCAGGAATCGCGTCCAATTCTCGCTCTTAATTAGCGGAACGTTATTAAAACCGACATGACGCGGCAGCACGTGTTTTTTTTTTCCAGTGTCGACGTCGGTTGTCCACCATTCTGTTCCAAACGAGCGGCCCTGGAACGGTAGTTTTTGTCTCTCGGTTGTGAGGAACGCGATTCCAGGGGCCAGTTCGAGCCAGGTCTCCGATTGGACGGCGCAGCTGACGGAAACAAAAAGAAAACTGGCCGATGCCGACCGCCCAGCGCGGCCAAACGACGTGCGCCAAAGTGATTCTCCTTGCACGTGGCCGCTAGTCGCCATATTGGTCTCTTACAGCATAATCTTCGACTGTTTAAAAGAAACTCTTACTTGCTTGTTAGTGTCAGTTCATTCGACCATGAAACCGTTGCATGGCGTAATTTTCACTTTTCTTTCCACGTTCGCTAAATGTATAAAAATACACTCATTCTTGCGTAACTAAACTGTCGGCCGTAAGTATTAGGACATCTAGTTACATTAGGTGTAACCATGTCATGGACATTTTAACTCTTCCACGCTTGATGTTGATCGTTTGGAATTGCAATATCATAGGTACTTGATTAAGTTATGAAACGAGCGTACGAGACAATAAATGTATTTATTTTCGGTAAAATTGATTCGATAAAATTGAAAAACTTCCGAAAAATATGTTTCTACCGTCTTCCAATAAACAAATAGAAATTTCAATTAATTCTGACATTTTTTATTAGGTTACTAAGTTATTTGAAATTGGCGAAGGAAGAGACGTAGGAGCATCTGAATATTATTCTTATGTTGTATTTTGTGTATCAAATAATTCGAGTCTATTATCAGAACAACGACGAAAACTGATGATATTTTGTTTTCTTACTCCTCCTATTTCCTCTGTTCGAAATTTTCTACCTTTCTGCCTTCCTCAACTCGACGAATCCAATATATATATATTCCTCTTTCTTCGATCTTTTCGCGTTACACTTCCCGGACGTTTCCTCTTCTTCCGTCCTTTATATTCTTCGTTCCTTTCCATACCCAGTTTTCCACTCCACTTCCATTCCTCCTGTTCACTCCGCCTCTGGTTCTTCCAGCTTCGAATCGGTCCGGATCTTTCTACCACCGATTCGCCGGTGACTTCCTCCCTTTCGTCGACGGAGGCCGGCGTCTTTTTCTTTCCCGGGGCTGCTTCAAGAGAACTCGACAAAAGAACATCGCGGCCAGAGTCAAGATGGCGGGATAGAAGAGAGGGACAGATCTCTGATGGTATAGCGGCGGAGAAACGGCACCTCATGCTCGACTGTCTTTCTTCTCTGTCCCTCTTCCTAGTAACCTTCACCTCCTCCAAGCCAGGCAGCATTGTTGCCACGAGCAGGAGAGACAAAATGAACCCGATTGTTAGTCCGGGAGGCATCATAATGAACGCCCATTCACCGGGAGACACCAAATGAGCTCCTGCGTCTTGTCCCGCGGCTTTGTCCACGATACTTTTAATTCTCTGCTCCCCCTTTGTCTTCCTCCAGAGAAGGCTTCTGGGCTCGACCTGTTATATTCTTTCTTTCTTTCGTCCTTCGCATCCCTGTTAATGCATCCCTCTCTCCGTGTCTCCGCCAACCTTTCTTCGTCCCTTTTGGTTCATACCATTTCTGATCTTTCTTCATTCTCTTCCTTTCTTCTCCTCTTTCTCGTCTCGTCTAGTTCTGCTTTTGGATTCCGTACAGATTCAAGGATTCACGTGTCGTCGTTATTCTTCCCTTTCTTCCTTTGTTATTGATCGTCGACTTAGAACGACGAATTTATTCGCTCGCTTTTGTTACTTCTGTTTTGTTAATGCCACGGAATTTCGCTTCCACTTGCTTCGTGAGCTGCTTGAAATTTTGGGAAGGTTTCGATGCCGATAGTGGCAAGCCATTATTCGTGCTTTCTGTTGGAAACGGTTAGTTGATCGGTTGAGTAATTCTTCGCTGGTTCGTGGGATTTAGAACTTCGCTTCGAATGAGTTTGATCGATGTAGTAGAAAATGAGAATTTTCTTGTATTTCTAAGGATACGAAATCTTCTAAGTATCCATATATTTATAGACAATTGTTCCTGGGAATTATAAACTTTCGAGTTGAATTTTGTGCTTCTTTAAACGCAGCTCCTCCTCGACGTTCCTGATTTCCAATTGGCAAGCTCGCTCAAAGAACGAGACATCCACTGGAACGGATAACAAAATGATGAGAAAGAATACGCATAAGCGTATATGCAAGACAGAGCACGATTACTAATCCGTTGCTTGTAACTCGAACATTGTGGATATCGTTGTTTGTACAGCCGCCTGCTGGCTGCCGCGAGAGGCGACAAGGAGGCGAGAGAAAGTGCAAGAGAGAGGAGAAACCTTCGCGATCGATGCATTTATGCATGACGCGCGCGCGGATCGAGCAATAATATTTTCATTCTCCTTTCGCCTTTCCCGGGCACACACTCGTGTGCCAAGGAGCAAGCCGGGGAACCAGGCGACAAACGCGGCCACAATGGCGGCGTGTACAAATAGAAAGTAAACCCGGCGGGGATGATGGGGTACGGTGTTTTTTAGTTGAAGATTCCACGTGAGATTCGGGGATTGGACGGCGATTTGCTGAGATTTGCTTGACGCGTTATAGAAATTGGCGTTAAGTTGAGGAAGATATAAGAGAAGGTGTTTCTATTTGATGTTAGAAAGCTAACTGTATACAGTGGCTGATAAATGTATTCGAATATTTACTATAGAAAATTTTTATGAATATATTATATAAAATTTTCTCAAGTCTCATTAGTGTTGCAAATCAGACACGATTATTGAGTGGCGTTAGATTGCATCTAAAGCCAATCTGAAAGTGCACGAGTAGTTGTGTATGTATATCTGATTGGTAAAAATAATCTCACTAAGTATTTTACCTTATTAATATTATAAATATGATTGTCTACATAGTCTGCTAATCTCTGCGAAGTGTATGAAATAAATATCTCGTAATTTCTATGTACATTTTCAAATTGGTCTCGAATTTCATCAATATAATCAGGAACATACACATTTGACACACACTGAACAAGAAATAACATAGAGCAGATAAAACGACAGGTATTCTTAATGCAATCGTATCATACTTTAAGTAATATCTTCAATATAATCTCTATATTTATAAATTCTCAGATTTTGTTTCTAAAATACTTGAATTTCTACAATTTTATTGGTTTTAATAACCTTAACATTAAATAACGTAAATGTTTGAGAAGATATTCGTTTAATATCAAATTAGAGACAGACGCAGGTAAATACTAACACCCTGACGCACTTTATTTTCCACAATCCCCAAATTGTACCCTGCCTCCAAGCAAAAAAAAAAAAAAAAAGAAGAAAAGAAAGGAACGAACCTTCCCTTCATTGCAACGTGCATCTTTTTTGTCATCGGCCCTTCCGTGTTGCGCCATGAACTTGATCGACGTGAAGAGGAGGGGAAAAAAGTGTCATGAATCCGAAAGTTTCGACGATGCCACCGGTAAAAAGGAACTTTTCCCTGTGGCTACGCTTAGAACGACGTGTACCGTGGCTAATCGCATAAAATCGAATCGAAAGTCGACCGATACCGGTTCAATACGGTCCTGAATCACCGTGAATTACCTTCTCCCTCTATCTTTCATCCGTGGTCCTCGACAAATGATAAAAGACGCGTCTATGGAGAGAAGGGAGACACTGGGTTCTCAACAAATTGACATTGTTCCCACCAATGGCTAATAAATTGTTTTTCACGGTGTGTTCTTTATCCAACGCGTACAAAGGTATTTCGAACCTTTCATGGCTCATGGGTTTCCCTGTTGCATCGGCGTCTCTTAGGGTTTCCTTTTTGTAAGAATGGTATCTGTGCTTCAGAGTTGTTTTTAGAATTCGATTTGAAAATATTTGTAACTTCGTATTCAACAGAAAATGTGAAGTTCCAATTATTATGAGCGAACGAATAAAACTTTTAAATTTGAGAATATTACTTTCAGTCTCGTATAACACTGCTTGGATTGTTATATATCCGACGAATTTTACAATGTTTGTACATACATACATATTTACTCGTATTTTGCATTTGTCATAAATTTTACTTAATGCTAACAATATTTCGAAAAATTTCCTATAATACACATAACATATGTATAAAGGATATTTATAAGTGTTTGAATATATGTAGCATATCTTGGCATATGTAGTTACCGTTTCTAGTGGAATAAAGCAAAGAAAAGGCGTAAGTAAGGTACAATTGCAGTGTAATTTCGTCGCGTAACGCGGTCGACACACCTCGTCGTTGTTCTTTCCGCGTTGGAATTCTCTGATAATGGCTGGCGACGCTCGAATCCACCGTGAAGAGTTAATTGGTGGAATGACGAGGCGTTCACGCGCTCGGAAAGCCAGGATTTACTTTCTGAGTGTCAGAGCTTCGAGCAGACAGCGATTGGATTTTGCACGCGGATTGCGTCGCGTTGACGGTTGAAATGATTGTACGCTGTGTTGTTAGCGAGGATTTCGATGGAGTCGAGTCGAACGAGTAGTACATATGTGCTGTATGTGCTTAATGCAATCGCGAGGAAGTTTTAAGAATTGTCAAGGCGTGTAAGAAACGTGTGCAGTGTCATTGGAAATCAATCGAAAGTACTTATTGTTAGAACGTGTGACTGTTGGTAAAAAGGAGTTTGAATGTTCGCTTTGAGTGTTTGACGAGATCGGATAAATCTACCAATTCTCTGACGTATGTTAATCTTTGGATTTAAAATGTTAATGGCTGAAGCTGCAAAAGTTCGTGTTTGTATTTAGGAATTGATTTCTTAACAGACTGTCTTTCTCCATACTTCAGCAGAACAACTATTCAAAGTGACACTATGTTAGTAAATTATCTGAATAAAAATAGCTGCATAAAAATCTATGTTTTCGCAAGACATAACCGAACGTATATATAAAATAATAAATCCCTCAGTCTATAATTTTATAATAATTTTTTATCCCAAAAATCGACAGCTAGTAGCGTAGAAACGATCATTCGTGTTATTTCGATTTCGTGTCGATTGTCGAATCTCGTCGATTTTCTTATATTCTTGTCTCTTACGTGAAAGACGAAAGCAAAGATCGGATGAAGGAACGAAAAGAGTTCTGTCCCCCCGGGTGAAAATGTGTAGTCACGTTGTTATATTGGCTGGTAGCTCGCACTGGCTCGCGTCGTAGGCCGCGTCGCACAGCTTCTATAGCGTGATTAATTCTATTTACCTGCGGCCGGTGCACCGGCGGATACGCCCGTGGTATAATTTATCAGTTTGTCGGGCCTCATTGTCGCCCGTACGGCTCGTTGCTAATAGTCGACCATTCAGGAATCGAGAGAAGCCATCTATTCTTATTACGGCCGTCGTTGTCCAAAGGCCTCCAAGACACCGGCATGCCCCCTCTACTCAGCTTCTTTTCTCGTTCTGACTGTCTGTGAGACTGTCTTCTCTCGATCTTGCTTATATCAAAAGAAACGAATATTAAGGACAATAAGATTGAAGAATTTGAATATTTGTCGAGTTGTGTGTCAATAAAAAGATTCATATAGTTTAGGGTCTTTAGTTTTATAAGAATATTGGGGGTAATCGAAGAAAGAGTTTGAAATTGTTTTAAAAAAATAGATATCGAGCGATAGGATTGAAAAATTTCCGATGTTATTTGAGTTATGTGCGGATAAAGGTATTAATGCAATTAAAATAGAAAGAATCCTTTAAAAAGATGAAAGGCGTGGGCTTTAATCCTATAAGTAAAATGTATTTCCACCGGAAATAGGAAGCGATCGGGCGCAGCTTCACGAAGGGGATGTTTCGACTCCTATTCCCGGCACTTACCCCATAAACAGAAGCCTATAATCGATTAGGACGCGCGCGTATGACCATGGGAAGATTTAGTGGCTGAAACAGATGGGGAGTTTCGGACGATGTCACCCCTTGTCTCCGGTAGTCATTAGCTCGAGCCATTGTTAATACCTGGCTAGACGCGAGGGGGGTCGATGGGTATCGATACAAATCGATACTCACGGTTGATCGACTCCTGGCTCGGTTTTAGGGGATATTTATCCGTTCTGTTCACACTTGATACAATGTGTACTATCATAGAATATTTTCCTCTCATTTATCATTCGAATATTCGTAAAGAGCTTTTTACGTACGAAAATTAATCTAACATTCGATGAAAGATCTGAACGCTTTTCTTTCCGCGTCATGAAAATTCTAATAGATGCCAACTCTAAGAACAAGCATACATAAAGTCAAAAATATTGTACAAGTATTATATATGTATGCATACGTATTGTACAAGTACATAAGTATCTACATAGATATTGATCATAATGAGTTTAAGCTATGGTATAAAATTAAAATGAGAAATCACACATATTAACAATAGTTCTTCTTAATAAATATTCTCCTTACAATTGAGAAACTTTTTAGTAATAAAGAAACACTATCGGATAGAAAATAACTATCGAAGAAAAAATGTAACCTCCTTATAATGTTTTAACATACAAATTAAATCATCAAGATATAACCATTAAGTCCCATATAGTCTCCTAATTTTCGATCAGTCTTCAATTCTCAAATTTACAAAAAAAAAAAAAATCTAATCCATCAAAGTTCTCAATAAAATTGAGGGAGCTATTCACGTAGTACGGATAAAGGATAAGGGATTCTAATTCACATCGGTGGAGAAAACCGAATGGCGAAACCTTAGCAGTAGCTTTCAATTACTCTATTGCCCTGTTCACCGTTCCACCATGAATTCTGCTGGTGACGAACGCGCACGTTCGCGTGCGAACAAAGAAAAAAACAAAATACGGGTATACATATCCATATATACTATACAGCAATAGGAAAGCAGCTCTTTCCTTTTTTCTTCCCTTTTTCATTTTTTGTTTTCGCATCACATTCGTCGCTTGGCGCGCGCGCGAACTCGCTACTTTGCCATTATCATCCGCAGCCTCGTTTCACATATGCGCCCGGCCAGAATGCGCATTGAATCCTCAGCTCCGGTAGAAAAGGCCTCATTCAACCGTTCCCGCGATTTTTCCGCTGTCCTCCGCAGGGAATTCTTCCGAGGTCAGAGGCCATCCAATCGTGAACCGAAACCGGTGTCGTCGCGTATAATCACGCGGCGGAATCCCAGGCGAATTAATTGCGAAGTTTCGGCGACGGGAAGAAAAGCGAACCGCGAACAAAAAAGAAACTGGGGAAACAAACGTCAACACCGATCCTGGATTCTGATACCAGGAATACCGAGTATTTGAGAGTAGTATTTGAAAGTGGAGCTTCGATGCTCTTCTATCCTTAGTAGCTAAAGTATCCTAGCATTTTTTCGTTTTTCAAGATATATCGAAATATTTGATGTTTATTTGATGTGATTGTGGTGGACGGTGTGACGTGTTGTTGGTTAAATCAATAATGAGACGAGTTAATTTAATCAACTATATTTACAGGTATTTTAAACTGTAGAAGACAAATTTAATCGCAAGCGTCGTTCGCTTGATGATACTCGTTATAAGATTGATTCGTAATACTAGTTCACTTTGACTGACTTACTGACTCGATACTGATATTCGTTCGCATTACTAATGACTTGTGGAGAACTTGGTCGTCTATTTATACTAGTCGAGGGGGTACCGAAGGGTTTGAACTTGTCGTCCGTGGTAGATTGCACGTAGCTGCGAAATTTCTTTGTTCAGAGTTTGTTTATTATATATGTACGTCGTACAATGTTAATCCTCTGAGGTAAAACAACCATGTGAGGCATCTGCGTATCGCAACGTCCTAAGACGCATATGCCGCTACATGATTTTTAAAGCAAAATTACATTGAACCGCTAATGTTTATGCAAATCGATATTTTTATGACAATATACGATTATCATATACAACACACGATTCAAGTTGATGGTAATAATTTGATCAATTCCCGCAGACAGAAATAATCTTGCTCGATGAAATGTCTTGTTAAGGATTCGATACAGTATAATGATTTAATTAATGACAATCAGAAACAACCATTTACTTATTGAAGAATCTATTCGCGTGATATTTATCAAATACTACATCCTCTTCGCATGCAACATATTCAAATGCACAACCCTTCAATCAAATCAAAATCCTTCTAATCAAACACTATACACATCGACTTGCTCACACCGCAGAGAGTACTATACAAAGCAACGCACAACGGGCATATATTTTCCTAAAAACATCAGAAAGGCCAATTCAATCTATCGATTTAACCAATGGCAATAGTTGAACAAATGCTTCGCTGGTTCTTCCATGCCACCCTCTCTATCCTGGCATTCTTTCTCACGGATCTCTGATTGGAAGCAACGAAGCGTGTCGCGGGAGACACGAGAATATGATTTAAGACGCGACTCGTTCGAGCGAATAGAAAAGCAACGGCAAAGGACGAGTAGGATGACCGTGCAGAAGCGATCGCGACGAGAGGATGAAGAGACGATGACGAGAGGGAAAGCCGGCTTAATGAAGAATTCGGCGCACTCCTGGCAGGCCAGGTGCTGATCAAAGAATCACTGAATCGATTTATCCCTGAATCGATCTAATCATCGGGATCGGCTTGCCTTCCGCCAGGGCTGAACCTGATTAACATGGCTAAGCATAATGGTTGCTTATTGCCGCTGGTAATTACGTATTGCGACAGCTTTCTGATTGTTGTCCTATTTCTTGAATATACCTCCTTCGTGGACAAGCTGTGATCTTGAATTTTGAGAATAAATTTTTTGAATTTGTATTTAAATTTGTAAAATTGAGTAGTTAAGATTCGCTGTTAAAGTTTATAATTAGTACAATAACACATATTCTTAAATTATAAAAATTCTCTTTGTGTCTCTGGTATAGGATACTTTTATAAAGCATCTATTATTCTAATACATTCTAATACATATTCTATTTTGACTATAGTTACTTGATAATAATGTACAGAGGGAACAAGAAATTAAAGAATTAACGTACAATTCAAAGAACGACAAGAAGTCAAACACGATTATTATTCCCCAACAACCAACAATCGATTCAATCGACTGCCACGAATAAACTTATTCGTTCCACGGATAATCGGGCTTTTATACGCAGCATCCTTGATCTGCATAAAATCATCGTACGCGAGCCGTACGCATTGTCCATGAAAAATTACCGAAACAGGCGACACAGCCCCATTCTTCTGTCCTGGAACCGCTATATCCGCGTACTTATAACGGAACCCATCCCCCAATCCACCGCCCACATTTTTTCCATCTTTTTCTGTTCTTGTTCCCGTCTTCCACTCCTTCTGTGCTCCTCTTTCTCTCTTCACCATCCCCATCTTCCCCATTTCCTTTCCTCTTCTCTCTTGCCAATCTTCCCCTTCCTCTCAGCGCAGTAATTTATCACCGCTCATAACAAGAAGCCGCAAGTTTGTACATATTTCAGTCTCGCATCCACCTCCACCTCCTCTGTCAACCCCCCTCGTTCTCCTTCCTGTTCTCCTTCCACAGTCACCCTTTTCTCTCCTTTCGTATTCCGGACAAAGAAAACGTCAGCCAGGGGGACAAAGACACGAGAAAGGGGTGGGGGAATCAGGGGAAAAGGGAGGGCGGGAAGTGGAAATCTGGGACGAGGGATGTGGCAGAGGGTGGCGGAGTAAAGACGTTATTATTTATACGCGGCATTATATATCAGCCAGAGAGTCGCTGGAATATTGTTCAAGACGTCCCGCGCATACATTACTAGCGGGGAAGGGTGAAAGGCCCCTTCGAGCTTTTATTACCGCGACCACTTATTTGTTAACATAATATACACATTACGGGGCGGTGGCAGCACGCGCCACCCTGACTTTCGACTGTTCGAGACTCGACTGCTCGAGAATACGCGCGTGGATCGTGCCGTTACGGAGAGGGGGTGGGTACTGCTGGCTTTTAGACACGGTGGACGATTTTTCGCGAATTCGTGTCCTCATCCTACCCAACCCTCACGAGGAGGGCGAGCTTCTTGGCCAACGTGAGCAGCGGTGAACAGCCACTTACGGGGGTTACAACCCCCGGGCTTCCCGTGCATTGTGCTCTGATCGTTCGTGTGTTTCTAATGGGGACCACGGTAAAGAAGGATTTTATTTCTCTGTTCCCTTTAATTGCACCTGAGAGGCGTTCGAGGGCTCCAGTTAACCCTTACGGTACTCTTTCTTACCGAGTTCCGTTGGTCCTTCTGGTGTTTGACTCTAACGAGTTGGTATCTCTGGAATATTGAGTTGGTTGGCAAGTTTATTATGTTTACGATAGTCGATCTTATTTTATTATATTTTATGTGTTACACATTTAACGGAGTTTGAAAAAAATGATTTATCAGTTACAGAGAGAAATCTCGTCAAATCATATTATTTTTATATATTTAAATCATATTATTTATTAACATAATATTTAGGAAGTTCAACGATAGAAATGGATTTAGTTTTGTATCTTTATGGTAAATGGATATTTAAAATAAATAGTAGTGGAGGATGAAACTGAGTATTATTTAGAGAGTTGATGTTATAAATGCTTCAACTGGATGTTTGAGAACCGTTTCACGAACATAATGGAACAGGTGTATTATTGGCGATTTATTAGTACTGCGACACGTCTTAGTTGGTAATAGAGGGAGGATGATCAGCTGAGCTGAGTTTATAGCGTAAGTTATAGTCGGTGGCTTAGGTAATACGACTTAAGATGATAATTCAACGTATATGAGTGTCCTGTGTTATTGCCTCCAGCGAATAAAACCTACTAATCTTGGATAATGGATTCTGACATCTATAAAAAACTTCATTCTTTGAAGACCAGCATTACATATCTGGAATCTTCTACTTATATCCTTCTCGTTAAAAATTACAATAGAGCGATACATTACTCATTAACTATCACAATTAATCGACAAACGACTATCTGTAATTTTTCAAAATTTAACCCTACGTAGATCGGTGCTCAATAACAGAATGGTGGATCGTATATCTGTGAGATGAATTATATCAAACTTAAATGGAAAAATAATAAAAATTATTATTAAATCTACTCATTTGTATTATTGAATTTTTAGAATTTTTAGAAGTTTTAGCGATTATTTAAAATATAGAGGTACAATACGTACAATCACCATTGAGCAATTAGATTTACAGATATACATGTATTCATTGTATAAAAAAAAATATTTTAGTCAGCCATTGATCCACACAATTTCATAGTATTTTCAATTTTTACAATTCACATGAAAATATTTCCAACGTATATAATGATATTTAATTTTCCACTACTATATTTTTACTGTAAGCACTTACTTTTTACAAAGATATTGAACCGAATGCATGTTCATTTATTTTTCAACGAATATCACATGTATGAAAATGTTGGCCTTTATGAAGGAAAAATGATCAACGAGCTGAAAGGGACAAACTGCACGTTACAATATGGATAATTTCTGTTTGTAGAGGGACACTTCTTAACTTCAGTTTTTTCCCTTTCGCGTAGGGTATCGGTGATGCGAACAGCCTGAAAGGCCGACTCTCGATTAGGGGCCGTGCACCAAACACTGACCCGAGCACGCGAGTGGACCCTTTTGAAAAGTGGAACGGTACTGTACACGGTTATCCCCGGAATGTAGGCGCTCTCGAGATTCCAAGCTGAAAGGCAAAGCCGCGGGTAAGCCGCTTTGTAGCTTTAACCGTGGCCGCTTAAGAGGGTGGAAGTATATTATGGGTAATATTACGGATGAATGCTGGCCAGTGCGAGAAACAGCCACTTCGGGCGATAATCTCGTTACATGTTCAGCATCGGTTCGTCTACGAGTTTTTCAATCGACGATATTCATGATAAGTGATAAAGTGGAATATATATATATATACACAACAATTATTTAACGATATAGTTAAGTGTATTTAATGAATTCAGTATTTTGTGTATTCACAAATGAAGATTCGTTCGAAATTTTTGGTTCACAAATATTTTAGTAATGTTTTCATATCCATCATGAAAATAAGATATTTCTATTGAGTAATTAGCCTGAGACTTTTCCACGGTACTGTACAAACTGTTTATACACATAAATTTACGATATAGCTAGTCGCGATAATAACTTGATATATAGTAGAGTAGATTTAGATAATAAGTCAGCCCGCGAGGAAAACAGATAAGTGAGAGTTGAGTGAGGCAATTTGTCAAAAGAAAAAGGCATGTAATTTATGGCTACTAAGCTGATAACTGCGTTCGCGTGCGATAGAACCAGAAAGTGGAAAGGGTTGATTAAAGGAAACGAATGAAAGGTTTGCATTGTAATTTTATAAGAGCGGAAAGTGAATCGTAAAAGTCGAATGAAACGTATTCTAAAAGTGAAAAAGGAAAAGAAGACAAAATGTATGGAAAGATTAGTATTAAATGAATCGGTGAATTATTTGATAAAAGTGAAGAAACGAATAAGTCAAGGTATAAAAAGGCAGGGAAGATGAAGAAAGAAAAAGGGGAAGAAGAGAAATGGACGGAGAGCTTGAGACTGCGGTTGGTCTGATGGCTGATTACGAGGACGTAAACGCGGCCATAAGTGAATCGCGGATGTGATTACCCGAGAAATATTGTTAGGAGGGTGACAAAAGGCAAAGGGTAATGCGTGAGGTAAGGGTGGGTGATAGCAGGGGGCGCTGTGATTGGTGCGATTGTTCCTAAGAATCGTGGCTGGCTTAAGCGATCGGGAGGAACGTCGGGAACAGAGTTTCTGGAAATTATTACTGACTTAATGAGGATTTACAACGCGACTGTCGTTCATTTCCCCTAATTCTAATTAACGAGCATTTACGCGAAAACGGGGACACTGATGAGCCTTAGCGGACAAGTTTACAAGCTGAATATTTCAAAATTTGCCACTGCTTCCTCTTATCATTAAATTCTCCATTTATCGAGTATAGTTTATTATACGTGGTTCGCTCAATGATTACAATCAACCCCTTTATTAGAATTATTTCTGTTTATTATTCCGCGATTTGATAGAAATATGAAAATAAACGTCTTTCGTGCAGGAGGTACGTTGTAATAAAGCATTATTATAGTTTTCAATAAATATAAAAATAAAGTAGAAAGTTCAAACAAAAAATGAAAACTTATTTTATTAATGTAATTATTATAGGCTTATTTGATGTCTGTCAGCTAGCTGACGATCCTATCGAAAAGATTCGGAAATATAAAAAAAAATCTGAAGAAAATACTAAAATAATAAGTTAAATAAAAAACACTTAGCTTTTCGTATTTTCCTTATAAAACCTGATACGATCCCCATCAAGAAATCATTAACAGCTCAGCGCCCCATCGACGTCTCGATTTATCATCGCGCCCCTCAAACCATCTCAGAACGAATACGCGCATTTCCATTTAGATGTTTCTTCGTGGGAAGTACTGGAATCGAGTCTCATATTCTTAAATCACGATTTGCGAGCGATTCGACGTCAACCACCCCAAAGATCTTCCCCAATTTAGGCGTCTTCGAAGGGGACACAATGGCCACCTCGTATGACGGCAAGGGGATGATACTTTAAATTTAATTTGAACGCGGTATTGTGACCAACACCGACACCATCTTCTTACTTCTTGGTCCCTTGGCGAAATGCACCAGTCTTGAGTCCCTTCTCACTCTTTGTCGTTGCCATAATGCACCAGTTTGCACTCCCCGTTACCCCTCCACGGCCCAGTTCTTCTTTTTTACCTCTGGCTCTGACTCGCGGAGACCGAATCTACGCTTCTGTTTACCTTTGAAGCAAAGTAGAAGAGGAAAAGCATCGGTGTCGCGAGGCGACGCGATTCTGTTACATAAATATTGGCTCGATTTCGGAGTATACACCTTTTACCGGTCCTCCTTTTCGAGCGAACGGACCCGGGGATTTTCCAGCAGCCACGTAGGAACCGTTAAGAGCTGTTTAATGTCGACGGGATAATTCGAAATCGACGAGAGACGCCATCAGAGACCGATCTGCAGATTGATTTTTATTTTAACGCGACAAGAGTGATTCCCGAGAGGCTGCTGGTAGAAATTGGAAAAAAGAATTTCAGGATCAATTGATGCAAATGTTGACTGTAGGCGTGGAGATTAGGATTTTTGGGCGTTGGTGTTCCTTGTAAAAAGATTTCAAAGCTCTCCAAACTATACAGTATTTTAAAATATTTTTGTAATTTTTTGTAATATTCTATAAATTTTATAATATGCTCTTCCGATTCATATGAAAATAATGTAACGATTTCATTATCAATTATCAATGGAACATTATTTCTCAGAAGAAGAACGGAAATGGAGGCTCTGCAGGCAGATGCTTCATACCCCTATTCACAAACTATACGGAACACGCGTGCGAGACGCTTTAATGCGATGCAATAATATGGTAATAAAGCGTGCATACGATTCTCGTTAGATTCTCGAACCCCTTTTCCGTTTGGCCTATAAATCGGCCGTGACGCTCGGGGCGGTTCCACCAGCAATGATCGAACCGGATCGAACGACCCGTAGACCTCAGTGACTTTCTTTTTTCTTTTAGGGGAGGTATCATAGTGTAGACAATGGTAGGTTATAAATTCACATCGTAAAGATGTCCGTAGTCTTGTAGGAAACGGGGTGAAAATGGGCCAAGCGGTCGCGGATGAGACAGTCGGTGCAACGACACGTTCGATTCATTGTCTGTGCGCGATTTACGAGTTCTCTTTCTTTTTCTTGTTCTTTTATGCGCTTCCGATCATGCCCTCCTGATGTAGAATCGACATTCGCGACGTTGAGGTCTCTATTCGCCTCAGATATGTCATAAATATGGGGCCGCTTTGTGGAGCAACGAGGGGCCAGATTCTATGACACTGCAAAGGGAAATAAACTTTTCTATGGGAGAAACGAAGAATTTTGAGTCGCATAACTCGATAAACGTGTTTGTATTGCATTGCCACCGAAGAGATCAACACTAACGTAACTTGTGTTACAGAATAAGCTAGAACATTTCTCTTACATAACTTTTAATAAACACGATCATCGTAGTATTTCATTATAATTTTGGTGAATATAAAAGTTCTCGTTATTAATTGCTTTCACTAATTTTCGTGGAAGAATTTCTTTACTTCCAATGAATTACATCTGCGAAGAATGAATGCATCCCTTTCGACTAGACGTCGAAAGTTCTTTAATTTACAACAAGTATAAAACAGAAGTTACAGTCTCGAGTCGTCGCTTGACAAGTAATAACGTCAAATTAAATCACTTTTTGCCGAACATCTTTTTAAAAAGAGAATCAAGAAAACACCTCCCGATAAGGGACAATTTCCATCTTTCTTCTGCTTCTTCTTCTTCTTCTTCTTCGTTACTTCTTATGCGTTCATGTTTCGTAATCGTTTGCGACATCAAAGGCTGCAGTCTACTTAATCTCGTAACATCGTTTCTCGACTTCGAAGATCGCAGTTATATCCGTAGCGCCGTGCGTTTCCGGCCCCATCTTTTGTCGCGAAAACTTACAGAAGCTGAAACGTCGTTAAAAAACTCGGACCTAATGTCTTCTTCGAATTGAGAAGATTCTTTCTTCCTAGACTTTTCTTCTCTTCCTCGACTCTTCTTTCCACTTCCTCGTCTTTCCAACCATCTTCTCTTCCGTTGTGTTCCAGACTGATCCTTTATCTCAAAGACCCTTGTCTTGATCGCTTTCTTGCCGCGAAATTGCTCGACGTATTAACCGAGACTTCGTTTCATGTGTTGTTACTTGTGACCATTGTTCGGTTTAGGTACATTGTGGCAGTGGAAATTGGGGATACGTTCGCCAAGAAGCGTTAATTAAAGGCCAATGGATCGAGAATAGCGAGTGATCGTAGATAGAATGCAGACGTTTACGCGAATATGAATTTTTATGAATACAAATGAAAGAATAGAAACTAACTAGAGATCATCCTCCTTAAAAACGTAATTACATCCAATGAATGTTTTATTTTGAATGTTTTATCTATCTCTATATTTTACACAGTCAAATTTCAAATATATGAATGAACATCCGCGATATAAAAATATTTATAAAATTCGTCTTATTTAATTATTAAGAGATTTAGTAACGTGGGTTGTCGATGATCATCGTTGCAGTCAACGTGTTAAAGATTCTCTAACACAGCCATCCTTAACTTCCAAGCTCTTCTTCCAAGAATAGCTTCTGGTATCACTATCGAGGTTGAGTCAAAGACACGGACTGTCCACCCGGGAGGCGGAAGGGAGTCCAGCTTCGAGCACACCTGCGATAATAACGGCTTGCGGGAGAGAGAGCGGTTTGCGCGCAAAGTGCATCGAACTCGCGTGCACGCACGAGCGTGCACAGACAGAAAAAAAGAAGAAAAGAGAAAAAAGAGAAAGAAAAGAGCTGGGACAAGAGAAACGAAACGGCATGGTGTGTAGGTGGACGGTTGAGAGACAGAGAAAGAGAGCGAAAAAGGGGGGCAGAGGAACACAGGGAACGCTGGAAACAGAACGAGAAGGGCGGGGAGAAACAAAGGATGAATGGAGAGAGAAGAAAAGGGGGAGACAAAAGACAAAAAGAATTCAAGCAGGAGAGAAGCAGGAGCGAACGAACGAACCAACTCGACTGGAGAGGGGAGAGAGGGAAAACGCAAGACTCGACTCTGCACAGGTGAAAGAGGGCTGTCAAGGAGGAAGAGGAGGGAGGGAGGAGGGGAGGGAAGAGCAGTAGGAAAATGAAGAGTGGGTGGTACGGACAAAAGAAGAGGAAGAGAGAAAAAGGGAGAGGGAGTGAGGAAAAAACACAGGCACTGGAAAAAGTTTTTCCATGGATAAAGAGAGCGAGTCGCGGGCGGCACTTGTGTCAATTGCCGGTCGCTGTTAGCTTAACATTTCTATTGTTCCTGAAAAGGAGCGTGGCTCGAGTGCTATTTGCTTTCAGATGAGGACGGGGCGCACTTCTAATTTCACTGAACAGAAAGCGTGTGTCCCGCTTTTCCACGCCCTTCATTCGCGTCTCTCCCCCGCGTTCTTCCTCTTAGCCTCGGTTTCCCGAAAGGAAATCGGTATAGATGCGTAGCGATTGTTCTGTTCCACTACTCGACGACGGATATTGTTGGAAAAAATAGGAACGAGGCGAAGAATGGGAAGAAGAAACGTACGAGTTGCCTTTTCGCGAGTCGTCACACGTAAATGTCGTTTGCAGTCTTTGGTCGTGAATTGTCACGATGTGAAGCCGTGCAGAGGATCGTGTGTAGTCGATCTTTCTTCTTTCTAGAGACTTATTTTTAGAGATGTAGTCGCGAGAACATTGAGCTCGTTAAATGATGAATCGCGAAGATGTTCAGGTTAGAGTGGGCATTGTTTTTGTGACATTTGGTGACAGATGATGTAAGGAGTGGAGGGCTTGGTTTTGAGCACGCTTTCGAATGGTATTGATGGAACAGTGCTTCATCTTGGATGTCAAATGAGAGATATTCTCCGTTAAACTTAGTAATCTGTCGTTCTCTTTTTGGTTTACAATCTCTGTACTGTGTTTGTTTAAGGATGTTCTACTTTTTGAATCGCTAATGCTTTATTGTATTATTACCTTATTCACATTCTGCGGTTATTAAATACCAAAAAATTCTATCTGTAAGAAGAGACGAAATTAGAACTCAACCGGAGGTTCTACGTGGTAGTGACAAACTGATAAATGTACTCGAAAATACTGACAACTCTACGATTAACAATAATGTTATAAATCTGAGTATCAAAAAATTCTATCGAAGAAACCCGAATTAGAATAATGCTAAAACTCCCTGTGTATTTTAATTTCATCCGCGACCCTAAATTCCCATCGTACCGCAGTGCTTAAATGCAGCCAACCGGAGTTTCTACGCAAACACCGAACTTCCCACAGTATCCCGTAACTGTATCAGCGCATTTACAATTCGAATGACGGTAATATCAGCCAGGAGCTATTGGCGAGCGTAAATCCTATCTGACATCAGGCTACAAACAGCGGATCAGTGTATCGACGAATTCGTCTCTTCGTAAAACAGAAAACGGTCCGTTGCGTCCGAATCGAAGATTTCATGGAACCCATTCTAAATCTAGCAACCATCGATCAACGAAACCAGATCCAACAACGATCATCCCTTTGCAATCGGATGCGTTTCGAGCGTAAACAGGTGCGACAAAACCGGAAACAGTTCGAGGTATCGTTACATTCGGAACAGAGGACTCTGTTCTATGCTTCTGCGGGCTTTTGTTGACATCGCAGCGTACTGGGTTGTCTCTTGAGTGATCCCATAGGATTCCTGGAGGATCTGGAAGGCCGAGCCGCGACGAGACGTCGCACGGAGAAGTTACAGAAACGCGTTCGAGAGCACTGAATGCGCCCGCTACGCGGATTACACGGAGAAGCGCGTGTTGCTGGCATGTATAGAAATGAATGAGTACATTTCGGCGAGTTTACGCGAGTTCCAGCCTGCCTACTCAAGGGTGCTCTATGGCTTGGTACTCCTATCTCTCCTCGCGTGACTATCGTGCTCCAATATGCAACGTTTGCACCTTCGAGGATCTGTGATAGAAAGGAGGGCTTTGAGGGCTGCTTATGGGGGATGTTAAGGGACATTTTAAAATGAAGAATTTGACGAAGATTGCGTTGTATTTCTGTTTTTGATATGTAGAATATTTGGGAATTGGCAGGTTTAAAAATATTTGAAGGTTGATTCTGTGTACTGAATCCTTTCGAAACAAATTTCTTTGAAAATGAACGCAATAATGTTTAAATTTAAAAGATCGTGGAATTTTTATTTTTGTTCCTTTGCCCTTTTTACGTCTTTCTTCTTTACTATCTAAATAGATATTGTTGTAGTATAACGTCACAGTATTATTGCGAATGCTGTCTGCATGATGAAGGTGTGGAAATTTATTGAAGCCTTTCTTTTTATTCCGTATCTCTACATATTTTCGATACAATTCAATACCGAAAGTTTTAAGCATCATAAGAGTTAGGCGAAATTAGAAATTGTATCGTTATTAGGTATTTCTAAATTTAATTCGCAAATGTGTTTAAAGGGATAAGAATTCGGAATCAATTCATCATCAAGCACAGCCATCTCGCATTACAGTAAACGGTTCAGAAAGTAAACTTAATCACAGCACCCTTTTTACCCTTTGTCCGAATCGCGTACATGATAGGCTCTTATGGCGACCACTTCGAGGCAAAAAGAAATATGTCAGTATTCCGACCAAGCCACCCTTTAAAACAGGCTACGTTCTTACGTTACTATGCGGCGTACGAAAATACAATATGAACGAATACGCGCGACAAAAACCGGGGGAACCCAGGCTTTCTATTTGCCATTCGTGCCTGAACAAATACTGGCTTTGCCACATGCCACGCATCCAGCACGCTCGGTTACATGTTAAATGCAAACATTTATTATCAATCGAATTAAAAAGCTCGTTCTCACACGCAGTAGAAACGAGGCCCTTCTAAAATCTTTACAGTCTCATCCCTATTTTAGCTTGAGAGGATGAGATGTCTCCATTAATGTGATATGTTTGTGGTACGCGTCTCTCTATGGGATTCGAAGGTGTTATTGCAATAGAATTGAATTTTTGAATGAGCCTGTTCTTGGTGATGGTAATTTGGATCAGTTTGTGGTATTTATTCTAAAATTGTAAATTTGTATTGTTCCAGACATTATGAATATGAGAATTTGCTAGTTATCTTTGATAGTCGTATCGATTTTGAGTTGTTACAGATCAAATTTGCTAATTAATTTAAAAATTAATCCAAATTATTTTGGAATCATTTAACCAAAGATCGTATCAAAGTTACTCAAGATTATTCAATATTCTCTTGTCAGCATTTATAGACATTCAAAGTTAATATGCCCAAAGTAGAATTGTAAATATCTTTAGTAGAATTTATACCTAGGGAAAATTATTTATTCCGAACATATTTCAAACATATAAAAATCAGTAAGGTGTCTCTATACGAAATAATTACCATATATTTGAATAATATTCTCTAATCCCTCGATAAAGCTAAAAAATACATAAATCTTCCATTTAGACCTAAAGCGACACTGTCATCGTTCAGAATTACCGAATATCTATCTTAGCACAGAAAGAACAGTTTAGCAGGAAGGTTGCAAGCGCGTTGACAGCTCGGATCATATTGCTGGTCCACCCTTCCGGTTCCCTCGTCATCTATTACGCGAAACGCCAATGGGGCTCACCCTCGCCACTTACCGCAAGAAGGTTAACAGCGATCCAACGTTTCACGGATGACAGCGCGTTGTCGTGTATTAGCGGGCGCACGTCGTGGCTCATTGCAAGACGATCGCGCTAATGGGGCCAGAAGTCACTCGTCGCCACGTGGCCGAGTAGTTTCGCGTGCATTTCGTTGCGAGTCGAGAAATCCTCGATCGTGCACACTTGTGATTTATTGAAAGATTTGTGTCATCGATGAAAAGAATGGTAAAGGGTGACTGGTATCGAACTTGTGGCAGTTTGCTGTGCTTCTTGTTTGAGATATAAATGTATTTCCTTGAAAAATATTGGGGCGAAAAATTGTAGCATTGTTCTTATACCGTTTTATTAATTTCTTTAAGCATTCGTGAGAAATTGCGAAACCCTCTAAAAGAAAAGGGATATTCTTTAAAATCTTTAGAGATGAATTTATATTTTTTTTTTTTATTTCTATTCATTTGAAATATGTGGGAATTCAATAAAATAATATTACGGAAAGTGTTCTGAAATGTTCGCGAGAAATAGTATATACTTACATATGTGTATCATGTATACATATGTATATTGTACTTTTTAAATGACAATAATACGTATTATATATGTTACTAAATGTTAGTATTACTTAGGTGGCTAATTTTCAAAGTTCCTTGTACATATACATGGAATATATATTATAATATTATATTATATATCATATTAATACCATATTAAAATATACATTGTTATCGATTCTTACAGTGGAGAAGAAGAAATTTTAACGGCATCTGAGTTGAACTCAAATTCCTCAATTGATGTCTATGGTACCTAAATATAGTTCAATATAAAAAAATGAAGCTTATAATTCTTCAGGTTAAAAGTATCTTTTTCTACTTATTCTAAGTAACAATATCCACTCATCTACAAAAAATACGTATTTCATTCACTTACGGAAAAAAATAAAAAAGGGCAGAATGAAGAAGTTTAAGACATTTTAAAGGTACCTATCAATAAGAAAGGAAAGGGGACGTTGTTACGTATCACGATCCAGATGCGTCCACCGAACGAAGATCCTCCGATAGAGCAGGTATTCAGGTGATTACAATCCACACCCACGCAGAGCGACACGCTGCGCCCATATTACACGTGCACGCTAATCGGTATACGGATATTATACATATGGGCCGGAATAGGGACATTAGACACGTGCACGTGACCGTACGCATAGAATCTGTTTGTTGTCCGTGGTACAATCGCGATATGAATTACACGGAGCAGCCGTGAAGAATGCGGATGCAACATCTTTATACTGATCCCCCCACTTGGAAGCGAACAGTCCACCCAGACTGCGATTCATCATTCCCAATCTGGATTATTCATTGTCCCGGCTAATTCTGACGGGGTTCAACGCTAGTTAAATTGAATTCCTAAACGCATCTATGATACACAGTGTTGTTTCAATCATCTTCTTCGTCTCTTACTATTGTTATTTATTCTTCCTTCTTCTAGATACACTTTGAAGGGATTGCACCATTCAAGGCGACTGGAGATCTTTTAAATGATTATTTTTGAAAAAATTGGTGTTGTTATAAATTATTATCAATTGATATTGGTATTTGTGAGAAAGAAATATAATTTTTTTAACTTCAAAATTTTGCTTAATCCTGGAGCTTTAAACTTCATTTTAAATAGATACAACATCCGAAGAAAATATAAATTTATAGATGGTACAATATATTTTAAATCGAGTTCCTTCTATGAAAGAAAGTATTAGAAGGGCTTAGCAATTAACGAGGGCTGTTGAAAGACGATGGCGTTCTTAGTTGAACGTTATCGAAGCTAGGTTTATTGCACACGGTTTATTACTATATGAAATCTTCCGTTTCCATTTTCCGGTCTCTCGCAGCAAACGCGATTTTCAAGCTCGGGAATATGTATTCCCCTCGTTCCTTTTCGTCGAGGCATCGTCAAGGTAACAGCATGGTTTCCTGCTCACTGATCGCCGACAAAAGTGTACGTCGAGAGAACCCCTTTTCGACAACGATCCGGTAAACGACGAATCGGCTTTCTCCGACAATGCGGTTGTCACGGGTTTCATGGGATTAACATTTGTTAATATCACGCGGTTTTTCAGCAAAAAAAGAAAGGAACGAATGAAAGAAGGAGGGAAACGGGAAAGGGAGAAAAATACTAGCAACGTTGATGCCTTCGACGCGCTGCAAATGGTGCTCACAAGAAATACAAATGCTACCAGATACGTGTATTGATGGAAGCATTGTGTACTTGCTGCGATTTAATTTATTTAAAGAACTTCGTTCAAAGAGTCGAATTTCATAGGTATTAGATTAAGGATGATTTAATAAGAAAGATTTTATTACCGAGTACTCTTAACTATTCCAGGACAGAATCCTTTTTGCTTGGGGAAGAAATTGTTCCTTTTATTAAATACGTATAACAGGAACACATTCTTCGAATGGTTTTGTGAGGAAAATATAATGCAGCTTTATCAAAAACAAATATATTTATCGTTTAGTTAACGAATAACGATGGAAATTAAATTCAATTTTCTCAAATCTCTTTCTCTCAATCTCCCAGTAACGCAATAACTAAAATAACCCGAACAATATTTTCATGAATATAAAATAAAATGAAGCACAGAATCAACGGGTCAGAGGGGATTAAATCGGGACGAAGATCGAAGAAGCTCGATAAAAAACAAGAGACGCGTAGTCGAGTCGCTCCTTTCGGTCGATCGATTAAACAAACCTGATAAATTATGCGAAAGCTCTCCCCGGACAGCTACGTCCCCTCACTCCTTCGTTGTCTCTATCCATATATATACACGATGGACGACAATCGACAAAAACTGACGGCGGAACGAGCGGCCATTGTAGGTCGCGGAGTGGAGACAGTAAACAGCCATTGTACGAAGCACAATGTGTTACTCCGTTGCTTCAATTTCTTTTTGCGCCGGAATCCTATACCTGTTCCGTTCGATTCACATCCCCTTGTTCCTTCCTCCTTTTGCCTTCCTCCGCTGCTGATTTTGTCGGTGGACAAAACGATCCTTTCTGATAACGTGTATCCCCTTTCTCGTACTACGACGAACGAAAATTATTTGGTCGAACGGTACAAAACGTTAATGGACTCGGTTTACTTGGCTTGTTTCTTCGTCTGACATGTTCTAATTAGCATGCAGAGGTATTTAGGGTGGTTGTAGAACGTTTGATTAATTAAGCCTTAATTGGAGATACTATCTTAGCTATATTAGCCATATTAGCTGATATCTATCTTATCTAGATATCATACTTCGAAGAATTCTATTAGATTAAGAATTCTATTAAAGATATTATTACCTTTGGTCTTTTAATCAATTTATTCGCCTTCAAGTACCGAATTTTTCTATAAAAATAATTATAACAATGGCCAGCAATGTAATTATTGCGTCTTTATGTCACAATATTGTATGTATTATTATGCAGCTTACAATATTATAGATGTGTTTCTATAATATATGATCCTTACATAGTAAACGTATGCTTTGATGAACACAATAGAAATGTTAAAAACTGCTCAAAATTTATGTTCAAGTAATTTCATTTCTCTGAAAGTTACGTTGTTATAGAATCTTGTGAGCTCAGGAGAATGAGCCTGCTTAGTCAGACACGCCCGGCTTCCGTAAACGTTCATTGTGCCAGTTTATGAACTGGTCATTCTACTTAATCACTAGCACTACAGTAATATACAGTAGCTAGGTACGTTTATATGAACTCCATTTATTTAAATAAAGCTTCAATTAGTACCTGCTCAAATAAACTTCTATCGATCGATTCTACTCGTTCCAATGTGAACTTCCTAATTGTTCTACTAATCTTCCTGCCAAGTTTTCGTCAATTAATTTGACTCAAGAATAATTTCAACGAATAAAAATCAAGTTCACAAAGGAGACAACTTTGTCAAAACGTTTTGTTTTTGTATCGCATTATTTTATTATTAGTCCTCCGAAAATATAGCGACGTGCCATACTATTCCGCATAATTAAGAAAAGGAAGCGATTCCTAAACGCCTTCTCACAATTCCCCCGTGAAATTTAATTTTCAAGCGAGAGAGCGAAAGAAAAGGGGGCCCCTTGAAACGCATAAAAATCACGGGATCAAAACACACACTCGAGAGAGGGACGCGTGGGGCGGTGGTGTCAGTGGCTCGGTGGGATCACGAACAACCATTCGTTATCCTTGCACAATGGTCCGTACAATGGGGACTGGTTTTCGCGCACGCTTATGACGTATTACGGGAGAAAAGCGGAAACGTATGTTTTACCCCAGTTTTCCCCCGTTTAGTGGCATTTAGTTCGCTCCACTGGCTTGTATTTATTTTTTTCCCCTCCCCTCCTCGTTGCTATACGTTGTCCCTTTTCGTTTCGTCTCGTTACAACTAAAAATCTCCTCTCTTCTCTTTCTATGGTTCACCCTGTGAACAAGCTGCTCCACCTCGAACGCTGACATTTATCATTCGAGACTACACGGCACCGTTGGCATCGTTGTCGCTCGATATTATGGCTGTTAACGTGGACGTAATGGCATTATCTCGCCATTGTTCGACCACCAGGAGAATGGAAAGGGAAAGAGGGTGGGGGACTGGCTAATTTGTGAAAATCAGACCGTTGATGTTTTAGTAATCACCCATCGCTGGAATATTCAAGGCATTTTTTGCAAGTAGATCGAATGGATTTTCAATGAAAATAACTAACATCTTGATATAACATTTTTTTTGCAAAATATTGGATACTCTGTGAACAAGAAAATTGATTGTTACAGATTTATATCGAATTTTCCAAAAAAAGAAAATAAAAAAGAGAAAACTGGTCTATGGAAATACTCTTGCTTATCAACAGTATATGAATACTATTCTAAAATCTAGCATTAAGATTAAACATCCGATTCCACATCGACACTCAACATTCTCCTAGCTTTAAATTCATAAAAACAAAGTAGAAAGACGCAAAACAAGAGGAAAAAGCAAGTGAAGCTTGTCACCCGGAAGCAAGGGATGTCTATCCGCGATCTAATGACCAAGCGACAATGACGAGAAAAAGGCTTCTTGGCTGGTGTCAATTAACGGAGTGGCGACGAAAGGCGCAGCACGAAAGAGTTTCGGCTCGTTTCAACCAAGTTCGACGGTCGGAGGCCTCCGCGCCGCCAGGAGAACGGCCAGAAAAGACGTGGAACAATGGCAGCCAGCGCGGCGGTACAAGCCACTAATTATAAATCCATTGTTACGCCCATTTTTTCGCCTGGCGTCCTTCCTGCTCGTTCTCGAAGAGGAAAACTGAACGAACAGAGAATAAGACAGAGAGAGAGAGAGAGAGAGAGAAGCCATTCTCTGTGCCGCCTGGTAGCCGTCGTAATGCCGGCATTGTCTCGGCATTGTCGCGACATTGTCGCACGATAAAGCGCGAAGACAAAGCCGATCCACAAAGGTCCTGCTTCGCGTAACAAGCCGTCTTTGTTTTTTCTCCACTGCACCGTCTTCATCCTTCCTTTATCATACCTCCTCCCCTCTTTCCAGCCACCAACTCCAGTACTGCTCATCGAACCAGCCTATTTTCTACCAGTTACTTCCGCCTCCGCTTTTTCTTCTCGTCCAGAACTACGTTCGACAGGGCGTTGCTCCCTTGCTGATTTGCTTCGCTTGTTGGTGAACGATGTTATTCAGAGAACACAGGGTTAGGTTGATTTTTAGGAGTTTTAATGGAATTGTTAGTTTTGAGCAGTTTGTAATTAATATATTGTGGATTTTATGTATTTATGAAGAATTCGAAGGTGCAACAATGCATAGAATTAAAAAGGTAATTATATAGAGAATATCCAAAGTATGGTAATCTTTATGATATATCTACGAATATTGATATTTATATCTTTAAAGAGAATTCACTGATGAAACCAATTATTCCCTCTAACCTTTTGTAATTTTATTCTGGAACCATTTCAACTTTTAAGATGTATATATAATGACCTTCAAACTATTCAACCCTTACTTCAACAACTTTTCAATCTCCGTGTTTCAACCCTTGAATACTAAACATATCTAAGACTTTAGTTCCAACTCTCTCAACAGTTACATTACATTCCATCGATTACTTTTAAAAACTGAAATCAGACAAGCCGGACCATTTGTCTCTATGAAGTAATGGTCCCATATAGAAGGCACAACAAGCGTAATCGATCATTCCGATATAAAAGATAAGTTTACAGGACAGGCAGTAGGTAGGGGGATGAGGAATATCAGTAATGGTAGACATCGGACTGCTGTTACGAGAGAGAGCCAGCTACCCCACGTCCCTATCAGCCCGATAACGAGTTAGCGTTCGTAGTGTTGTATGGTTGGCTTCAATGTGCCACGACAATGTAGCCAACGTTCAGGCATTCAGCGGTAGACAATGCCGGGAACATAATGTCATAATGGAGCGGGGTGCCCGCCAGGACCCACCAAGAACAGTGCAGAGAGAAGGAGCGAGGGGGAGGAGCAGGAGAGAGAGAGAAAGACAGGGAAGGAGAGAAGAAGAGAGAGAGAAGGAAAGACAAAAAGATGAAATGAGAGAGCGGTAGGTTCTCGCAAGAATAACCGAAGTGGAGAAAAAGGGTTGCGAGAGAAAAAAGGGAGGGTGAAGTTCTTCAGGGCTGGAAAAACCGAGTTTCGTTAACTATCCATGATTGAGAACACTCGTCCTCGCCTCAAGCCTAAGGGAATCAACCCTTCGAATATACGACGGTAATTTCATTCTTTATCGTTTGCCTTTCCAATGTTTAATGAACTTAAAATTTGTTAATAGGAAAATTATGTAATATTCGTTAATAATAGGTAATGTAATAAATACAATAATACAATAATTAATAATGAATATAATAGTTTTGGATTCATTATAGATAAATGAGATATTTGTATATGTATTATTTGCTATATTTATTCCGTTTTTTGGATAAATATGCATTTGTATCAATCTTTCACGAAATTGTTCCACTATATTCCATCAAGACGTGCAAACATAGAATTCCTGCATACAATCTGTCTTTACCTCCATCTATTACAATATCTAATTTTCTCTGTATTTGTTCCTCGAAACCTTTAACCTGTTACTCTAAGAATCCCGCGACATACACGGAAATACCTCACCAAAAGCATCACCATGTCTTTCGCATTATAATATTCTTGTATTAGAATCTCTACTAGACTTACCTATCTAATTGTCATTGTCGTAGGTAAACCACCCTCTCTGTCGAAGACCGATAAGAGGTTGCCAGTGGCTGGTAGCGGCCATTAATGATCCACCTTAGTCAACCCTCCGCCTCTGTGTTCTCGATCGTCGATGGAAATCGGGGCAACTATAAAAGCGGGCTGAAATCGCGCGACGACGTCGACCACGAGATTCGTTCTGTATAGCTAACCCCCGCGTTCAGGGGGTTGCCATATAGTCCGCGTGTTACGGGTATAAAATGGGGGATGATTAAAATAACGAGGCTGCGAGGAGGGTGTCCTCTAGAGATCCCCTGCTAGTCACTGACTGGCGGGTGACTGAGGGGGTGACGGGGGTGAGTCGCGTTTCGAATCGAGGTGGTGATGGAAACGGGCGGAGGGGGCGGTGGTGATATTGTGCTGAAACAATGTGGCGCCCGACGCCCCTGTCGGTGGTACCTCGTACTGGCGAGCACAACATCAATTGACGCCCTTGCACCGACTCTAAACCTCCATCACCCCTCTCCTCAATCCCCTTGGCTAGACTCACGGCTGGAGAGGATGGATAAGGAGGATGATACCGCTGGCATCAATGGTCATCTTGCTGTGGGCCTGAAACTGCCGTTGAAAAGTCTTAGAGGCGTAGGGGATGGTTTCCACCATCTGGTGAAATAGGTTTTTTGTATTCGACGGTATAAGACTGAGAGTGATTTTTGGAATGGCCTGAGATAGAAGAGTATGCTTGAGATAGAAGATTATGTAAGGGTAGGTTTCAAGAAGAATTTTTCTTAAGAAGGATATAGGGATGTTTCTTAATATTTGGAATGGTTAGCTTGAGATACCAGTGTATACTTGGACTTATTTTGTGTAAGGGTAGGTTCGAGGACGGATTGTTTCTTAAGAAATAAATTACGTAGAAGATATAGTTGGTTGAAGGATATAAGGATGTTTCTTGAATTGTTGTTCGAGGTAGTAGCGTAAGCGTGGATTTTTTATGTGAGAGTAATTTTGAGAAGGGAGGAGTTCTTCTTTAAAGAAGTAGATGATGTAGAGGACATAGTTGGTTGGAAAATATGGAGACGCTTCTTGACATTTTCAATAAGTGAAATATTATATGCAATATGATTTGTACATCTTTATACTGTAATATTATCCGCGATACTGTAAAATTTTCCGCGAAATGGTACTCTTAAATTTAAATTTTAAATTCTTGGAAATGTTTTGTGCGATGTAACGTACGTTTGATTGTCGAATGAAAGCATAGTTGAGATTTTTCTGAATAATTTCGAAACTTTCCGCAATAACCGCGTAATTAAAGATCTCAACAAACTTTCGCCAGCGAGTCTGTAGATGCGATCGTGGGTTTTTTCGTCGTCCCCTCGAGTACACGCGACGAGTAGGTATTCCCGAGCCATTTCTCTCGTGGAAAGTCTCATTACGTTCGGTGCGATGGATGAATCTCGTAATATGACTGCGAAAACCAACTAGTGCGAAGGTCGTAAATAGATTAAATTCGACACCCTGAAATTCACTGATATAATCTGTGAAAGCGCGTTAGCTCGTTAAGAGGATTATATTAATTATTTATAACGAACAAAAACCTTCTTCTTTTCTTAATCGACCTACAGATTCTACTGAGCATCGAATGTAATGCAAATAAAACATACAGAATTAACGTTATAAAATATTGGATAATTTTTTGAATAAGAAACTGGCACAAATTCTCTCTTAAGGTATTTCCGAATTTATAATTTTTCAATTTATAAATTTCCATTCATTACTAAAAATTTTTATTGAACCTTTCAAGCTTGTTTAGTTTTAAGAAGATGTAATTTCTCGTAATTGCAACATTAGAGATAAATATATCTGCAAATTTATTTTCAAAAACCAATATGCGATAATAAAACTGATGTTTGCAATTATCATATCTTGTAAAATTATTTCATCGCTTCGCGTGCAACTCTATTTACGTAATTCTTCCACCTATCATAGAACATGTTTTTCATCATTCAAACGAATAAAACGTCCAACATCTCAAATTCTGCCGAAATTCTATCCAGTTTCTATTACAGAAAATATTTTTCATAATGCGAACCATTAAACGACTCCCAATCCCTCCACCTTTTCGTCACCTGAATCAATAGACAAACCAGCACGCACCCCCGTTCACCAAAACGATCCACGTGGTGCATTCGACGCGGATCATCAGACAGAGCTTCGAGTGTCCAGAAAATCTTGAAAACCACTCCGTGGCTGGCGGATCTCGCGTCAAGCATCCGGGGGTGGCATTTCTCTCCGAGGAACGTCTCATTACGCGCGGCGAGACGAATGGATCTCGTTACGATTACGGAGGCAGGGGGCGAGAGCGAAATCGTCGTCGGTTGCCCGTCAACAGAATGGACGACGAGCGACGTAACCAACGTTATTTTTTCTTCTTCCTTTTTTCTCCCCCTCCTCCTGTTAGTACTGACAGAGGCGGCAGGGACAAGAAGAGATCGGTCGCGTAGGGGTGGCGCGACACAGGGCATGGCGAGACGAGGATCGGAGAGGGGAGAAATAATTTAAAAGCTGAATTGAATTTTTCGTCCTCGGAGTCTTTCGTTCGGGCATTGGGAGGCGGACAATGGCTCAATGGCGATGTATCAAGGAAAGTCGACTCGCGGG
Source organism: Bombus soroeensis (assembly GCA_014737365.1). Classification (NCBI taxonomy): domain Eukaryota; kingdom Metazoa; phylum Arthropoda; class Insecta; order Hymenoptera; family Apidae; genus Bombus; species Bombus soroeensis. The sequence goes on along the minus strand of JACXIL010000279.1, from coordinate 1,868,067 downwards.
AGAGGCCAGCATTGTATCGGCCTTTCCTCGTGCCTCCCTGCCTCTATCCACCCGGCACACATTCACCCAAACATCGACGCTTTCACTCGCGTCGCTGGCTTCTTGCTTCTCGACTCCTCGATGCAGGTCCGCCACTGCACGTCGCCTCCTTCCCTTCGAACAGGCAACCCCTGATCCTGTGGCCGTGCTACATTCAGATATATCCGTTCGTGATATTCGAATACGTATGTAAAGGGAGTGGCAGCGAGGGTGCACGTTTATGTTTGTAGGTGGTATAACTGGTCCGTTTGCTGCATAATATTCTGATAACCGTATAACGTCACAGGACATTGCTTTGATTCTACTAAGATCCATGGATAGGAGAATGTCATTGTGGGTTGGAGGAATTGCGAGTTGTTAGGGAGGTGGGTTAATGTGCAGCTTTTGTAAGGTTGACGTGAATAGTGGGATGAGTGGGGTATTTAAGACACTTGGTATTTTCAGAAGATATTAGGGGTGGTTTTGGAGGTACGCCTGTTGATGATTCATAGTTAAATAGAATTATCGGAGCAATGTATTATAATCTATGATAGATTACAAATTTGTAATGGTAAATTGTATTTTCATGTCCATTGGTGATTTTTAGACGAGCTCCTTTGAAACTTAACTGGTCAACTCCATTTTCAACAAGTTAGTTTTACAAGTAACAAAACAAGGGAAACATGATTTAATATTTCAGTAAAGATATTAATGTAAAATTGAAACAGGAAATAAGGCATATTAACAACCATTCTTTCATATCTTTTTTGAACTTGAGAAACTTTGATTAATGATAGAAGAATACAGCTAAGAAGTAAGTAAGCGAATAAGTTTTAGTGAAACTATCTAAAAAACATCTTTCTGCAAAAAAAAATCCACCCCCTCTATCAAGAAAATGAAAGCCATCCATCCGCTTTGAGCAGATCCAGGATAAACATCTACATATTGCGCTATTAAAATTCATTCCTCCTCACGATTCAAGGATTCGAATAAATACTGCCACTACATCCTGCGATTCTTCTTCGATTTAGCTGACGGGACTGCAGGAATCTTGGGCCAGCTTCGACTAACCCCTGGTTCCGCCCTGAACCGAGAAAGGAACAGGAGGAGCTAGCCATTCGTCTTCGTAGAACAAAGTGCGGCGATCTACTTTCCTGGCCGAATGTGAATCCGATGCAAATTCTACGGTGGATCACGACAATAGACGTCCTAGCAATATGGTAATGTCCTCCCACGTCGATTCCCCGACTTAATCGACTCTGTGTGTGTGAATCGTGACTGTATGCGTGCACGAGCATTTTCTCTCTGTTACACAGCTGCCCGTGAGAAGGGTTTGTTGGAAGAGATTGCGAACTCGATACCGGCCGTATATGTGAATATTGCGTTGCATTGATAATGTAACATTGTGCCAGTGAGCAGATACGCACGATGAAGATCGTCGATGCATTCGACCGTGTCCTGCCGCGAATAAACGCTCAACCAAAGGAAATTGATGCCACGGATTTGCTTGGGATAGAACTACCACACCACTTATGGAATAGAAATTTTAATTTCTTTTCAGAGGTTATTTGGAAGTTCTTATGTACTCGATGCTACTGACGTACATGTTGCGTCGATTTATGTAATATATATAATTCATTATAAATACCTTAGTCATTAGACTCTAATGAGTAATGCGTCTAATAAGTAATATTGCGTCTTTATTTTTATACGTTTTAGGTACCGAATAAAGTAGTGAGCAATAATGTTCATATTATATTATGAAGAACATTGATATTGAAACATTATTATGTAGACATTTCAAGCACGTTTCCATAAAAAAAATAGTGCGTAAGATTGTAAAATCGCAACTATAAAATTGTAATGGTAAAATTGAAAAATTGTAAAAATGATATTTTAAAAATTAATTGATTTATCATGAAAGTTACCATTGTCATCAAATTACCTGTTACCATTCCACGCGGAACACCTAATCCGAAACATTCCAAAAAATTCCATCGATTTAATTAACAGTTTCTGCCGCACATTAGCGCGACGCATTACTCAGGGACAAAGAACGCGAAAGAATTAGAGAGCGGTGGGCATAACTTTTCATTCGATCCGGGAGCGTATGCACCGGCTGTCCCGTTTATCCCTTTATCTTCTCCGGTTTTTCCTCTTCTTTCCCTCTTCGGCAGATGCCGTCTCGCGCCCGCGCGAAGAGGCGAGAGATCCGGCCACGGAAACGTACAAAGGGTGGAGACAAAGGGAAGCGCCGCCCTCGAGATACTAGAACAATGGAGGCCGAACAATGGGCCGATGCTGGAAATTTAACCGATGATCGAAAGTGTCCCCCCTTCGTCGTTCAGCCAACTATTTTCCATCGAGCCCTGTCCCCGCTCGATAATGCTCGCTTTCTTTTCGTCGCGAACCCCTCTTTCGCCTGTCTCGTCGCGCGCTTTTTTTCCTCTTCCAACCCGAATTAATTAGTCCGAGGAACTAATAGGTCTCCGCCGGATGAACGCGGTTCGCGCGTGCCGATCGTTAAAGGGCGAATTTATCGCGCAGCCCTTGGCCATTATTTTCAAACCAAACACACGATTGTTTTCTGCCATGGATTTTTATAACGAATTCTTTTCTACTCTCCTTTTTTCTTGAGATGGGAATTGTGGGTTATAACGGAGAGTTGAAAGTAATTCAGTTTTAAAATTCGAATAGGATTAGGATAGGAAATTCGTATCGGTGGCAATATTTGAGTATTTTCTATGAAAGAATTCTATAATGATTTTGATACAGACGCACATGTTGCGTCGATTAAATTATCTGATATGTTTGGTTAATGCGAGATATATTAAATTTCATATCATTTAATAGTATGTACGATTATAGACATTTAATTTTTAGGAAAATGAAATGTATCTAAATGTATATTAAGAAACGCTTCATTGGAAAATAAGTAAAGTCCATATAATATACGGATACTATTTCTAATCGCTGTTTTACATTATCATGCTGTCAGCCAGATCTACAAACCAATCGTCTCGTACCAAACAATAATTATTTGGATCTGACAAAACGTGTCCTTAAAACACGCGGTTGAAATTATGAAAACCTAACACCTGGTCTTATACTGTAGAAAGACCATCGTTGAACGCAAATAAGGCGTAAATTCTCTACTCTCGTCATACGATCGCAGAACTTTTTCTTTGAAAAGGTGATTTTATTCCCGGATTCGAATGGCGAACGAGAAAAAGTGGAGGAGAGGGAGGGACACAGAGAAAGAGAGAGAGAGAGAGAGAGAAAGAGAGAGAGAGAAAGAGAGAGAGAGAGAGAGAAAAAGAAAAAAATAAACAGACAGTCAAGCCGGATGTTACGATAGTCGAGTATCGGTAGCCGGTCAGTCCCTTGAAAAGAGTCAGTTTAATGGAGATCGAGTGTTTATGAGAGGGCTCGGGCGAGAGGGTCCGCAGAGACAGAGGGAGAGCGCGGATGAAGGAAGGAGGATACGCGTGGCAAAGTTGCCCGCCGAACCGGAACTCGAGAGCATACCCCCGCGTTGCTCCTGTACCGGCTGGTCCGAGTCAGTCCGATAAAAACTGTCAAACCTCCACCAACTTCCACCTGAAAAAAACATACATAGCCGTGTGAATGTACGAGCTCAGAAGCGTTAGGTGCTGGGTACCTTTGTTCGTCTACTCTTTTTTAGTAAACGTTCGAGATAAATCAACCCCGAAAGTCAAGAAGGTTCAGTTTTGGTATTTGAGTTTGAAAATTTTATTTGCGAGATGCTAGTACTACTAGAATAATTTGTAGTTTTCTGTTGATAGCTTTTTCTTTTTTGTATATATTGAATTTTGGAGAATTTGGATGATTTTTGGTGAGATATACAAGCAAAAGTTTGTTTCTTTTTATATTGCTTCTTTTTGTTCTTAGTAGGTAAACTTTCCAATTTTGTTTCTTTTGTTTTGCTTTTTACAAGTCTTATAGTTTAATCGTAAGTAGTTGTTGTCTTAACCTCATGTCTTGATTTATGTCATGTCACAGTTTGGTTGTCAAGATTATATTTTGGTTAATTTCTAAATGTTAATCATCGTTAAACAAAGCGTCAGTCTCTATATTCTGTAGTTTCGTCTTATTATGGCTTGTAAAAACACCATTTATGTTAATAGTAATTTAAACGCAGCTATTATTGTTCAAAGTTAGTATACGATATTTTGCGCTAAAATAAGTATACAGATATCTTCCGTAAAACAAGGAAAGATTTATACATTAGGGTTAATAATTCCCCCAAATCTTTTTCAATAGCTTCTTTATCGTAAGAGGGCGTCGAAATGATCAGCCTCAGTCTGCCAAGCGAACACGAGCCCGTCAACCCCTTCTCCTGGTAGAATTCTGTTGGAAGCTGACGAGAATAACGACGAGCATCCCCGGGGAATCGAATTGAAGAAAGCGTGTTCCGAAATCAACCGCGGTCTCGTTACTTCAAACACAAAAATCGAAGGTCTCAGGCGAAAGGGAGCACTACCCCTCGTGGTTCCTAATCAGAGATCAGTCCACCGCAACGACGAAGACTACTGCGTTACGGCGACGACGACAACGACAACGACAACGACAACGACAACGACAACGACAACACGATGTCGTGAACGACAAAGCCGCGACAATGCCGACAGGAAGACGACGAGAGAGGACCCGGGCCACCCCGTGACATCGCACAAAGCGACGCACGATGTGTGTTCGTTGTACGGGCGCGTTTGTACAAATGCAAAGGCAGGCAGGCGAACACGTGAAATCGATTTCAAGCAAATAATCGGATACTCGGTTCAGGGGCGGCTACGAGAGTACGCTTTGCATCTATGTATGCGCTTGCTTGTACCTCTCTATGTACATGTACACGCGTATATACATACCTATACATACATATATACACATATACGTGAAAGAAGGTGGAGTGGTGGGTGAGTGGGTGGTAGCGGAGAAGGTTGGAGGAAGAAGAGAAGTCTCTGAGTTCGGTACGGGGAGAAAACGGTGGAGGAAGAAGAAGAAGTAGGAGGAGGAGGAGGAGCGTAGTCGCATAATTCAGAATCGACAAAGCGGCAGATTATGGAAATAGAGTCCCTGAGTCGGAGACAGAGTTCTCTCTCTTTAGATCGAGCCCTCTCTGTCTATCCAACTTCTTCTCCTCCACCTACGGACCTCCGTCTCTCTCTTTTGCTCGCGTTGCTCGTGTTGGAAGCCGTACGGTGTTGCCATGACGACCATTGTGCCACACTCTCTTCCACCTCCACCTTCACTCCACCTTCTCGGGCCCCCCTCTATTTCCTCCACCTACTCACTCGTCAAGCTCCAACACAGCGCCTCCACCAACGAACCTTTCCCCTTCTCCAGCCAGCGACTACAGCGCCACCGTCCCCGCCCCCCTCTTAGCCACCCAACAACCGATCCAGCAACCCCACCGTGTGTACCTCATCTCTCTAACGACTTGTTGTTAATGTTGTATCAACTCACCCTGTAAACAGCCTCTTTCTCTCTCCCTCCAGTTTCTTCTATTTCTCTCTCTGTCTTGCTTTTACAGTATCTCTTACCCTTTCCGTTGTGTCTTCCCCCGTTTCTCTACGTCTTGCTCTCCTTCAACCCTGCCCTTCCTATTCCACTCTCTCGTCCCGCTGTCTGTAAACCAACCAGCCGGTTGTGCGCGCTCGCTCACCAGCAAGTTGAGCGTGTGCACGAGCAAAGGTGCCGCGGGGGTGGACTTTTTAGAAGGCGTAACTGGTGTTCGAATTTTTCAGGCGTCAGGTTCTTCTGCCTCCTCAGAAGTTTTCGGGTGTTTTTGTAGTTTCATTATTCCGTTACTAAGCAAGCTTCTCTTCTTTTTGGTACACTGCGCTGCTCTCTGTTTCCGGAAACGGAAGGTAGACGCAGGACTATTTGGAAGCGTAAATAAAGTGCATTATCGGTGGAGGTATTTAAGGTGTTCTGGATATCCGAAAGATGCTCAATGTGGCGCCTTCTGTTTCTGATTCTTATACTGTTTACTAATATGTAAACTGTTCATGTAAATTCATGTTTTTGTAAGTGGAAATAAATGTCCATCGCAATTCCTTTTCAGTTGAAATTGTATTTAATAATCATATAAAATCTGGAATTTGTATTAAAACTTCATGAATGAGGCTAGTATTATATTGTGTTAAATTATAGTTATCGTAGATTACGTCATTTCATGGAGAATAATTTGTCAAGAGGTCGGGAGGATAGGAAACGTCGATTCCGCATGATTCTGCGGTACGCGGCATCCTTTCTAGAAAATCGGCCATGAAAAAAAAGGTCACGGCACGTCAATATAATTAATGATCTATCTGGTTGTTTCAGCCATGACAAAAGGAAGACAGACTCGCTGGTTCCTGCAACCGGTCTTCCGGAAAAGCATCGTTTACCGGCATGACGTCGTCGAAGAGACTTCGATTGCCAATTACGCACGTGCGCTTCGAGTATTTCCAGCATTGGGGGAATAAAAAGTGGTATCAATTTTTTAATACGTTTCTATTTATGTTTATTGAGAAGTAAAAGTTAGTAGAATATATAACAAATATTTCATCTTTTAGGAATCAGACAATTGGTATAAATAGAATTGATCACTTTGATATTTTAAGTAACTCATGCTATAATCATTTATTATATACCACATTCCTTTTTGTTTCATCATTCCTACTCTGTATTCTGTTTTATTAAGAACACTTCTACTATCGTCATACTATATAATTAATAGATAGACAATAAAATATCAAACGTAAAGTATACCTCCATCGATCCAACAATCCCAAATTAATTACATCAGCAAACATACGCTACGTACAAAACCAATGCCAGTTCAGCGATTAATCGTTCGTCGGCGTCGCGACGTCAAACGTCGATACCGTCTCCCATTCCTGGCTTTCTTCGGTTCCAGGGAACGCGGTCATACATCGAGTCCAATCCGGATGAATGTAATCGCGCCAGTATAAGTCGACAATGAGCGCAGTTAGCGTACACGGTGTATCAGGTACATAAGCGGAAACGAAGACAGAGTCGAAGACAAACGGCGAATAGCGAGAAAGAGAGAAGAAAGGGAGAAAGACGCGGGATGTAATGCCGACGACGCCGCCGTTACATTATATAATGACACAGAACGGATTAATCCTAGCGGCGGCGTCGCGGCGGCAACTCGGCCAGCATAATAGATATGCTCTTTCTTTGTTTCGTCCGCTCATAATGGCCGCGCCTCGCAAGAAAACGCGGAACACGGAGCATTATGCACTCCGCCGAGACGAACGAGAATAAACTGAGTCTGAATAGCTTTCTGAGTTTGTTTCCTTTCCTATTCCCCCACCGTTCCTTTCTTTCTTTTCTCTCCTTTCTCCGCGTTCTTTCTTTTCTTTTCTCCTCTGTTCTGCACTCCACCTTTCTTCTTCCACCCACTCCCTTTCACTATCCCCCATTCTACAGAATATGCACAGCAGCTTGATTTCATATTTGCGATCTTTGTTTGGCCTGATCGATAAGTTTTTGAAATTGGGGTAGACCGATCTTTCGTTTGCCTGATATTGTGCCTGGTGGATAATTGCGGAGATATTCGGTGCTATTGACTTGATTTGGCATGTTTGATCTACCTATATCCGCAATAGGTAGAAAACTTGTAGACAGATTCCAAACACGGTCCAAATCAGTGAGTTTTTTTGATACACTGGTAGAATTTTCGTATCATTTTTATTTCGTGATTGTGTGATAAATACCTGTATCATCAATGTAGGTATTAGATATATGAGTATTAAAAAGAAGTATTCTTTGTGTGAGTAGTTTCTTAAAAAGTTTCTTGGTCTCTGTACCCATGAAAAATATGTAAGGTAGAACTACTAACAAGTGAATGTAACGAAATTCCTTATCGGCAGATTCACCTGCGTCGAATATTCGTAAAATAGATGCACATCAGGACATCGAGGGATAAATCGTATAACGGTAACGTTTTAAAGACGAAAATGCGCTAGAAAGAAAGACGGAGATAGAAAAGGAAATAAATAAATGATCGAAGTGGTCCCACTCTGAACATTCTGTTTCTTAGCACGCGTGCTTTCATACGGATCTACGGTTCAAAGAAGATTCTTCTTAACGACCGTATCAATTCGCATTTTCTCCCATTCACGCGGCTCCTAATCCTCGGCACAGCCCCGTGCACAGCGTCCTGGGTCCTGCTCCAGGACTTTTATGCCTAGCCCCATCGCGAGCTATATCTACGACAACCGACATAAATCGTCGCGCGCGTCGACTTACTTCCAAACGACCCTTGCGGCTCTGAGATCACTGGCGAAATGTGTCGCGTTCTTTTTAGGAATGATATCAAATAGAAAAAATAATTTTGATAGTGTAGTTAAAATAAGTAGCGGAACGTTTCGTGTGATTTGTAGAAATTTGTAAAAAATAAAAATTAATGGAAAGAGAAGTGGAAATTTGAATATTGTAATTATATGCGAAAGACTGATGGAATGAATTATGAAGTGTTTTTGTTTGGTGTAGTTCTGTTTTTGGATTTGCTATATATCCTTTATGCCAGATCATTTTTCAATATTTTTATAATTAAAAATACTTAAGGGAACTACGATAATTAAGGAAATATATCAGGGAACACTCTTAATTGGACAGTGAATATGTAGCTATTGAATTTTTGTAATTAGTATTGTAATAATTTATATATAATAAAGTGTTTAGTAAACACAATGAAAAATAATTAATAATAATGAACAAATATATGAGACTGCCAGAAAGATACAATAGGTGGTTCGACCAGAAGAGGAGGATTTTTAATATCGTAGTAAACTAATTGCAAGATGTGAAACAAAAGGAAAAGTCAATCGTAATAGTGAGGCAATTTGCAACGCTGTTATTGGAAAATTATTGTAATTAACAATATTATTTAGTTTAAAATATTTTTAATAAACTTCAAACAAATTAATTTAGCTATAAACAAAAGAATAAATTGCAGTGAAGTTTCAGAAAGCTGCACGTGAAGTTAATTTTGAATCCATTTCAGTGTAGTTGCAATAAGAAATCTATTTTCGATTTTAAGAGAATTAATTGGAAATAACTTGGACACATGAATGAGAGAGAAGTAGCAATATGTTTATTGTTGGCTCGTTGCTTTGGAGAATTTTAATTAGAATCGAATAAAAAGAGGCGAGTTTTTAGTTTCCATGCATGTTCACTGATAGAGTCGATCCATTGAATGCGTCGAAAATTAACATATAATTATCTTTGGTGAACACTTTGTCCTACTATTCATTATCGAGTTTACAATTGCATTTCAATTTATGACACAACAACTTTAATTATTCTTCCAACAATTATGCAACATTAGTAATAACATAATTACATACTTATAATTATCATACAATAAATAACAATATTTACAATAATGTTTCAATTCCGTCACCTAATCGAATATAAATACTAATTAAATAATTACAAAAATTTGTTTTTCTATAAAATTCGATTAACTTTTTAATACGAGAGAACGACTAATTCATAACTTTTCATAAAAAGTGTATACCTATATAAAACGTATCATAATTTTTCATAAAATTCTATTTATATATTTTTATAGATTTGAATGATTTCTGCTGCATCTATGAACGTGTGTTTTCTTTTCCACGTATTATTACATTCTTTATATAACTTTCATCTTTATCTCTTAGATACAACTTTTATACTTTAATCGTCAATAGAGCTGATCTTCGCAACTAAAACCTTTTGGCAGCATTAAGAAAACAGAAAACACGTTTCGCTGCGTAGCCAAGAAGCTTCGAATAATTCGAATAACAAAATTCTACCCTATTTTATTTCGAGAAGCCACCAACATAGACGGAATGATCAAACAGTCGAGTCCCTCGCATCGAGTCTGTAAAAAAAAGGTACCGAGAAACTTGTCGCTACAATGGGTGCAATTTTCAACAAACTTCCCGTGGAGGATACGCGTAAGTCGTGGAAACAGTTTCAGCCCGTTTGTCCGGCTGAAAGGTATGCAGGGCTGAAAGCCAACTTGGACCTCTCGCAAGCCGAACCACTCGTTCGCTGTTAACTCACGGAAATGATCCGGAAGCTGGGATCCTCGAATCTCGAAGAGCTTCTGTCGGTCGTTATGCGAACGAGCTGCTACAACTTTCCGCTCGTCGACTCGCTGGCGGGGATAGTACGACGCGAATTGAGCGTTCTCTTCGAGAAAAATCGCGCTCTAGTCCGCAATGCCTCGTAAATAGCTTAATCGAGTGACTTTAACCGTAATTTCGGGAATAGAAGGGACGCTGGAAAAGTACGGTAAGATAGAAATTCTTGGATATTGAGCTGCTTGTTGTTAGAAGTTTTATGAATTTCTTTTCTTCTCCTTGTTTACGAGATAGAGAGGATTTTAGTGATGCTTTTTGGTAAAATAACAAGTAAGAGAAGTCGAAATATTATTTTTCGAGAATTACAATTCCTATACTATGTTAGTATTTCTGATTTAAAAATTTTAATGATCTACTCATGGCAGTATAAAAGGAAGAGTTTGTTTCATGAAAGAAGCAAGCAATGATTGGGATGAGATTATGTTAGATTATATCATATTATATGTTATATTATAAAATCCGGGCAATGTCTTGGGATCCTAATAGGAAATTCATAAAAGGTCGGAAGATAAAAGCATAATTTATAATTATAACGTAACATAATCATAAGTAAAGATAATATAAACTATGAGGTTTGACTTGTTTTCATAATCTCTGTTCTAAAGAAAAATATACTGATTACGCAGGCCGAGTAATTATTCCAAAGTACGAGATTACACCGAATCTAGAGATCAAACACTGAAAATAAGCATCTCAAGAACAATATTCTTTCCTCAGTTCTTCGAAGGTGCTGCGAAAATGGCTGAACAATGGTGAACAAGACGGCAAGGGATAATTACAGGATAATTAGAAAAATTCTCCGAAAATTCTCTTGCCAATCTTGCGTCTTAAATACATCGCTACAAAGCTCGAGCATGGAAAACGTGGAGAAGGCGGACTCAGAAGTACCAGAGACGGAAGAAAGTTTCCCTTTCGAGGGATGAATGACAGAGACGATAGTCGCAGTCAGAGATAATAATAATTACACGTCTGTCTGACGCTCCTGAAACCTACCTAGCTAAAGCGAAACGCTATGCACGTGCCAGTTTTCGTCGTCAGCTACGATGGTGCCATTTAAATCCGGAAAATATGTAAATCAGGCGTTTATAAAGCCATACATCAAGCTCGGCGTTCCACCGCACGGAAGCAACGTAATGAGAATGAAGGCTGAACTTTAGCCGCTAAAGGGATGAAAGCGACGGAACGAAGACAAGCCTTTGGCACATCGTACCAACGCGATGTGTATGGAAATAAGGAAAAGAAAAGGGCCAAGAGGAAAGGCAGTTCAGCCTCGCGGTTTCTTTTCCTCCATCGCGATTGTCCGACGATTCTTCGCTACCGAATGTGTGCGCCCATTCTCATTGGGACATTTTGTTCGACGAAAATGGGTTCGTTTGCGTTAACACCGGAGCCCCGCGATAACGCGACGACGCATTGTTCCCTGTGATTCTGTTTTGCGGTAAATGAATCTTGGACGGAGGGGGATGCGAGGGTAAGAGCAACGTGTAAGATGGAAGGGTGCGTTTCGTCGACGCGCCGCCAACGTCGACGCGGTGAATACCGTACGACAAACGTGACATAATGCTCAGCGAGACAATGCCCGGTTTTGTCGCCGACGAATTGTTCGTTCGATGCACGACATACATTTTATGTTATTTTATACAATCGGCTTCGGGTTTCGCGCATGCATGTACACCACGCGCACGAAATATACAAGGGGGGAGGGGGTGGGAACAATGCGGAAAAAACGGGCGCCACGAACAAAGCTATTGAAATAAGAACGCAATGTCCCCGGAACAGGGCCGGCTTGTGTTACATTGAAAAATTACATCGCTCGGATTCGCCAACCGAATTCAAGCATTTTTCCCGCGTTGTTCTTTCGCTCGCTCTCTGTCTTCGCCGCATTCGACACGATGGTTTAGGGAACGCGGATGGAAGGCGGGGATTAATTGTTGACGGTTTTGATTCATTTATTTTTTCAATGCTTTCTGTGGGCTTAGCGTGAAGGATGTTTGTGGCGGTTTGCGATTTGTAATTCATTTAAAATTGTTTCAGTCCAGATTATGATATTATGGAAAGGAACGTGCAAGTCTTAAATCATTATGTTCCTCTCTTACCTTTTTGTAAATAAGTTTTATAGGTTCTTAAGTCGTTAGCTTGTATGAATAACAGATTTTGCTTGATTAATATTTCCTTTAAGAATTAAATTAAATTTTCATCGAAAATAAAAACTAAATGTCCAATTATGGAGAATCTAAAATAGGGTAGTTTTTAATTGAATAATTTCCAATTATCGTCTCGTATAAAATCAGGATATATCCTAATACTCGTAAACGAGATGAAAGAAATAAGTATATTTTTTTTATCGAAAAGCAAGACACCTTGCGTACAAGGGGTGGTCGCGAGAAGAATGAGGTCCGTAGAGGGTTACGAGGAGAAAGCAAGGGGTGGTGGACGATAGACAGGTCCGGATCGAATCTGCATGCCAAAACCACGTCTCCCTTGGATGCCTGCGATGCCGAGTACGATTCGCATAACGCGGTGGTGGGCTTCTCTCCTTTTCGTTGACGCACTCAGCCGAGCATCGTGTGCAAGGGATGAAGTTTGTCGCGTGCTCGATAGAGAATAATTCCATTCAGCGAATTTTCCGACTGACCAACCGCAAGCCAAAGGGATGCCAGATCCGTTTTAAGGCAATGGGAAGTATAGAAAATTCGTGTGATTCCCGTGGCTTCCGAATGGTTATCGTGTTTGTTGTATCTTAAACACGACTATCCTTGTTTTTGTCATATTATCTTGTTTTATTGATGTAACTTAAAATGACATAGTAATTTTAGTACTATTTGTTTGATTCGTGTTAATTAATTTGGGAATTATATACTTGATAAAATGACATAGAAGATGAAATATTTCCGATGTATAATGGAGTCAAACTTCGAAAGCATTCAAAACATATAAATGGCAGATTAGTTTGTCTAGTACCTTTCTCTATGCTCACTTCGCGATAAAAAATATTCATTCCATCTATTCATCCTGTACTCCAACTAATTAACCCAAAAAACTAATATTTCACTGGCCATTATTCTCATCGTTTATTCAACGAGACACTTAAAGACGATTCGAAATATCTTCTTTCAGCTTACACGCCGGATTTTCCCGAAGAGTGGATGGAAAACGAGGGAACAAGAGGAGCATCCAGGATAGCGGCAAGGCTCGACACCTCGCCACAAGCAAAAAGAACACCGCGGACTGACTTATTAAGTCGAAAAGTTGCGCGTCACACCCCCTTCCCCCTTCTCCGAGTTAACGGGGGCTGGTGAACCCTCTCTTCTCTCCTCCTCGGTTTCGTCGTCTTATCGCTGCTTCGCTTTCAATTTATTACCACTCGGCAAATAATTACCGACAAGAGAGCGACGGCGACGACGACGTCTCCTCTCTCGTCGTTCGTTCTTCGAATAACGGTGAGCGCGGCAGCTCGCCTTATTGAGCCGAAGAATGTATTCAGCTGGCGGGTGAATCGTCGTTAGAGAAAGGGACAAGGAGAACGGAAGAGAGAACGAAAGTCATTCAGGTGCGAGTTAATAAAAAAGCATTTCGTGGTACGCGAACGGATGCCAAGTGGCTGACTGCCGTGGCGACGTTCACCTTTATATAGAGACGTTGCTTCGTTGCTCACCGATGTGCCCACGACCGATATTTTTCCTCCCCTTGAGCAACGCTCCCAGCTGGAACGTGAATCGTCTCGCGGACGAAAAGGACAGCCAGACAACGACGACGATTCCTCTGCTGCCTGCTTTTTTCGAGGGAAACGTAGTTTATGTACTTCTTGCTATGTATTAAGGGGACGATGAGGGGGTGGTTGTATGATAGAAAAATTAGGGAGTACAGAGGTTTGATGAGAGATTACAAAGCGGGTGATTTAGGAGGCGGGTTAGATAAGCGATGGGAAACGATAGAATTGTTCGTTATAAGTAGACAGCGGATTTTTATGCATTTTATGGAAAATTGAAATGTGTAAAGATGCATAGAACACACACAATGTGTACAATATATCAAATGTTTAGGGTATACCCGTTCGTCATAAAATTTCGCGAAGAAAATAGATCTTTACTTAGGCTCGATTTCTGTGCTTTATTGTAGATAAACTTTGTTCGTTAATAGAAATAGAAATTTCCATCCACATCCACAGGCTCCTTACGAGTGTGCGAATTTTGTATTGTTTGATAGACAAAGTAATTGCGAAGATGGAGTGTTAAGAATATCGACTATTCGTAAGGGTAAGGCTGATAACTTTCGCGCTGAACTACCGCGATGGTTCGTGTTATTAGAAACCACGATACTTCTGGCCGACGCGAGTCAAATAGCAATGTCGCGAACACCGTTCGAATTATTTATATATTTATTTTCTGCTTTCCTTTGGTTGCTTGATCTTTTTGTCCTTTATTTCTTTTTATCCATTCGTTGGTAGGTTTTGTTGGTTCGGTTGTTATCGCGGTTATATCGACGGCGAGAGTGTAGGAGTAGGACGTGGACAATGGCGAAATCCCAATGGCGAAACGGCTTGAATAAGCGTATAATATTCAATGTGTAATAATGAGGTATTGTAGAGGGGTAAAAGAAAACGCGAGTATAGAATGCAATTAGGGAAACAATTCCGTTTATTTTCTACCGGCGGTGTATTATGATATTATTTAAGGAAGGTTTCACCATTCGGAAGGAAACAGACGTTACGGTGTGCAGTTCCCGTTTGAAATATCCGTGGAAGGAGGATGAGATGGATATGACGGGGTGGCGTGGGAGGAGGGCAGGGCAGAAAGTATTTTCGTTGGAATATAATAATTAAAACGAGTGCGAACAATAGGCCGCGTTCAGGTTGCACGAATGTTGCCGCCCTTCGACGCATATTGTATCGGCTGGCATTGTGGTTCTAGAATTCATGATTTATTATGGAAATACGTTCGCTCCGGGATTGTTAACGGTGTAGTTTACGATTAACAACGAAACGCTTGTTGAAACGGATTGGCGAATGCGACAAGAAAATGGTCGCATTGATCATCTGATATGCGTTTTACGGCGAGATTCGATTCGCAATGTTTTTAGATTTACGATTAATTAATTCGTTAACTTTTCTAATTTATTATATTGCCAATAGTGGCTCGCGAAAGTATTTGAATATCTACTATAGAAAATTTGTATGAACGTATTGTGTATATTGTACAAAACTTTCTGAAATTTCATTACCACTGTAATGAGACACGACTGTCATAATTATATTGATAAAGTCTGAAACCAATCTGGAAATGTATATAGGAAATACAAGATACTTATTGCAAATATATATATTTAGTAAGAAATGTAGATACAGCATAAACAGTCACGCTGATAAGTGTCCAAATACTCTCGTGACTTATTCTATATTTATGAAAAGTGTTTACTATATATGTAAAGTCACTGTTATTTGATCCCCTGTACCGAATAATTACACTTAATAATAATAACTCAGCTCCAAATAAGCAAAGAACGAACTTCCACTCCGATTCAAACTCTCGTTAAACGAGCGCCTAAAAAAAGCGCCAAAAAGATCACCCTAGAAACTATTATTGCAAACACTCTCTGTTAATTCCAACAACCTTCTCTTCCCAAACGTTCTTTTAATTCGCCTCGAAACGTTCCACGATTCTCGGTGAAGAGTGCAGGTCCATTGTTTGCCGCGCGGCACTTATGTATGTAAGTTTGTCGTTCGTCGACAGTCGTCGAGTGTACGACAGGCGCACGGTGAAAAAAGCGCCAGCGAAAATTCGGAATTTTCGCCCACTCCAAGTCGTCTCGAGGCGCAGAGCCGCGTGGAACACGAGGAACGGGGAGAGGGAGATGAAGTTGCAGTGGTGCGTGTACATAATGCGCGTTTTTCCGAGACGACGAGAATTCCTGTCGCCCTTCTCGCCGATTCTCCCTTTCTTCCACCCCTTTTTCTCTAAGCCGTGCAGAATTCTCTGTTCTCCCCGTTTTCCAGCCCGTTGTTTCCCTCCTTCCTTCTATTCTGCCTTCTTCTCGCTTTTCCCTTTCTTGTTGCACGATTCTGTTTTCGCGTTCCTCCGCTGTAAACCACGTTACGCGAGAAAACGCAAGTTGAACTTTTAGTGGAATAGATCGAACTTTTTTTAAGGTACTTCGAAGTGGATAAGGTAGACATGCTCGTTCTATGCGATAACTATAAGCTGTCCTGTTACACATTTAACAGACAGTGTAAGATATGCAAAGTCCTTTATAGTAAATATAAAATTATTCTCACGTGAAGAAGAATATACCTACATACAGCCCTCTTTATAATAATAGGATATTTTCAGATAATTAAGCTTCAAATATCGAGGAGAAATTAATAAAACTTTAAAGAACTATTGTCTCGTTTGAATGACTTCGTGAACGTACAGAATCGCGATCGTAGATGAAAGGTGCACGGGAAAACGTAGTTATAAGAAATTGTGGTGTACAACGAGGTTCACTGTGTTACTTGTTACTCGAAATCAGAAATAAAAGTTGAGAATCATGCAGAATAAAACGAAGAATAAAATGATGCTTTATTTCGATATAGGAGAAAATAACGAAGTTACGACATTATGTGTTGGAAAATAAATTTTCGTTTCTTAAAAAACGCTAAAGCTCGACATTCCTCGTTTTACCAATGATATTCTTCAGATGCAATCGACCGATCAACATTAATTAAAAATATCTTATAAATCCCTTTATTCCTCATTTTAATCCTAACAGAAATTCCACTGTTGCTTGATCATACTATACTCTGAAATGTCCAATATGCAGAACAGAAAGCGTAGGCAAAGTCGTCGAACGAGCCACGGGTCCCAAAAAGGGTTCAACAGGCTGCGTGGCTGCACCAGGCGACCGCGTACCTAATTTATTGAAATAACGCTAATTTATCGCGTATCCCGCGGCCGGCCCGGTACTCCGGGCTTCCAGGAATCCACGAAATCTATCGAACGGTCCCTGGGCACGAGTAATATACATGCTGCTCGCGCGCTCGTCGAGAATTAACTCGGCGTGACGCGGTCACCCTTATCACCGTCTCTATATAATTCTTCCGGAGTGACCATTACAGGCTACAGGTGCTTCCCACTGTCCCGTCTCCACCTTCTTTGCACGATATACTGAGCGGTTGACTGCGTTTTTGCGTGTTGAATCGTGATCATCTATGTGTTACGGACGTATGATCATTGGGAGCAGGAATTTGGGAAATATTAGCTTGAAATTTGGAAAGGGATTTGTTAATCCTTTGAAGATAACTGATATTCTTTGTTGCTACTGTTTGAAATTTGGAATTGTATTAGGCTGTCCGAAAAGTTTCTATTGTTTCATAAGGTGATAATAGATGANACAATAATTTCTGTTTTATATTATTTTATTAAATTAGGCGTAATCTATTTCGTTCTATTTCTATTATTATGTTCGTCGAATTTGGGAAATATTAGCTTGAAATTGGGAAAGGGATTTGTTAATCCTTTGACGATAACTAATATTCTTTGTTGCTACTGTTTGAAATTTGGAATTGTATTAGGCTGTCCGAAAAGTTTCTTTCGTTTCATAAGGTAATAATAAATGAACAGTAATTTCTCTTTTATATTATTTTATTAAATTAGGCGTGATCCATTTCGTTCTATTTCTATTATTACGTTCGTGCATAATTCAATAAAACAAAAAACATTGTGCGTCTATTATTTCCTTATAAAATGAAAGAAAGTTTTCGGACAATCTAATACTACAATATGTAATACATTATTAGTTTCGAAAGATTGGAATCATTTTTTCAATTATATTTACACAATTATCCACAAAAATTTTCATACACCATATAAGAAGGCAATTCAAAATGAGTCCATGAGAATAAAATGATAGAAAATTTCATTGTGTCTTCTATGTGAAAATAATTAAAGGCTGTTTCGTTACTACTTTAAATGTTACGTAGCTATTATGTAATTATTGTACATACAACAGAGAGAGACATACAAATGAATAGCCACTTTAATAGATGTTATTTATGAACACCTTCTTAGCTGAATCGAATTACGAAATTTGTTTTGAAGGTATAGGTAGTGTAGTGGTATAAATTTTTTATTACTTGCTATATCTACTTAGTATATAGCTGGAATTATTATACGCAAATGTTACTTAGTATTTCATTTTCTCGAATTATATTGCAAAAAGCTGGTTGCACCTTGTCGTGCTCACCGTTCGTAACTTTCATCAACGTGCGAAAGATTTATAATCAGTCAGCAGTATAAACTTCGCGTCGCTGGACACAGGTGCAAGCTAACAAAGTGACTGCACGCGCTCTTCGTTCCACGCGAAGCGAAGTACGGAAAATATCGAGAAGGAAAAGGAAATGAGATGCGCGCCAGAGAAACAGCGAAGAAAATTACAATACTAGCGTTGTTTATGAGTTCAGAGAAAGAAGACATACTAAGTCAATTAAAGACCAAGCTCGCAAAGACAAAGAAAGCAACAAATTGAAGAAAAGTACATAAAGAAGCGCACTGAAAAATGTACATGATGCTCCGAAGAAACTACTTGAGGTTGAAGATTAATTTGAAAAAATTACGCTTCACGCTTACCAAACTAATATGAAAACTATAAAAAAGAATCGAAGAGGCTTGTAGAAAGTAATCAGGATTTCACAAAGAAATGAAAAATTTCGTAAGAAGAAACAATGTACCATATTCTGGAAAAACAAACTCGAATACATGCCGCCAGCTCAAATCCGTGTTTTCGAAAGGAATAATGGAATAATAGAAAACGTGATCCACACGGTTCAAGGGGAAACGAAAAATCAAGCTGGTAAAAAGGAAACGACCGCAACGTCAAACAACATCCGACAGGCGTTAATACCGGAAACAACGTAACACTGTTGAAACGTAAAAAGTCGAGCCACGTTGAGGTGAGGAAAGAAAAAGGAACATAACGTAGCTGGCTGAAAATTAAAAATCAACCCAACCATAGTCCTTTAGAAAGAGAAAGAGAAAAAAAGAGGAATAGATGCAACGTTTGAAAACTTGCAATACACGCTGTATGACAAAGTTGAATTAGAAAAGAGAAAATTAAAGGTCGGTGGGAAAGGTGAGAGGACAAAATTAAAGATCGAGCAAGAAGAGAAGAGGTAAAACGAGGGGAAGGAGAATGGAAAGGGGGAAACGGAGAGCCATGGAAAAATAAGGGAGAGCGAAGGAGGTTTAATTTAGTGTCCGAGTGCATGCGGCCTCGGTATAAATATTTTTATTTATCCGTGGGCCAGGCTGTACGATGTCTAGCGGTGCATGGTGGTATATGGTGGTGTGATGGCGGAGTTGGTGGTGGTGCGTCCGCGGAAATAAGCCGGTAATTTACGTCCACGAGGCGGCCACGGATGCCCCCGGTGGGAATTTTCGGCCGATTTATGGGATTCCAGCGTCGACCACGAAAGTGTAGAATTAAAGAACACATTGTGCTTGCCGCGGGTTTGTACACGCACGCTGCGCTACGTCCATTCGATAAAAACGCGGATTAGAGGGAACAGCGTGATTCTTTCCTTCTGGAATAGGAAGAATCGACGTTTCGATCTTATCGATTATACTTGTATTCATGTACGGGGAAAATTCTAACTTTGTTTTATCATCTTTCGTTGTATTTTTTTAAAAATAGAATTGTCGCGGTATATTCTGATAAATATAGTAGATATCGAAGATAAAATAGATGGATGTAGTTATAGACCTATTTCTCATTTTATAATTGACGAGAAGTTGTAATTCAACTTTTGATTCAATCAACAATTAAATAACTACTTTGTATTTCTTCTCCTTTCGACTTTGTGTACCGACAGCCGCTTCTAATAATTATTTGACTAAAATCAGTATCTAAGTGAAAGAAAAGATTTTCATTCATCAGCAAGCCCCTAGCCATACAATTAACCGATTCACTGGCGACCACGAGATATGCCGTACCTTGGGCTACAAGTTTAAATTGATTGCAATTGGTCAGGGAATAAGTTTGAGTTAGGAATTATTAGAAACTATGAACGAAAATTGTATATAATAATATTAATGTAATAATATATAAATTTTGTGAAATTCCATGTTTTCTTTAAAATAAAATCTTGACGTCCAGAACAAGACGCACTAAATTTGCCTGGCAGTGAATGGGTTAAACAGCTATTCAGTAATTTTTCTACTCTCTGCTTCTCGTAGACTGTGTACGCTAACCCCTGGTTCCAATAATCATTTCATTAAAATCAATACCCAGTGAGCGGAATCGGCCTGTGTCTGGGAGCTGGAGAATTGTTGCCAGCGTTATTCTTACCTGGCAGCTCTCCTTCCATTTCTCCCCGGTCTCACCACCTCCCTCCGTCCGTTTCTCCGCCTGTTAACCCCGTGTTCGACAGGGTTTCACTAGAATTTCCAGCTAATAACGCGCTTGCGCTCGTTATCGCGCGTCACACGTGCATTAGCACGAAGCTAAGGGAACTCGTGCACGCTCCACTCGGCGTGTTTCCTTTGAATGTTCGCCGTTTCGCTGCTTGAAAATTGTTTATAAGTGAGAAACGGAGAAAGAGCCGGTTGGCTAAAGGGGCGGCAGCGTGCCAGAGAGGGAAATAATCCACGGTGTTTCACTCACCGGCAAAGGTGTCAACACGCTCGCGGTCATTCGCTTCGCTAAAAGGGGGAAAGACGAGGGAGGGTAGAGAAAGAGAAGGAGGGAAAGGTAGTCGGCGAGTTTCAAGGTGCAAATTAGGTAATTGTAAATCGTAAATACAACGCGATGCAATTACACCGTGTCGCGTTCCTTTGAAGCAATTATCGATCCTTCGCTTTGGCAGCGTTCGAGCTCCACCTTATTATTAACGGAGCAAAGGTGTGATGTTCGGAAAATATTGTCTGAAAACGAGACACGCGATTTTTTAACGGTGTCTCGTGTTTCGTTGTGTTTGTCAATTTCTTTAATTAGTGCTTTTTAGATCGTTATTTCAATCCAGTTTAAAGATGAATCTGTTTCAGTAATCTAAGTGAATTGAGTAGTTTTTTTAAAGACATAACACGTCTTTTTGATGGAATAATACCAGCAAACTATCCAACAATCGCCTCAATTCCTTTCTTCCTAAACTATTGACACGTTGAAGACGTTTAAGGTCATTGGACACTAAGAAAAAGGAATCAAAATGCGAAAGAAAGAAAATAGATCTCGATTCCGCTATCCATGTCCACAAGAAAACCGAATATGGAACTACCTGCATGCATCGGGTGCTCTTTTGTGAGTCGAATCTCATTGTTGCCACCCTAGAAAAACGCTCGATGATTCCGTTTCGATCAGTAACACGTCGGGGTCCCCCTGGCCACGATCGATTGAGTCTCTTTTTTCTCATTCATTGCCCTGAATACACGTATCAAGCTCGAGAAACGACAAACAGGGGGTTCAGAGGGGACGAAATGTGATTTCCTTCTTTTTTTTTTCACCTTTTCCACCGGAGAACCCTTTCCGGAACGCGAGGGAACCCGATTCTCGAGATAAACAATCTGCTCTCCGCTCACTTCAGGACTTATTTCCCTTTTGTGCGAAAAGCAGCTATAGCAACTTGGCTTACAGCATGCTCGACATACTTGATCGAGTTCTATCGGTGAATTTTACTCCAGTAACGATAGGATGATTGATTCAACTCGGTGAAATCATTTCGGTTTGATATAAGATAAATGTTGTTGTTTGGAACGTGGACTGGTAGAATGTAAGATACTTTATTATTACTGTACTGTAGAAATTCGTTTGATTGGAATCCAATGGAAACGATAAATAACGTCGTTCAATTAGCAGCACAGCTTCGGATCGGCGACAATCAATCGTCCGCTACAATCAAGAAAACACATTATACAGACAATTATTTCATCAGACGAAAGAGGAGGATACGAACATCGTCATATAAAAATGAATATTTTCCAAGGAAGGGAAGAATTTAATCCGTCTAAGCTAGGAATAAACGATGGAAAATATTCTTCTCGGCAGGCTGACCAGGAACGTCCAATTCTACTGGATCGTTCAACAGGCGTTTGAAGCGTTAAACGACTACTAAATATAAAGGAAGTATTAAAATGCAATATCACTTGTATAACTGTTAACGTTATCAATCTCTATAAATAAAAGCACGAACAATAAAATTCTTTTACTAATACTTTACTAATAAACTTCAATCTCTACGATCTTTCCTGATTAACTTTCTATCAGAATCTCGAACGATGAAACTCTAAATCATTGTTGTTTGAAAAATATTCCCTTAAATAATGTCTTCCTTCGAGTGAACGACCACCAAACTTCAAAATACTTCAAAAGTGTCATCAATTTAAAGTTCTTAAGAATTAAGGTTCGGAATAAACATTTTCAAAACTCATTTAGAAATGTCGTAAGCGTTTGAACGAGGTATGAGCATTGTTACACGGTACAATTAGGAAGGAACAAATAGGGAAAAGAAAGAATGGAATGTTGGAGATAGAGGAGGGAGGAGGAGGATCTCAGATCGGGACAGGACAGGGTGAACCGATCGAAAGATTGTTTAGCGGAACGCGAAGAACGAACGAATCGAAGATGGATGTAGCGCGTGCGAATAGGTTTGCTGGCTGCGTTCATTAATCAGGAAAGCCCCTTTTGCATCCGCCAGTGCCATAGAGATATCGATTGCCTCGGTTCAACGGGCTCTATACAGCTACTTAGTCCGCCTAGAAGCACCTCGAGCTCGTCGACTGTGCGCCGGATTTCCAATAAACGTCATTAACACTCGTCAGGCCGTGCAGGAATCCGCGCGCCACGTCGACGCGTAAAACTCGCCGATTACACTGGCCGAAGGGATCGACGATGAAAATTAACTGCGTACCGTCGGTGAATACAGAGACGTCGAATTTTTCAAGTTACAGGTTTTCTTTTATTATAGTTTTTCCTGGATCTCTCTGTCATTTTCAAGGCAGAAATTAACGTTTATGTTTTTTAGAAGACTTTTATAGACTTTTGTAGACTTGACAATTTTTTGACAGGTAGAATCGACGATGAAAATTAACGTACCGCGTACTGTACTTAGGTGTAATACTCAGGTGTCACAATATCGTGTGTATAAACGACACAGACCATTCGAAGTAAGAGGGGAATCCACTGATTTTATAGTATTTTTCTATATGAAAAACTTTGGACAACTAATAGAATTCATTCTTCTTCTATATTCCTTAATTTTTATCCTAAACCCTCGTCACTTTGATCTGAAATCTCCTTCTACTTCTCAGTTCTAACAAGAATTAAACAACTCGACTCGCGCTTTTCCAACGAAAGCCTCGAACAAGAGGCAGAAGCACGATGAAAATCCTTCAGAAAAATGCTGTTCTTGGTGAAAAGGGTTACAAGGCCTGGCAGTGTGTTCGATCGAAGACGGGCGCTCATCGATCGCAGAAGTGGCAGGACAATCTTCTCTCGACGGTTCTCCGCGAATCGGCTGGATGTCCCCTCTCCTTGCCTCCGTGTCCGTAGTTTTGCATTATCCCCATTACTGCTGATTCACACGTCCTCCTTTGTGGGCTTTGTGAGCCACGACAATGCGGGACGGGGCTCTCTCCTCTTCCTCTCTTTTTCTCGCGCTTAGAAAACACGAATGGCCCGCAACACCGAGCCGGATGACAAACGACGCCACGCCGTACCCCATCGACCTGATATAATATGCGACTTCGTCCTGGATCCTTCGTCCTTCGCCGAGGCCCGGCCACTCTCCTATCTTTTTCTTTTTTCACACGTTTTGCTCTTTTTTCTCGTGTGTCTCGGCCTCGAATTAATTGTAATTAGCGCCGTTTGTGTCCGACGTCCGACGACGTGGTTCTTCGAGTTCAAATGGTTAAGCGACGCTTATGGTTGTTCGAATTACGGTTTTGGAATAGATGATCGTAGTTTTTGATTGTGTAGCGGTCAATGGATTTAATTAAGGTGTTTAGAAATTTCGATGTTTCGAAACTGTCTTAAAATCTTCATTATTGAAGAAACCAAGGAGTGAAATCAGTCTCTTACTATGTTATCTAATAAAGTACTTCGATTTGTCCAAACTTCATAAAACTGTGGAATGTAGGTGGGAAATAGTGAGAAATAACGATGATTTTAAACGAATCTTTGGAATTCCCTTACGGAACTGCATGTTAAAAAATCAAACTATAATAATGAAAATTGATTATAGGACTGCAAATGATATACTAGAATAACGTTTGCCTCTGAACAAACCACTAAGTTTGTCACTTCAAATACTCTAAAAATGTTAAGATATTTGTTCCTATTACAAAGATATATTAACAAATTTAAAGTACCTGTCAGCGAATTTCTCTCTAACCATCGAATCGTTCAACGCTTCGCTCGCAATCCTTCGAACTCTTTCATTGCTCAAACCTCCTTCTCGACTTGACGAAACAATCACCAAAAAGAGAACGAATATTAATTACGATTGAAAGCGGCGCTACACTTCCTCGCACCAAGCAAGCACATCAATTCCACTCAAATCGAACCAGCATAGAATCAACGACCGATCGATTGATCGATCGGTAAAGTCGATCCTTTGATGCGGTGCCGTCGATTTTCGGATTCCACGGGCGAAATGAAAGCCCTGGCTGGCCGAATAACACCGGTGGCCTTCGCTAGACACCCACTGGGAGTTATTAAACGATCTACAATGCTTGTTGCCGCGTCACCCATCTCCACGGCACCTTCAGAAGCCGTAATCAAATTCGTCGGGCCTGATAATTCGACGGCGGCGATCGATGAAACACAGACGAATCGTTCTACCAAGTCTCGCTGGTCACGTTGCCCGTGGCCTTTTGTCGGTTCGCGAAAATGAGCTTCTGTTTCTGGTCCACGGGCAAACGTAATCGGCTCGCTGCCGTCGATAGCCGATCAACTGTGGAATAACATTTGCTAAATGAACGGACGAGCGATCGCCGCTGGAAGCACGATCCACGATTGTTTAACCCGTGATCGTTTTCAAAAGAGATGATCGACATGTTCAAATCGAAAGATTAAACCGATAACACGTTCTTGTGCATTTATAGTATCTACATATTTGTTTATTGGTGAAAATTTTTATCGAGGGAGCGGATTCGTTAGCTTTTGTCGAATCTCGTTTAACTTCCACCTTCGTTGCGGCTAAAATTTCATTTTCTATCTTCAGCAACTGTAAATTCTTTTTATTGGAAATGCTTCTGCAGGTAGCTTTGTTACCGATTTTTATTTGACAGAACCAGTGGTCAAAAATCAATGTGTAGCTATACCAAAAACCGAGGAACCATGGAATCGTAGGACTAAGAAACTAAGTAACCAAGAAACCGAGGAATCAAGATACCAAGGTAGCAAGGAATTAAAAAAAACAAGTAATCAAGAAATCAAAAGGCCATGAAATCAAACAGCAAGAAACAAAAAAGAACAAGAATCCAAGAAATCCAAGGACCCAGCAAATTAGTTTCTTCGAAGAAAATGTTTCTCACTTTGAAGTGTTCCACCATCCACCATTTTCTCGGTAGCCTCGTTCCATTAGCGGCTGGGAAAAGGTTCTCGTGAAGAACAGAAGGAGCACAGAATGAACACGAATGGAAACTTTCTCCGTTTCGGTGTCTCTTTCTTTCGGGCGATGTAATCGCGTAAACGCGTATCGTTTTGTAGTCGTCGGCCACCTGGGAGCGATCGAACATCGAACAATCGTAGCGCAGAGTCACGATCGCCTCGAAGTGGCTGGTGGAAAGGCGCGGAGAAAATGAACGGACGTAGAAAAGGAACGCTTGATGGAAGTAGAGAAAAGAACGAGAGAGAAAGAGTTAGATGGACGGAGAAAGACAGGGGGTGGCTGTCATTATAGGCGAAGGGAGAGCACAAAACGAGGCCGCGCTAAAGAAACGAAACTCGTAGGATGACGATCGAATACAGCGTTTAACGATACTCGATTGTCGAGGATTCCGGTCTCGAAATTGGCCTGCTGGACCACCTGTACGGCCAATAGCGTATCACGCGTGTAGTAACAACGTATCACCGCAAGAAATTAACATTCGGTAAAATAATCAAGACCGATTAATTTTTCTTATTTTAATTACACTCGTAACTGGTAAGGTGCAACTTATCAGACTTCATATATATTTTTTATTTTTACGATACGTTGGAAAATACTGATCATCGGTTATTGTATCGGTAAAATAGTAGCTTTCGCGTGTTAAGGGATGATAAGACTCAAAGTATAAAGGAAAAGGTTTGCTCGCAATTCAATGAATGGCGATTCATAACCGTTATCTGGATCCTGCAGATTGCGCACTCAGTCTGTTGATATGCTCGATACGTGTGGTCGGATATAACGGAACAAAACGAGAATATATATGATGTTCTATACGTAAGAGGAACTGCTTAATCGAAAGAAAAGAAGCTTGTAAAATATTCTTGAAAAATGTCCTCGCAATGAATTATATATTTTTCACTATTTTTGTGAAACTTTCCAATTACTGGTCTGCTAATTTGTACATTAGATTTATTTAGAAAAATAATTTACGAAGGAATCTCAGTGTCACGAATTACTCTGAATTAATCGAGCCAGTTCATTGGTCGGTGCAACGTGCAAGCCATCTCGATCCCTCTTTCCAATCCTTCATCCCCCGGTGACCGATCCTTCGAAGATGAGTCACTGCGTCGCGATGTCGATTCACCGTTGCCGCCGGTAATCGACTCGACAATCGATCGTTTATACAACCGAACGACGATCAATAATCGACTTGACATTTTAAAAAGTTCCACGAGAAAATACAAAAGGGCGAACTTTACAGTTATGGCAATCAAGTGTGGAAAATTGATATTGGCATACACGGTTTGAATAAAAATGAAACAAAATTTGTTCCACTAACAACATATTACCTATAAAATAATCAGAGGACAAGATAAAAGACGCTATTTCGAGTGAATAAATTTGAAACGAAATTTTAAAGATTTTCCAATCCGTATATTTAAGATTAATTAATTTCTAACTTAATCCAAATATATGGATTAGTAAGAAGAAAATTTTGATCACGAAATGACTTTTCGACTATTCGAAGTTTTCTCGTTAAATTATTAGGGGAAGATCCACTGCTGGTTATTTTATTAATCCTATTTTCCACGTGTTAACCCGCCCGTTAAAATAACACAAGATTCAGCTTCTACGACGATGAAAAGGGATCTAATCGGCTCGTA
This sequence comes from Bombus soroeensis, assembly GCA_014737365.1. Lineage (NCBI taxonomy): Eukaryota > Metazoa > Arthropoda > Insecta > Hymenoptera > Apidae > Bombus > Bombus soroeensis. Next base: position 1,840,660 of record JACXIL010000279.1, on the reverse strand, counting down.
AATCCAGCGACCGAATTTTATTTTCGAAGCATTAATTTCCATCTAAATGGACACCGAATTAAGATACGGAGGTGGCACGGGGGCCGAAAGTACCAAAGGAAACAGGAGAATAGAGACTAACGCGAAGAGACCTTCGCTCGTATGGAATGCAGCTGCCACAATGCAACAGCTCTTACACCGACACGTGCATACAATCTTGAATTTGTATCAATGTGATCCATGTGTGGGACCCACCTAGTCGGCGATAGATTTCGTGTGATACCATCGATAGAATTAATTCTCGTTGCTCGAGAACGATGCTCGTCGATGCTCTACGATCACAATTTCTCGTATAATTTCATTTCATTAAATTCTTATTCTCTATAATATCAGTTATTAGCTGTCTTTTGATTTCCATGCAATCTTTTCAGTTATTAAAAATCTACAATTCCTTCGAAATCTCTTGACAATAATTTATTGAACCTTCAATAGCATTTTATTGTCAGTCTAAAATACCGCTTTCTAATGTCTATTATCAAATTTCACTCTAATTGGATGTTTTGTGACACAGCTACCTCAAAACCAAGTACAGTTATCGTCTACGGTTAACATCTACAGTTATTTCAGATACAATCTTCAAACCGCGTGGTAAATCTACCATAAATTCCACTTAATAATTTCCAGTTAATAATTAGAATTGAATATTTTTTAATATACCTGTTAAGATTCTGGAATTACGTTTAGGACGTTAAGAAATATATGGAACATGTTTTGTGTTTTTGAAGTATCGATTCTAGACATTCAAACGAATGTTAATACATAAAATCATCGCTTGATGGATCTTTTTCAAGTTAAATGTAATGTGAGTCTTGCACTAAAAGTCTTACGTATTTACAAAATGTCGAAAGTCTTCCGAAGTTCTTCAAGAGGAAGGCAAGACATATTCGCGAGTTACAAAATCATAGCGCGTAATAAAGAAAAACGAGAGAACGAAGGAAGGCTCGGCCTCGATGTGGAAGGCGTTCACGTATGAACATTCGTACGGCAGGAGGCCGCGACCAGGTGTACGGGTGTGAATAGACCACCGGCTAATTTACATACACCTAAACCGACGTGCAGCCTTCTCGATGACCTGGAATTCCCGGCAACAAAGGTCCTCCGTTTTATCCGGCGGGTGTATCTTCACCGCTTCGAAAAGAAGAAATTCACTACCTGTTAGCTTGGATGAGAATGCACCGCGGAAAACATCTCCTCCTTGTATCAAATTCTTATTTTCAGAAAATTATACTTAAGAAACGTATGACTGTGCTGATACGTGCGTGAAAATTAATCTTATCAATGAAATCTTCCGTGAAATTAAGGTATTCGTTAATTTAGATTTTTTGATTCTATTGTTAGGTTAAATTAATGAAAGGATTTTAATGGAGTGTCGTTTATGTTATATTCAAGAAAGAAGACATAGTTTTTTGTACTGAGGTAAAAGTGAGGATTTTGCGCAGCTGTGAAAAGGTAGAACGTGCGCCTTGTTAAAAGCAAGTATTGTACGGTAAATGAGACAACGAGTTTCGACTGGATAGAGTTCCCTTGAAGCGATGAATGCTAGTTTCTTTTTTCTGGATCAGGTGAACGTTAAAACTCGCGGCCATTGACATTTTCTTTTACGTGGATTATTCACGCCTCTTGCTGAATTTCAACCGTCACGCACGGGTCCGAGAATCGTTTATTTATCTTCGATAAGAGCACGGAGTATGTAACAATTGAGAAGTTAAACAATTGGGTGATTGAGAAATTGCAAGTGTGAAATGTTCGCAAGTAAAATAATTTATAGATTCTCATGTCAGAAGACTCGAAAACTCAAACACCCAAAAATTCTTCTATTTAAAAACTTGAGAAATTCGAAATACCAATACTCAAGTATTTGATTTAACTATTTAAGAGTTCTCGCAGTTCTTTCTCATTCCGTTTAAAGAAACAATTTTCCCTACAAATATCTACTGTAGACCAACAAACACCTTTAACTACGAATTCCATACTTTGCATTAGCCTCAGATATGGACAGCGAACCGCGCTTATGGCAAATGTTTGCGCAGCGACGAGTAGCAGTGGCGTTGCTGGCAACAGCAACGATTGACTCGCATAAACAACCGGAGAGAAGGATTGCTAGCATCGTGTGCTGGCTGCTCGAAATAATTGCACCGCAAACAACCGGCCGGCCGGCTTGCTTTGGCCGAGATTAGGCGATAATTCGTTGAGTATGCCTAGGGAATTATTGCGACACCGTATGACGTTGTTTGCCGTCTGGTTGTTTGGCAGAATTAAGTGGTGACGCGCGGTGTACCGGTTAGATGCACCGACAAGCAAATGAAACGAACAGTACTAGTTTGAAGTAGATTAATTGTGTTCCCTTGCATTATGTAGATTTATTCGTTCGTGCAAAATACGGTGTAATATTATGGATGTTCAAGGAGAAGTTAATTATGAATGTATCGGACGAAGAAATACACGAGTAAGTAAAAATAAAAAAGAGTGGGTACACGTGTAGAATTGAAGAAAATGAATAACATAGATAGAACATGCGTGTTCAATATTTCAAGGAAATGACTTTTTGAATCAGTTATCGGTGAAAAGAATTATAAATTTGTAAACCTGCAGAAGCAAGAACGTAGTTCCCTACTCAGACAAATTGTTATATTTTAATTCAAAAGTTTTGTTTCTGTCTAATAGTAATAGCCATAGAACAGTTGAGGATAAATGCTCTTCTTCTAACAAAAATTTTCTCCCGCGTGAAAGACGTACAAATTTAAATGTTTCGCTATACATACAGAGTTTGCTATATCATTTCGCGGGATATATAGTTTATAAAAGGGCAGAGATATTTGACTAGGCTGAATAGGCAACACGAGCAAGTTTCCCTCGAACTTAAATTTAAATACATGAAAGGTGGATATCTTGCAACAGCGAAGAAGAAGCTTGAGCCTGTGATATAAAAAACGAGCTCTTCTAAGATAAATGTTTTTAACTCTTCCATCCTTTCTACGTATATCCAAACGCTAAGCACCTATAGAAAGACCCAACCTGCATTTTCCAAGATCAGCTTCTATCCTCGAACCGTCCAAACTTTCTCATACACTGGTACACCGTTTCCAACTTTTAACAGATACTAAGAAACACCGCTTAATTACCAGCAAATCTTTTAAGACTTCTCTTACAAGAAATCCTCCACCCAATTAAGGATTTTACCTACTTACACTGTCCCCTACCACATCGATCGATCAAAAAACCAGAGAAAAGAAGAAAGAGAGAGAGAGAGAGAGAGAGAGAAAGAGGCAAAGAGAAAAACGTATGCAAAAACCCGACCTACTCCGCCTTATTTACGTCACCTCCTCACCTGTAATATCGTCGATGTAATTTCTGTCGGTGCGTGTCGCGTTGAACGATGAAAGAAGTCGAGCAAGCGCACAACAGACGACGAGGAAAAAGAGAGGAAAAAGAAAGGGGTAAAAGGGGAAGGAGAAGGAAGACGAGGTATCGAGCCGATCCTCGAGTGTCGGGTTCGGAATCGAGCGACGAGCCTGCCGCCAGGTCTTTCCGCGAACAATGATCAACGATTAATTATAGCGGCACGGGATCGTGATCGGTCGTGTAAAACGCGCGCACTCGAGCCACCGCGAAGCGCCAATCAAGGAATTACGCGAGCAAAAGGGGTCGCCCGGTTTGCCCGCCGCTTTGTTAATCGCGGGCTGCCTTGCTCCTGAAGCGTGATTGAAAATACTTTGCCAATGGGCTGCCAAGCCTCTGTTCTCCAACGAGAAACGCTGCGTCGACGTAGGTCAGGTTCCTTCGGATCTCCTACCAAGGAGATTGATTTGGTCTGATGGCGTGATGAAAAGGGGGTGGTTAAAAGATTCATTTGTATGGGTTTATGTATGTATAGTTACTTATGAAGGTATTCCAACACTTGTAGATACCCCATTTATGGATATGTTATGTACGTCATACTATCGTCATTGTATCGGTGAAGTTTAGAGTGGATCTGGAAATGTTCGTAGAAGCTATATGACATTTAGTGAAAGTATATAGCATAGCATTTTAGAGATCAGGAAAGTATTTAAACAATAAATTATCCATTACATTATCAAGTGCAAATATTCAATTTCGTCATAATATTATAATTGAGATTTGTGGAAGTGGGTAAAGCGATTGTACAATTTAAGAGCAAACAGAAACACTTCTTCTTCTTCTTTTTACAGATGGCATTTTCATACGGCGGTTCTCCACACAGCAAATACGAGTTAATAACCATAAAACGCAACCACTTTTTCTCAAACGCTGCTGCTTTTCTTCTCATTTAAGAATCGTAGAAGGAAAAATCGGACTGACTAAGGGTCGCCGGGATTCGAACCCTAGTCCCGAACGTTCGTAATCTAAGATGCTAACCACTGCGCTGCCGTCTTCCGACACTATTTGCTGTCGAGTGCCGCTATAAATTTAAATCGTTATCAAACATCTTACTGAAAATAGTGCATAATAATAAAAAGAAGGTAAAATATCATTAAATATTTAATACATTTAAATATTTCTCTAATTACCTTCGCTTTATATTTCTTACATTTTCCACGTGGAAGAATAGGAAGGTAATGTAATGCAATCCGACGCGATTGCGATTACGGATTTCCATGAACCTTGATACTACTCGAACCTTGGTAACCAACGAAACGTCTCTCCTTTAAGTGGAACGCGATCTCGAAAGTAATTAATCCTTTAGAAAAGTAAAACGTTCGACGGGCATGTCGGTTTTTTTTGAGACACATCGAGCGTCGAGGTAAATCGTCGACCGGAAGTAGATCGTGCGTCGACTTGGCTACGTTGAAGGGAACGCGAAGAGAGCTTCGGCATCAAGGCTTGAAATTCCAACGTCGAAGCCACGCTAATGAAGCCGCGAGGTGGTGGACGAGCAGCTCCAGCGAACGATTTACATTCCGGTTAAGTGATTTAAGGCAACGAAAGCCACTCGTTCAGCTTGTAGATTGCTCGTCGCTCTATAATAAATTTAATGAGAAAACGTCTGTAGTCGTCTTTTAAAACGGAGCAGGAAACGCGACCTCCTATCGCTTCGTTTCGATCCAACGACTGACAGGACGTATAATTAATAATTAAATTATCTATCTGTCGAACCACGGATCTGGTAGCCGAATTTTAGATAAAATGGACGTTGATTGGACATCAAACGACTTATTTTATCATTGATGACTTTTAGAAAAATCTTGACACGGGTACTTTATTGTGTGTAAATGGATTATATTTCCAAGTATTAAACGTTAGGTTTGAGAATAAATTACACGTTAACGTAAAACATCGTTTAAGGAACAGATTGTTTATTTAACATATAATGAAACTTGTCTTTTAAATATAACAAACAGAACGTACAGAAGCTTGCGTAATTGCCTTGAGTTAAAGCCTTGTAAGGACAAATGAATTTCATTTACATTATTTTGAGCCCTAACAAATATAAATACAAACAAACATCTAAAGGATAAAATAACATCTAAAGGAATATCAGACTCCTAGATAACGAATTATACGTTCACCAAATTCTCAAATCCAAGTTCCGTATATCCTCTGTCCGTAAAAATCTTTGTAACATTCTGCTCAAACTGAACCATACGACGCCCTATACTAGATGAAGACCTCTATTAACGATCCACACTCTGGTCAAACCCTGAAACCATCTCGCACCTCGAACCCAACGCTAGCCACCTATCAAAACCAAATATGAAAATAAAACCTCGTGCATTCTCTTCCCTCTTAACTACACCTTACACGGTCCGTTTAAAAAGGCATGGCGAACAAAAGACGGCGGAACGGGTTCGATGAAATCCCTATCAGGTGCTCGGTGATCCTCCGCCACCGATCCCAAGATGAGGAATCAGGAAAGCCACAAAAAACATCGCGTGAAACCGAGCGTAACCGGGCAACGCTTGATCAGGCCGCTTGTAAGACCAAAACGGGTCCTCTAAGCATTCCAAAGTCAGCAGGTACTAATGAAGTCGTGAGAGGTTGCCAGGAACGGTGCAGCGTGCGCGTCCAAACGGTTGAACGTCCGCTGGAAGAGCCAGGGCCCCTGCGGATGATTTAGATTCCACCTAAACGATCTGTCTAACCGAGGAGAGGCCCGTCAGCCCGCCTCGAGTTCGTCGCTGTTCACTCGCTATAATGGATTTAATGAGGAGGTAGCCACCTCTTGCTGAACTGTCGTTCCTCCTCCGCGTGTCTTTTACGTGCGCGGGCGCGCGATGGCTCCCTGAGAGACAGAAACAATGGCGATGGCCATTCGAGAGGATAATGACGGTGAAAATTGTCAGTTTGTCATGGCAAAAAGATATACGCAAGTTGGTGGTAATCACCGTTCTCACGACTAGTTGAGCTATCGTCTTGCTTGGACGAGAAAGAGCTACTGGTCACGATACTTTTTCGTCGTGATGCACTCATCGTGTAAATATACAGTCAGCACGTCTTTTCACTGTTCGTTATCTGGTTTTATATTTGGAGTTTGTTTTAATCATGGCATCTTTGAAACACCGGGAGCTGCAGTTTCGACACCTGCCTGTGTGATGAGAGAAGAATGAGGTGTTATAATGATGGGTGACCGTGATTACTTGATTGCTGGGAGAACGTTTTCTTGAGCAATTGGTGGGTTGTTTAGGAGATCCTGTTTTTTTTTTTTTTTTGGAGGTTCGATGGAGTTTGAAACTGATGGAGAATAATGATGAGGTTCGACAGGTATATCTTTAGGTTAATTTGCTGTTATTTTTACTTCGCTTTTTGCATATAAGGAAATGTTTTTGGAAGATCATTGGAAGAATATATTGCTTTTTTCGGTGTTTGATGAAGTTTAAAGCTGACGAAGACCAATAATGAGATTCATCTGCTGTGTCTTAAACTTAATATATTTCTTATCTTATAACTGTTCTGAAGAATCGTTTATTATATTAAGAAGTATACATTACTAGTACAGAGATTCCACAATTACAATTCCAATTTTTCTAAGCAAGTCTAAGATTTTAAATTACAGTCTCTTCATTGATATACCAATATCATTGTTCCTTTGAAACTTACAATAAAAATATTCTGCGTTATACATCCAAAAAGACCGAATTATCTAACGTATCCCTTATTCCATATCAAACTGCAACAAACTATTCGAAAATTCCGAGTGTTAAAACATCATCAAACTTCAACCAGCATTTAAAACGACAGTACTTACAGTATTACCATCAAATTTCTCATTTTTGTTCCATATTCCATGTAACTCGCTTGACCGGTGTTTCAGCCAATGCAGGCGATTTTTCGTGGAAAACTTTCTCAGGAACTGGAAGTTCCTTTTATCGGCCATGAAATCACACTCGCAAGGTTGGCTCGTTCACAGTTGAGCGAAGTGTTTTCACGATTTCAGGGGTGACGCATAGGTGCGAACCGAATGAATGGCACGGATCTTCGAATGGCGATCGCAGCTGTCGAACTTCGACAATAAACCACCGCTCGAAAGCTTCTTCCAGCGTTTTCCATCGCACCTCGACCAGCAGCGTGTCGGATTTCGATAGACGGCAGAGCTACTTGGTCGAACGGTGAAACGTGTTCTTTGTTTTCGAGGATTTTCGAGACCCGGACTCTTTTCAGACACACGGTCCTTGGATTTCGCGACCGAATACCATTGTTCGGGCCCCGGTGAATCGGACACCAGACGAGTCTTCCGGGTCTCTTGGATCCATTCAATCGATTCCCATTCTACTACGCGAAAATTTCCACGTCTTGTTGATGAAGATACCATCAGAAACTTTGTTGGGAGATAATGAGATTTTTCGAATAAATTTGACGCTTTTGCTTATAGAAAGAGGCTTCTTGTTTCCCCGAGTTTTGTCTTGGACTATTAATTTTTCAACCTTTCATATTATTCTTTATGAGCTCGTTTTATAGAACAGCTTCTTGTTTTTCAGGTTTCGAGCGTATGGAATTTCCATGTCCAATTATGAGTTCCCTTTATGAAATACTTTTTTCTTGTCCTAGAAGATATTAAGTCTTTAAAAGTAAAGTAACCATTCAGAGAATACATAAGGAATGAACTGTCTATTGTAAATAAAGGTAACAAGGGAATAGAAAATATTAGAAGATTAAATAGAGAGTGATATATATTAAAAAAAGACGAAGAACAGGGTGAAAGTTCAGAAAAATGGCCTAAGCCAGGGAACAAAATAAGAACGGAATAAATCAGGGAAAAAATGGATTCTATTGAACGGATTAGGTCAAAAATGAGATGATGGGACAAACGATTGTAAGACGTAGTCCGAGACCGTATTCGAAGGATAATACTTAACGTTTATTTTTGCTTTTCTCACTTACAATACAATATTTATAGATTACTTCTGCCGCTTTAAAGTCGTAATACTCGAATAATCGGTATAGTTTAAGAGGTTTATCATAACGATACAAGTACAAAGATTACAGCGGGTCATGGACGTTTCACGAAAGCGTATCTCATTCTATCACTTTTCTTTTTCATCATCTCTAACATTTCTATTCTCTTCCGCTCGCGAAACGTCTATAGAAGCTCTTTTTCTCTCTTTCTCTCTCCCTTTTTCACTCTCGCTCCTTCTTTCGTGAAATCGTTCAACCGAACGGTTACATTAAAAACAACTAGGATGTTTGAAAGAAAACAAGGAAAAACTGGGCTGAAGAAAGTACTAGATAGGTATTTTCGTTGGAGAATTAAACAAACACAACACTAAAAGAAAAAAGAATAACCAAAAAAGAAGCAATAATATTTAACAGATTCTCTGGTGATTTTCAGTCATCTGCTTCACCGGTTATCGAACATTATGCACGCTGGGCGTATAAGTTGATTTATATTCATTCAATGATCAACATATTAAGTAAAAAAATAATTATTATTACAATAGAATTCTGATGATTAATAAATAACTAAAAATCGAAACGAAGGGATAGTTATATCAGTTCTTATTCCGGAAACGAGAAACAAATTTTTATCACGTCGTCATCTGTAAATCTTTTTAATATTAAACGACGAACGAAAGGCGAAGGAAATTTTCTTGGCCTTTTCTCGATTGAAAAATGGGGAAAAAGCAAGAAAATGAGGGAAGAGGACGTGACGACGCATTTTTTTCTAACAAATTGAAGGAGTCTATATACAGCGGTTACGAATCAAACGACCGCACGAAAATCACGTTCTCCTTTTAACAGTTCCGTTGCACGAAACTTTCTGCTCATCCTGCTCTCTGTTTCTGTGTAAGTTCGTTCGAAACGAAATACCATGGAATTGGTAATTACCTAACGCTACTGGTAATTAGAAGGGATATGTCGATTTTGTTTTCGAGTTCGATGTTCGATAGTCGAAGCAGAATGTAAAGGAAAAGGGAAGATCCTTGGGATTCTGCGTACATGTATACTTATATGTGTGCTAAATAAACTTCGTTCAGATTAGTCCAGTTTATGTATTTGGATTCAAATCATTTCAGTTCAAATAGATATTCGACGAGAAATAATACCAAAAATAATGAAAGAACAACTGAAAAGAATCAGAAAGTGATATTAAAGATAATCAAAGAACGATTGATAAGTTGATTCGTTTTGAACTTAAAATTATATCTCGAGTCTAACAATATAACAGGATCGTATTAATCAAATGTTTCAAACTGTTTTAAATCAAGTAACTTGATTGAGGGGGTGTCCCGAATTAGCATGTCAAAAAAATCGATTTTTTTTTATTGCATAAATCGATAGATAAACTATCTAAGAATATGTTTCCAAAGTGACAGAGGCCAGTTCTAAATATTTCCAAAGATATAAAGCCGAAAGCAGACGAGCGTCGAGCGGGTGCGCGAGCGCTCACGCGAGCTCTCACCACTCCGACACTTTCTGTTCAGGATTTCATACCTAAAAAAGATTGAAGTATTGTTCAATACTATAGTTATAATCCATGGTTGTATCCAGTTGAGTTTTTACGTGTCTAATAGAGCAATAAATGTGTATATGATTCATTTAGCGTACATGGTTTTATCTAGTAGTTTGTAGCATCAGCGATTTGTTTTTTTCAAATTCTTGACGCATACACATTGTAAAATTGTCATGTCAAGTTATCCAAAAGGTACAAGATCGTCCTCTCAACGATTTTCGGAACCGCGTAAGCGTCGATTCCATGGAAGTCGATTTGTTAAAATAACAAACATTGAAGAGTTGGATACAAGCAGTAACGCGAAAAAGTTATCTACGGCGAGCAGCGAAGATATAATTATGAATCCACTTCATTACTATAAAATTATTGAATTTTCCACTGTTTCTCAAGCAATTGCTGATATTGTAATCTGCACATCATGCAAACAAGAAATGAAATTTGAAGAAAGCGGGCATCGCTGCTTAGGCTTCAAAATTAGATGGCTCATCATCACTCCAAAATACCTCAATTCGGGTCAAAAAATTGTTGAAATTGCTGCCTAAATGGCTGCAGGTATGTTCAACGAAGGGTATTGAGCAATTTTGAGTGCCATACAATTGCTTAATTTGAGTATAGGCAAAATGTTTGCTGATATCGCTGACACGCAACGGATCGAGAGACAGAACAAACGCCAGGCATTTAGTAGTAAAGAGGCTCGTACAGCTCGTAGACTCGATCAAATGCATCAAAATGAGGTTTTTGAAAAAGTAGAAGGACTGTTATATGCACCAGGAATAGCTCATTAGCAGATTATCAACGAAAGTAACTAAAAATTGATATTTTTTCCTATTGAAAACTTTGAAACGCGTTTTCTCCAGTTTATATTTTCACGATTTCTCTAAATTGGCGGGAAAGATAGCAAAAAAACTAAACGACTTATTTAGTTGAACTAAAATTCATTTTCTTCAGTACTAATTTCTCTTCTATATGAACTAACAAATTTCGTCAAAAAGTTTATTTAAATTATTTTTATGGCAACATAAAGTTTACATTGCTCCTTCCTAAAACACATTTTTCCTTAAACCCGCCAAAATTTTTAAATTTCACACTATTTTCTACCTTTGGGTAGTTCATATAGAAGAAAAATATATAATAATTTAATGTTCTTGTGCTTTTTCGCTTCAATCAAGAATTACGAACTGCATCTTTCCCGCCGATTGAAGACTGCAGCGACAACGCGTCCACGAAATAGGATTAGAAATCTGTTATAATTTTTTTTTTTACTTTAAAAAAATTTTTCTTGTGTTCCGTAAACATATATAAAAGCATACCTCAAAACTCAAAAACATCACTTCTATCTTTCCCTTTCAAAAAAAAATCACATAGAAACGCTATTTTCGAACGTTCGAATTCGGGACACCCCCTTTTAAAAAGGGCAAGGTGAGCGACTCGAAAGAATATTAATCGATAGGTTTAAAAGGTTTTATAGGTTTAGGTGCGAAACTTTCGAATTAACCTGAACGAAAATGCAGGTGCGTCTGTCGATTAAAAAGGAAACTCTGGGAACAGGGGGTGAAGGAAAACCGTTTTCGAGCGTCGTGCGCGATAATAATCCTCGCTACACTATTTACACGGGGACTATGTACAATCTCTTTATAATTCCATTTCGAGGATGGAAACCCTATTTTTGCGATAAATAATCGTCAAGCGTCGAACCTAACGCTTGGGGATGGCTAGAGCACGGAGAGTATCGACTTCGTTGTTGCTTTCAACGATCTGCATCGTTGATAGCCCTGATTTCACCATGATATTCTTCGTGAATATATTCGTTGGTCCAAGACATTAGATATTCCTTTGGACGAGTTTTCTCTTGTTATAGCTTCAGAGATCAGTCTTGAGAATTAAGAAGACTTTAGGAGGTTTATTTGATATTTTATCTTAAGATTCAACAATTGTTTTGATAATTGAAATTACTGTACAGGTCTCTGCATTTTTCTGTTAAAAGACGATTCTCTATATGTTACTTACATTATTTAATCATTGTTCTTTATACCAGATGTAGATGTTGTAAATGTTTTCCATTTCGATTTTTCTGAATTCAATGTATCAACTTATATTGTGTACACCAAAAATAAAAATTATGAGGATGAACCAATAATTAATATTCCTAAAACTAGCTACCTTCTAACAAATTTCGGAAAATTGAATATAATTATAAACGATAAACAGGAATTCTATAAATTTCCATTTTAACTCCTGCATTTGTAAATATTTAAAAATGATAGCTGTGAAAAATAATTTTATGGAAAGTATCTGTTCTTTTTCCGAAATTTTTATAGAGAGATAAGTAGGATGACGTATTAATGAAGTACAACAATAGGATAACGGATATGTTATATATGTATAAATTAAAACAGAATAAAGATAACGACATATGTCATATCTTACAAAGAAATTAAATTCAATTCTCAAATAAAATATTGTTATATGCATATATCAGATCATTACTGACTCATTCATTTAATTAATTACACACAACAATTTCAATGAAATTCTTCTGTTAACCATTACGAAAACAAAAGAAAAAAATATTAGGATGCCAAAGACACCTAGTAGCGCAAAACGTTAAAGCACTACTTTGCTCTTTTTCATCAAAAACAGGAACAATCCCAGACATCAAGACATAATTCCGTGATTTTATAATTCCTCCTTTCTTAAAAATTTGAAGAACCAGCTTCCAAAAGCAAGAAATCACTCTGAAGCCAGATCAATATCCATTACTAGACTGCGGATGTTTATGAAAATTCGGACGTATTTCGATAACTAAAATCAAAAGAAACGAACCTAAACAGAGACTTGCTTCATCTACCAAGCACTATAACAAATATTAACTTCAACTTGGACATTTTGCAAATTTTACTCTGCATATTTCCTATAATATGCATACCGTATACACAAACACCCACAGTCTATACATTACCTACGTCACACGTATAAACCTCTGGAAACGGTGGATCGAACTCAGGGCAACTGCTCCTCGAAGATGGATCAGAGCTACGTTCTATCGGGTCAGAAGATGACAGTGAGAGGTCGTCTGAATGATTCGTTTCCAGGCGCTGGAGCTGTTTGATAGCCGCTGTACTGACTCATCTGGGGTCCTAATAGACCGCTGGGTTGCACCGAGCCTGGATAATAGGCTGGCAGACTGGCACCAGGACTCGCAGCCGACGAGGTAGACGTAGAACTCGCGCTAGACGAACCTTGCTCGGTCCTCTCGTGCTGTTTGTTCATGTCAGGAGATTCTGCGGCTGGTGACCTTGTTGGACCACCACCGACGATACTACCGGGGCTGGACTCTTCGTAAAGCTTGTTGTGCTCGTAACTGGGCCGATTATAGTCGGTGATCGCAGGCTTCTGGTCCATGTACAGTTTCGATTGTTCGAAATACGCCTTCGCAGAGTCTAAGTAGCTCCGATCCAGGTACGATTTTGGACTCGAGTCCAGGTACTTGGGATCGGAGTACATGCTCATCGCCAGAGTGCTCGGCGGCATGTATGCTGCTCGGTACTTGTCGGCCTCCATCGAGTACTTCATGGCATCCATCGAGCTCACCACCTGCAACACAGAAGAGAAGATTGGACATTGGTTAGTTATTGAGGTAACTTCTGGTCTGGGTTGAATGGACGAATTGGCAAATTTGAAGTTAACCGGGTATTGCTGAAATTATGGCTTCTTAAATGGATTATATTAAAGTAATTGATTTTGCTAAGGGGATTTGTAGTTATCGAAAGGAGGACTGATGAACGAGGGGAAAGAACAAATGTCATAAAACTATGATACATCTATGAGGAAAGGAGGTTCTATGATTTGAATTGTATCGTTTGCAGTATGAAGTTTATAGTTTTACTAGACTTCAGAAATAAAGTAAAAAGATAATTGATTTATACTATTTCAACTTACACAAGTATATACATCGTAAAATAATTAAAAATCAAAATGATCATCGTATCTCCGCACCTTGAATTCCAAACTTAACCTGAACTAAAGCTACCAGCGACATTATGTATTCCTCCCAACCTAATCAATTCCAATAAATCCACATAACAAAAGGATCAAAATCGCATTGGAAGCTCCCAAAGAAAAAATAAATGAACATTCCGTAGGAATATCTACCACCCTCCTAACCGAAACCTGGGACGAAGAAAGAAACGGTTTCAAGGTGCAGCATTCGACTCGGTCCGAGTGCAAATCGCGAAATCGCCGGATCCGCGACGAGGACACGTCGGACAGACTCGAAAGAGATTTGTTCTATTCGCAGGACAAAGCTACCAATGGCTATAAATTTCATAACCGTTCCAAGGGTTAAAAGATCGGCCGCACGAGGCGGTAGATGGTCCACCGCGTGAAACTGCGACGGGATCCTTAAAAAGGAAAAAAATAGAGGGAACCAGGAGAAGCGCGCGATTATTCCCGATTCTATAATTCGTGGACGAGGACCACGCCGGACCCTTTGTCGGATCGTTAAGCGGCTTTGTCCGGATGATTTACATCCAGTCTTAGCCGCTTCGCTCGTCTCTCCTCTCCCAGCTACGTCCAATTGATTACCACTCGGTTCCTCTTCTTTGCTCGACTCAAAATCCTTCGCGAATGGTCCTTGCGAATCCTGAGGTTCTCCATCGGTTAAAACGACGTCGACTCCATCACATGGACCCCGGAAATTAACCCATTCGCAACGAATAACGAGTTAGAATCGTGGATGAGTCGCAATGACTTTTCCTACCTGTAGATTAGATCTTAGTTGTTTAATACGATTGTTTATGCATTTATCGCAAGTTGTACAACGATGTACAGAATGAAGCGAAAGTAAAGTATTTGTTATAACTGGACTGCAAGTATTGCGGAATTTAACCATATTCCAATAGACATTAACAGATGCAACGTCCGATATCTTTTATTTATTTTATAACATTAATTTATTCTAATAAGGATGGAAGTGGAAAAGGATTGAATGACTAAGGGATCTGAGGAAAATCTTCGTGCCTAACATGTTTTTGTTTCGTATTAAAAATCCTCTATTTTATCATAACGTGATATCAAAATCAACAAACATCTATAAATATCATTTACACATCGTGTTTTTCTTTCTTCTTCTGATCTTCGTATACGTAATAATTGAAAAGTTTTTGACTCATGAGATACAGTGTATCTAATTTTCAACGTTAACAGTGAAAAATTTAAAACTGCACGCCTCCTCAAGCATCGACCAAATAAAATTCCACTTGGGCTCGACGCCACCTTCGTCGCAGTAGTTGTCGTTCTGACAAGACTTAATTATTGTGCAGCAGCATGGTGTCGCCGTTCGAGCGTATAACACAATGTCGTACCGTTATTCTTCTGTTTTCATTCACAAAGGCGCTTATTCGCCGCACTGCCATGTGTCGTCAAGGATGGAAAGCGACGAAGGGAAGAGCGCAGAAGTGACAGAGAAAGAAACGCAAACACGCTGTGTGAATAGAATAAAGACAGAGGAAGAGAGTGGAATGTCTTTTGCTAGCAGAGCACTTTATTTTCCAAATGGCTCTTCTCCATTCCCGGGTCAGAAAGGTTGGCTAAAGCGAGAAAGTCAACCGAGAAGCATTGTTGCTGCCGGTTCGTCGATATTTCACCCACATCGTGCCCTCGTGGATTCGAGACCTCGGAGCAACGTCGAGAATGGACTTTCAATCGGAAGCTCGATTCTGTTCTTTGGATTTATGTACATTCTACGTGAAGTAGACTATCAAGGATAGTTAGAAGAAACTTGGGGTGTAATCTTGCTGAGAGCTAGTTCGAAAGTTTGTGAAGTAAATTTCTGATCAGCATTGTCATATCAGCCCTCTGAATGTAATAACGAGTACTTTATTACCCCTTTCAAGATCAAATTCTCCTTTTAACTAGAAAAATGTTTTTTTTTTTATTAATTACTGGTAATAGAAACACGTTTTTGAATAGAGTGGAAAGAAAGAATAATAATGTTACTACTTTGAAAAAATAACGTTCTATACGAACATATTGTTCTTTCACTCGTGTTTATACTAACTTATGAAACAATGTATTTCCATTTTCATTTATCCATAGAAAATTGAAACACGGCGTAGTCTTCAATTTAAAAATCTCCACTCGAGTTATCATCCACCATACAATACCACATAAACAATCTTCTCTTTACCAACCCCTAATCTTACTCCACCAACCATCTCTGACTAAGAATTTCTCGCATAATTTACTAAGCCATCCCCTTAATTCTCCACAAACCAGAAACCCTCGCATTATCCTCCGATCATCGTCACCCTGCTTCTTTCGACTCCTCGTAATTTTTCTTAACCCAAGGTTTCTTCTTTGACGAAGAAGCGGCGAAGAAGTCTGACTCGAGAAAAACGTTCATTGGACGCATCGTAGGCCTAGCAAGATCTTCCTAAATGGTAAAGCCAGCAATGACGAGTACGGTGACGGCGATGACGGTGCCGTTTCGTCCGCGAGCACGATAACACACGGCGGTGCGACCGCGCGTTGGAATTCTTCGCTCGTGCTCGTCGGTTCGCCAATAATAGTCGGTCTGTATCGCACCGCTGCGTCGTTCCAGACGCGTCGGCCATTCAGCCGTTGAATGCAGAAATAACTAGCTATCTGTTTGTCTCCCGTACCCAGCTGCGGAAATTCATACACAGACCACGGTCTCCGGTTTCTGTTTGCGAAGCCACCCGGGGGCCCCTTTGTTGCGACAACGAATGAAACGTACCTACTACGCTCGTCCTCCGCCTCGAACCTCCTCTTCTTTCTTCTCTTCCTGCGGCCTCTCTCGCTCCACGATGTTCGCGTTGCTCCTGCTGCCTTCTCTCATCAGCGATCTATCTCTCCCTTTCCGCGACGTTTCCTTCTGTTACGCGTGGATCGCTGGTCGACGATCTACTTCGGTGATTGTTTCACTTTTTCAGTTAAGGGAGTCGAGGTTCGATCAAGGGTTCATGGAGATTTGAGCGAGTCTCGAGTTTTGGACGGGGGTTGAAATGATCTTTTGAGAATAATTTTGTTAATAATTGATGTATGAGCTGGCCCAGGAACCAATCAGTGTAAGTCAGTTTCTCGTTAAAAGTCTTTTCTAACAAAACTTTCAGTCGGAGGAACGGTTTAATCGTTACGGTATAGTTTATGTTATGACGACTAATTAGATTGTTCGTATTTTAAGTTTACGTATTTGGTACAATCTCGAAGAATATTTGGAGATTTGTTCGAAGCAAAAGGTAAGATATACGTTTTGCAACGATTAATAGAATTTCGCTTGTTTGGCGAGGAAAGGGACGCGTGAATGCAGCGATAAATCTCCAGATTCTCCGATCGAGTCTCTCCACGTCAAATTCCATTGAATAGGGACGCGCAAGAAATAACCGCGTGGGTGGCTCTTTTCCGCCGGCATCTAGATAACGCTCGGTCCCTGCGACCGTGTCTTACGCATTTTTCATCCCTGACAAATCGTAATCGCCGATGCTCCCCTTCTCGGCAGAATCAAACCCCTTCTTCCTACCTTGTAGCATTCGATTTAATATTTTTCAATTCATAATTAAAACATCAGTATCGGCAAGACCTTTTGATCTATCAACAAATGGTACGATGCCAAAAGAAATTTAAGATTCTTAGATTGTCGAACAAAATGCATCGCCTACTACTATCTCATAATACAAGAAATATTGAAGCAATTCCATTTTCCGCAATATAACGGTACCATACGATTGTACAACCAGGCGCACCTTCTTTCACGAAAGCAAGAGCAACGTGCATGGAATCCGGTCAAAACTCAGACCAATGTCCCTTCTGCTTACCAATACGCATTTACGATATCACTAAACTATACCGTTGCAATTTTTTACAACACTGTTTCTTATCGCTCTAAATCACTCGCATCTATACGAAAGAGAAAATTCATGCGATCTTGTTTCGACCTGGTCCGTAATTCGGTAGCTTGATGTGTATTATATTTCTAATAATACAATCGCACACTCGCGTGCCTTATATCATTAGAAACATAAATCTGTCAAATTGCGCAGTGTTATGCGTACAAAGTTTCAAAGACGTCACATCGCTGTTCCGCACCTGGGTGTGACCACGATAAATTTGCTCGTTTGTACCGAGCATTACACACCATCGTCAAAGACTGAAAATTAACCCGGAAATAGCGTTGGAATTGTTTCAGGATCGCACGTTGCGATTCGTGAACGACATAGATTAGTTTTAAACGAGGAAGATAAGTTGCTTGACACGGAAACAACATCGGGAACACGATAAACGGGTTTTGAGACAGGAAACGATTGTTTGTTTACAAGATGCATCGACTCACCTGAGCAGGTGCTGCTAGACCCGCAGACATCGCCGCTGCGGACTGCTGTGCTGCTGCAGCAGCGGCTGCGGCCATGCTGGCTGCAGAGAGTGAACCATAAGCGGCCGCAGGACCATAATACGATCCCATTCCTGCCTGTCCCATTCCACCAGCCATTCCTGCAACAGATAGTTTATAGCGTGTGAAAAATCTTGATAATCCAGCAATTCGAAAGTCGGACGCTTTTTCCACGATATAAATGTTAGATGGAATTTGTTGCAAATAGAGCGTTACATTCGGTTCTGAAGGAATTAATAGCAGAGTCGTACAACATTGCGTTACCAACACGAGAACTATAAATGACTGAAGTATGGAACTTAATTAACATCTAAATAAATTAGGAGTGTAATCTACCATATTACCCTCCTTTCAAATTATCTATTTTTTAAATATTTCTCTGATATTTACGTGACAAAATGTCATCCATATTACCAGTTACAGATTAATTCTTCCTTTAAAAATCTTGACTCTCTCTCATCAATCCCTCGCATTACACACATTAACACTGTAACTATCGTACCATATTATATTCTACGCAATAATGTAGGAAATAAATGTACTCCACACATATAATTCCATCTAAAGTAATATAAAGAAACATAAAATTATTATTCCCATATCTATAAAATATCTATAAAAATCTATACAATATATTTCCAACACCTCCTACATATCTTCACCTTTATACGATTACAAAAACAAAACAAAAGACCTAAGAAGTATCAATACGAACAGATTTTCATTTTTAGGTTTCGATCGTTCGAAAAGAATCTTCATCGTACAGTTCACGCAAGACAAAACTTTTTTCCCAAAACGCAGTGCGCGGTTCACAATACGGCAATCGAACTCGACGATCGGCTTCGATCCTCGCCTTTCGTCGATCGACAATGCCAATGATTAACCGAACGGGCCCGCAAGTTTTTCGTCGAGATTAATATCGGGGGGAGGCCGTTCGCGTTCCCGCTTCAGGGCTTATCGATCATCGTCGCCGAACGACGGAAACGCGGCGAAAGAAAGGCTATGCCAACGAAGGCTCATTGTCGACGTGCCGTGAACCTCCACGACGACGAAGAAACGTCTCGAAAGAAGCCGGGATAGAAGCAGGGATGATTGGCGGCGAGATTTATGGCCGACAACGAAGAATTCACGGGCCAGTCGATTATTAATCGCGATTTTGTAACCGGCCAACCTTCGTCGATGCCGATAGAATATTTCGTCGAAGAATACGGGACACCGGTAGTTGAAAAATATCACAGACTGTCTTTCCTTTGGAACACGCTGTACCTTGTCGTCGAAGGTTCTTTTTGCAACGCCTTTCTGAAAAAAGTGTGCACAATAATCGTGATAATGGGGAATTCATTTTCGTTACTTTGGGATGGTACGAACTTTGACTTTTGTGGGAAGGATCTTTGTTGCTGTATTTGTCGGGTGATGGTAGATTGATCGATGGAATAGAAGAACGACACACAATATACTTAGGCAAAGACCGATAAGATTGCGGAAGATGTATTTTCATGAGATAATGAGTCGTTACTTGATATTTACAGTGTTGACATCTCATTTATTTGTTTGTCACTTTATAAACGATTGAAACTTACAGCATAGAACCGCACTCTAATCTTAATCGCAGTTTATTTAGTTCAATGCAAATTAAGTACAATCTTGATCGAATAATGATTTATGATTTTTTAAGAAGAATGAGTAGTTATGCGTGTACGTACATGAGAAATGAACAGTGACATTAATCATTGGATAAAAATATGAAAGGTGGAAGGAACGTGAGGTTAATTGTTCAAGAATATTGTGATAAACAAGAGTTTAATTTGCGAATATGGTTACGACGATTTGCTAAAGGGTAATGGCTTCTCATTAACACGTAGGTATACACTCTAGTTCTTTAACCGTCAGCTATCCCTTTTATCAATCTGATAAGTTGCGATAAATGTAAAATAATCTTGCAAGTCGTTTAAAAAATGTAACCACTTATTATGTCTTCACTATATTAACTTTTCTATAAATAAATTTCTATAAAACCCATACGATTTTATTTTAATTCGCTAGTTGCGCTATAACTTCCAAGTTATACAAATTCCTTTTATTAAAAAAAGTTACGTAGTTGCGCTCATTTAAAACATTCGATTTAATTCAATCGACTAATCGTTACTCGCGTCGATCGTTTTAAAATAAACACTCAAAATTGTCGTGATTTTATCGCGATTCTACACAACCTCTTCTCGAATCGCTGGCCCCAGGTAACTCGTAACAGTCGTAACTTGTCCCAAGTTTCTGTGAACGCGTCCACAGTACCCAAAGGAACGAGATTCCCCCGCTTCATTCACGTTCCCGTGATCTTACAGTATAACCGAACAAAATTATTAATTCCAGCAATGGCAACGGACCGATTAAGGCCGGAATTTATCCCACCGCCCACGCGACTTCGAAACGCGATCGGTAATCCCCGATTTATCGATCGTACACCACTCTTTTCTTTTCTTATCTTTTTACCTCCTTTATTTCCATCCCCCCTCTTTCGTGAACCAACCTTTTCCCCTTAAGTTACAGGGTGCTTTACCACATCAATTTTCTAGAAATGGAGAAAAGGTACATGAAGCTAGTAGATATCTTGAGATATACAGATATTTTCTAATATTTTCTTGGAATAGGAAAAGATTTTCAAACGACATGTTTAGTATCCTATCTTCGAGATTATTGGTGATTCAAATGCTTTTAATGATCGAAGACATTTTTAGCAATTGAAGTGATTGTACATTCCTTTTGCAGTTTGTATAACGATATATCAAAGTTGCTTAAGATGTTAAATTATTTAAATCGTGAGAATTAAATGGTTTTTGATATAATATTAAATGACCATAAATACTTTCGAGTTTCTCAAGATACAAAATTCTATTTGGAAAGAACGATTGTAAAGTAAATCAATCGGTAAAAGCTGTCTATCTGCATTCAATCGATTCAATTGCTTCGATTCAACGTTGCTTGAATCGCAAAGATTATATTTAAATATTCGTAAACTTTGTGATTTTCTTTAGATTTTTAATTTGAAATATTAATGAATATTCTCAAATTTTGCTAAATTCTACGTGAAGCGCAAAATTGTAAAAATAATCAATAAAAATTTCCGGTCTGCTTATATAGCCCCTTTTCTTGTTTCTTCTTCTATGAAATTATTGAAATTACCAAGATTACATTATATGATTTTTGGCAGTCTGTGATTCCTTTCGAATAAAGTCTGAAATCGAAATGGTAGTATGTAAATGCTGTGCAGTTTATTTAAATAAATGATTCTACTTACAAAACACGATCGTAAAGGATATCGGCAAAAGCTACCGATCCTGCTCCCTTTTTTCTGTCATTTTCTTCCACTAGTACAGCACAACTACTTTTTTCCTTTCTCTTTTTAACCTCCGTCGGCTGTTGGCGAACACGTCCCTGTACGGTGGCACGCGTATAAGACAAGTGCGTGGGTGGTTGGGATAAATTATCGGCTTAGGCTGGAATTTCTGGCCAGGGTTTCCGTTCGCAGATAGCGAGCAACGACTTAAGACCGTAAGTTAAGGGAAACCTCTCTAGCCGGAAATTCGCGCTACATTTTTTTAACAGTCCAACGATATCGAAGAAAATAAAATTATCTATCGAGGTCACGAAATATTTAAAATCTCACTATTACACTTATTATAAGCTACTACTGGAAATGGTAAATTAGAAAATTAGTTCATATACCTCTAAACAAAAACGTTCGTACGATTTATCACTTTATGCCGATTTTTAGTTGCAGGGTATAATATCGCACGTTTCATCTTTTGTAGATATTTTACAATGTTCGGTTAATCATTGAGAATGTAATATATTCTTTACGGTAAATGAGAGGCTTTGTAAGTTGTACTATGTAAGAGGGTCTGTGTTCTTCAAGTGTAAAATATAATTTTAAAAAATAAGGGTTAAATCATAAAATAAAGGAAATCATGACCATTTTGTAAAAATTCTTCCCTTTAACTCGAACTATTTTCGTTCGACATGCATTAAATCTTCTAAAGGTATTCGAATAATCCAACCATTGTCGTTCGACCAATCAAGCTACTGAAATTTTTATAAAGCTACTTGAACTACTACTTCAGTAACTAACAATTGGTATTCAATTCGATTCAATAAAATGATTTTTACACACTATAAATCTTGCGTATAACTCGTATCCTTTGATTATTCAGCAATTCTCTACTCGACATTCTCATCAGCCGATCTAAAATATTTTACTTTGACGAACGTGTGACAAGGTAAAGTGCGAGTTATATCTAAAATATTACTGAATTGCGAAAATAGAAAGTACCAGAAAGAAAATGTGCCAAGAATTAGAGAAGAGGGAACCATTTTATATTTATTGAAAAATGTCTATTTTCTAAAGTAGCAATATTAAAGAAACACGATGGGGTGAAGCACGTAAATTCCTCAAATCTCTATACACATCACCCCACGTGTTTTTTTCTTTGAAATCCCTTAACGAATTTATAATTCGGTTGGCTAAGTCACGTGCTTCCGCCAAACGTCTGGAGGCGCAATCGTACGCACAGGGGTTAAGACAATTCGATAAATAATGAGCCAGCGACATGTTTATGCTCTCGCGTGCATAAAGCCAATGAATCGTTCGGGCGAACCACGGCCCTTCCGCGCCGAAGGGAATTATTCGACGATTTATTCCATGCCCTTTGAGCCACAG
Source organism: Bombus soroeensis (assembly GCA_014737365.1). Classification (NCBI taxonomy): domain Eukaryota; kingdom Metazoa; phylum Arthropoda; class Insecta; order Hymenoptera; family Apidae; genus Bombus; species Bombus soroeensis. Next base: position 1,817,596 of record JACXIL010000279.1, on the reverse strand, counting down.
ATCCTCAAGATACCAGTGCTAACTTTTGACCCATGTTTTGGAAAATAAACGCGGGGGACATCGCGTGACTACTTAACTTATTTATCTGTTTCTTCTTTTTTCCGAACATTGGCTTTTTACGTGAAGTAGAAACGGCTTTTAACCCGTTTGCTACATTCATTCCTGTCGACAAAAAATCGCACAGTACGTACGAGTCATATTTTCCATATATTTCGTACGTTCCTATATTATTTTTATATAAGAGTCAATTTTTTTATAAGAGTCAATCTTCAATAATTTATCTTCTGTTAATAAGATAAACAGGCAGCAGCCGTTTCGCTATTAATAAAGTATGATAAAATTCAAAATAGAAAGTTGAGGCGTGTCATTAATAGCATTATTCTTACCCTTTAACACTAGAACTACTGATAGTTAACACGGCTATTTAAATAATAAAATATTTTTATATTTATTGATTTATTACTTTCTTACAGAAGGAATTCAGTAATTTTTGTTATTATTAATGCATCTGGGATCCCTAAACGAGGGTTGACACATTTATAAAATTGTAGAACCAGTCATTTTCACTGCTCTGGTATTTCTAGTATTAGCTTTTACACTGACAAGTACCAGTCATTTTGACTGCTATTGGTATAAGTAGCCTTAGTACAAAATTATTTTGAGTTTGAATACATAAAAAAACAAAATAAAATTCATTATATTATTCTTTTAGTTATCGTTACGAAAGTCATTACATCATTGCGGGAAGGAAATATAACATGAAGTAGGAATTTTAAAATAAAATTGTAAAACCAGTTAATTTGACTGGTGTGGTAGTTCTGGTGTTAACACGGTTTCATTTAACTATATCGGACTATGTTAGAAGCATTAGATTACTAAGACCTTACAATTATTTACCGAATATGATAATTCCTTTCACCTGCATCCAGGAAGACTTTCGTTTAAAAAACACAAAACAGTAAGTAGAGAGAGGAAAACGTCAATTTACGTAGTTTAAACCAATCATAATTAACTCCAAGCTCATCAACTCTTACTTCCAACCCCTATCGAACATTACCCCGTTTCATTCACAAGAATGTCTGCCGTCGCTCCTCGAAACGCAACAATCCAACTCGGCTGTGCTTTCACTCGTTTCGTTGCCACGACAATGGTAGGAGGTTGCGTTCAATTACGAGATCGGCATCTGTCGATTTCGATCGGTTTCTGCCTTATCTCCGACTACGAAGCATCCCCGCGAAATCGCCGGGGAACAGATGTTCGATGAATTGGACTCGCGTACACACGACGGCCTTCCCCCGGTTCGCTTCCAGGTTTACACAGATTTGTTTGACATCCCGACCGTCTCCATTGTACCCATTGTTTCCCATTTCATAGCAGATTACGTAATTTTGAATTTTTCCACGGCGAGTCAAAGAAAAAACGGGATTCGGCCTCGGGACACAATCGACCGTGAAATTATGATCGTGAATGCCGACGAGGGCGAACGAATTATTCCCTGCACAAAATTTTCATTCGACTGTCGGGCTGGACAATGAACGGTTTACGCGAGGATCGATGATACCGAATATTTTAAGTTGGACGAATTTATCCAGATTCTTAGTATGAACCTTTCAAATTCTGTTTTTTTTTCAGTTTGTTTAGAGTTTGAAGTATGATTGTGTTGGTAGAATATGCTTGAAAATTATTGCGAAAGGGGTAATGTGTTGAGTAATAAGAATTATATGTTGATTATACGTAGTTTGTTGAATTTAGATAATGAGAAGGGATGCGAGTTTTGTATTTAATTTAGGACAGTTTTTAAATTTTGAAATATAGAAGTTAAGAACCAGGATACGCTATAAAAATTGTTAAGGGTTGATAGGCTTGTGGTGAGTAATAGTGCGTTTAAAATTGCATGTATATAAATGTGATGAAGAGGAAATGTTCAAGGACCACTGGTTCTAACTATTAATATAGTATTTTATATGATTAATCAATTTTTGCACTCGTTACACATAAAATATAATAATCGCAGAAAAGAATTATTCACCAGTATCGTTACAATTAATCCCACTTAATTTACTAATTACGCTAATTTACTTTTATCTCCAACTTATCTGCCAGCTTACCCAGCCGTGTTTCCATACCTCCTTCCATTTCATCAGATATAATTACGCGATCCGTGCGATTTCATCCGATCGCTTACCTCGTTATTCATATGGAAGACAAAGAAAATAATAGAAGTATCGCAAAATAATACTTCCACGAGGACAGTGACTAAATATGGTACCAATGGCTCGGACTAGAATCCTTGGTATTCCTTGATAACAGACATCGATGACCATGATGAACTTCACTGGCTCTAAAAGCGGGCAACGTGTGAACCATTAGCGAGACGCTGGAGAAAATGGCATGAAGGAAACGAGGGTCGGTCGAACCTCTAAAAAATCGCCATTATAAGACTTCCGACCACGGAACCCGGGGGCATCGCCGGCAACAATACGGCTGAAACGCGAGCCGAAAAGATAAGAATATCAAAGCCCCAACAGACGAAACTGTTCTTTTTCCTATTGTAGCCAGCCGCAACACACCAGAGAATTGCGAGATTTTTACTTCGAGAATCGATTCCGCTCTTGTCTTTTGGCCATCGTAATTGCATTGTTTCCTCGCTATCAGGCTCAAGCGTTTTCAGTCGGATAATTGCGTGCGATTGTGAAGCTTCTTTTTACTGCTCCGTGTTGTATTTCTTCTATTTTCTCGTGTAAATTAAGAAGAAATTGTTTCTACTCTAAGATGTTTTCTGTCTTATTTTCCTTTTTTTTTAAGTTAAATCAAGCAGGACTTTCATATTTGACGAAGCGATAGATTCGCGAGAAATCGGCTGGAATTCTATGTTTCACAAGTTTATGTTTTTATAGTCGAATACCCCGAGGAAGATTCAAACTATGAATCTATTATAGTTTTAGAGGAATGTGACTAATTACCTACTAACTATAAGAAAAGATTTTCATTCAGAACCCAGCGAATCCCGTTTCCTCTCTTGCGAATTGTAATTCTTCTCCTATTTCAATTTTTTGAGATTTTTATATTTACCTGCTCGGAGCGCATCCATGGGCACACTAGGATAGGGAATACTGTAAGGATAACCTTCCTTTCGTAAGGTTTTCGGCTTTCTCCTAGGTCTGTACTTGTAATCCGGGTGTTCCTTCATGTGCTGTGCTCGTAACCTTTTCGCCTGATCGATAAAGGGTCGTTTCTCGTCCTCAGTTAAGAGTTTCCATTCGGCACCTGAAACAATGTAACATTTCGATAATTAGAATCGGTGAATTAACGAGTCTCAACGTCAGTTTCAAGTGCATATACTTGAAGAAGTTCTATCGAATACGATGGAAAAATAACTAGAACATAGGAAAAAAAAGTTTAAACAATCGAAATACTCTTGTTGAAATGAAACCTTTGCGAGAAAATTACCTTCGGGAAAGTTCCCTAATAACAGTGTAATCAATTTTCAAGTTCAAATATTTTTTAGATTTTTTAAAAACTTATCGAAGCACGAACATCGCGAAATGAATTTAAAGAGTTTTGCGATTTTTTTATTTCTCGCGCGTTAAACAATCGAGAAGAAACTAATAATTCTAGCAATTACATTCGACGTTACGAAAAATAACTATCGCGTTCGTCATTGGAAAATATTGTTACAAGAAGACTTATCTTTCGTCCACTCGTAAATGTCAGTAAACATTAATTTTCCATATCTCGTCCATAGGGAAACCACACAATGATTCATAGTAAAATTCCTCTCTGCTACCTTAGAAGTTACATCATCGACAATTCTCTACAAAAATTCTAAAAAAAAAACTGGATTACAAAATAAATGAAAACGAATGTATAATTCAGCGAACATTTCACTTGCAAATTGAATCGTGTCTAATCGATGTTCGATACAGAAAAATGGGTACATATTTACACTTTCACTAATGAAGAGTTTAAACAAAAATCTACAAGATAAATACGAGGATATTTTTCGTTCTTGCAAATGACATACTTTTATTAACATACTTTAGATTGCGAATAACATACTTTTGCATTTTAAGATTTCCAGAATAATATATGTATTGATAATTAATTATATGAGAAGTAGTAAATATTTACAAGTAATAAATTCTACGCCACTCAATTTTTCTACAACGACGTATGCTAGAACCAACGAAAATGTATTTAATTGTAAATTTATACGAAGCGTGACATTTTTCATTAAATAAAAAGGTGCGTTATATTTATGAGTTTATACTTAACGTTTTCGTACTTCATGTTAGGCAGTTACCATTGTGAAAGTAAATCAATTTCCTATAATTCGTAAATTAAGTCTAGACGTCCCAATTATGATATGATATATTCCGCAGTGGAATGTTAACTTTAAAAGTTTTCTGTGGAAAATAAAGTATAAATTTAAGTAATAAATCTGTCACGAATAATTCGAAAGAAGGGAGTCTGTATCGTGGCTGGTTCTCTCTCGCGAATGCTTGTTTGCGGTTCGTATAAAGCAGTTTGTAAACGAACGATAGGCACTTGGATAACGCGTCCGATCAATGAGTATAAAAGGTATTTGGACGCTGTGTTTACCCGATGAAACGGTCGTGTTGTGTGCCACCAGCGGCAGAACCCGCCGTTATGGTTGAATTATCGACGAGCTCGTAATCGCGTCTCATTTAAATTCATCTCGTTCGCGATTGTTTGTGTGGAAAATTGCGTATTCATTTTTTCCAATAAAATTTTTCTATTCTTCTCTCTTTTTCTCTTTACTCCTTCTGTTTATCGTGGTATACTTTTTCATGATCTGTTTTCCTTTTTTCGAACGATAATAGAAGGAGAGCGTTCTGATATAGTTAAAAATGATTATTCAGAAATTAGTTTCAGAATGGCTCGTTTGACAAGAAATTTCGTGATATTTTGCGTTGTAGTTAGGTACAAATATGACGGATGGAAGGAGAAGTCTATTCGTGATTAAATAATGAACATAGACCGTGTCCTTCTTTTTATCGTGAATTTTTTCAAACGTCCAAGTCACGCAATGGTAGCGATAGTAGCTTTGAATAAAAGATTAGAAATAAAGAAACTCTTAATTTATCATAGCCTTTTGCGAAACTACGAACAGATTCATTGAAGCATGAACTTGCATGTTTCCAACATTGAAATATCATGTATTTCTTATGTCAGTACCTGGTCGCTCTGTAAATATCATTTAATTAACTGGACTTCCACACGAAATGTCGCTCCGTGAGACATTTTCGAACAACATCGGGAGAAATTCGAGAAACTCGTTTCTTATAAACCTTGTTCGTTATATTTATCTTTCTATTCACTTTTCATATATCTACCGTATTTACCTTGTCAGAGTGGAGCATGATAAACACAGTGACAAATCTTCAAATATAATATTGTACAAATTTCAAATTTTCTGTTCTGTTATAAAGAGGACAATTTGAAAGAGTACGAAAAGTAAGTATTTTTCATATCCAACGTTGGAAATACCAAAGATCTCAATGATGAAGAAATAATTATTTTGCAAGTCGTTCGTGTCAAATCTCCCGTCGTATTATTAAACCCTGCTTTACTCGACATAAACAATTACAATATATTCTAAGTAAACGGCAAAATTCACTTTCGTTCCGTAAAAACTCGACCCTACGCCATTTCCTGTTCCCATTCGCTTGTCGTTTCGATCAAAAGTACCCGACACTGTTGGGGGCGTGAAACAACGGCGTTGGCGCGTTTGAAACGGGTGATTTTCGCGTTTGGACTGTTTTACGTGCTCGCAGGGAGAACGATGGCAAAGAACAGGCAGTCGTTTGCCCGAAACAACCGATGTTTTCGCGGTGAAACGATTTCAGCAGCCGCCACCTCCGTCCTGTTGCCCTCTGTTTGGCGCTTTGGTTGTTCCTTCGGCGGTAGCGAGCCGATTGTTTCGCCGAGAATTAATTACCACTTGTTGTCGGGGTGCTGGCTGCTGCTGTGTAGACAAAGCGCGAAGCCCCGGCGTGGCGCGGTGCGACGTTCTGGCAAACGAAGGTAAAATGCTCAAACGAGAAAACGACGCACGGCGTCGCACGAGGTCTGCACTCCGCGGTTCCACCCGCGAAACAAAGGCTGCCAGTATCGTGACGATAATGGCCGCCGATGTTGAGACGGTCGCCGTCTTTCCACGTCGATTTTCTACGATGTTGTTAGGTTGCACGAAGATCGACCGATGTTTCATTTCGTTTGAAGTGATTTGATTTCTAGGATTGGCTTCGATTTTAACGCGTTTAGGTAATCATTATTACGACTTGAAATCACGAATCTACGAATTACGAAACGAAATCATAGAGGAAATTGATGGTTTGTAACGTTGAAATCGTATGATATAGAGTAAGATGACAGATGTGTGAATGAAACTATTTGGCCTAATCTGATAATCACTGACATAGATATTTGGTATTTATTTTACGTAATGAGCGGCGGATAAACGAATAAAGAATACTCAATTCAAGTTTCGCTCCTTAGATTCAAAGTCTGATTTTCTGTAACAAGCTGTTGCAATGAAAATGAAATGCTAATTCAGTAAGATTATTGTACTCCAATTAATCTCATATCGAGTCTCTGTTATGAAATTAGGTAAAAGATTCTGAAGATTAGAGTTATTTCAAAATACCAAACTTCCAGAACTCCACGATATATAGTAAATTTTCTCACAACCTAGATATTCTTGCCCTAAACCGTTCCTAACGTACATGATCCAAGGAAAGAACGAAATCTTCCAAATCACCTGCTCCTTTCTCAAAGCATTCAAACGACATGTAATCGACGAAAGACAACGGTATGAAAAACGTAAATCTGAAAGCAGAAGAAGAAGGCAGAGAAGAAACGGGGCCAAGGAGAGAGGCTCGGTGAGTTCCGACAGCAATATCAAGAACGAGCACGTTCCGGCCGGGCATACAACGAATCGCTCAAGGGGGATGAAAGTTCTCGATACAGAGACGAGATACACTGGCGGAAATTCGAGGCGCACCGGAGCAGATACGGTAGCGAAGAGAGGATGGGATTCACGTTGCCCGATGGATCTTTTACTCTCCTCGTTATTGTTGCTGACAGCAGGCAACGACAATGGAAAGAGTTGCTTGTTGTATAGCGGAGCACACGATGGAAGAAAGATAGACAGAGCGAAAGAGAGTGAGAGCAGGCTAAACAATACAGACACGTGGTGGTTCACAATGAACCTTCGAGGAACAGTTGCGAGAAAGAGAGAAACGGAACAGGGAATACGAGATTTTTGTCTTCCGGCACAATGTGCAGCGCTGATAACGCATTCGAGCCGAGCTCGACTGGTGTCGAGCCATTCTTAATCCTTGTTCCATAGCCCGTTCCCAGAATGCGTTCAGGGAGCGGGAAAGGAAATATAGTGTTTCGAAATAATAGTTCAATGGACCGCTGTTTGGCTCTCTGTTTCCAGCTTATTGAAATTTCGCTCGTAAGGATGCTACACGATTTCGATGTACCTCTTTCAGGATTGTTGAATACTTTCTGTCGAACATTTGAATCGTATAACCTTAAGCCACGTATTTATAGGTATTTTAGTTGAATCTTACGGATTTTTCTGTGCGTTCTTTTTTTCAATTTTCTCAAATCTGGAAGATTCCAATGTGACGTAATTTAGAAGTAAATAACATATATTTCGTTACGCAGTAAAAATTAGCAGCCACTAACGATACTGGGATCAAAAAGCCAACAACGACCCCTAATCTTTCTCGAAATCCTAAAGGAAAAAGAAGAATCTTCCAATGATATCCGATCGATGTTTAAATACGTTCAATGACAAGTGCACCATGAGAAAAGAATGGTTTCTTCCAGCGACGCTATTTACATTATAGCTCATACTAATCGATACACGTTTGCCCGGTCTGAAAGGCAGGTGGCACGGACGAACAAGGTGGAAGGGTAGAACAGGGGTGGCGAACGGACTGTGCTTGGGGGTGGGCCGGCGTATTTGTTTAGAACAAAGGGTTCCCGGCACCCGTTGGTATTAGTAGGTAGGTATTCTCGGTCACCACTCCTTCCACCTCTTTCCGTGCTTTCGGAGAGGGCCACGGCGAACCAGAGAACACCGACTACTGGTTCTCGTCCTTCTCGTCGTCGTCGGCGTCGTCGTCGACGACGATGAAGACCGGGTTTAAAGCACAATGGCGCCTGCTTTTCAGTCCTTTCGCTGGTGAACAATACCGTTTATTTAACATCGTTTAAAAGTACAAAGCCTGTTAATTAATGGACGGGGTCGAAGAAGAGAGACGTGGAAGCCAAGGGAAGAGGAACTCGAACGTAGGAGGGCGAGGGGAGGACATCCATGGCGACGGGGAGCCATTGCTAGAGCGGCTTTTACCACACCAACGTCGCGCTATTGCCTCGGCATTGCTATTTCTGAAGGCAGCTGCTATTAGTCCAGCGAGAGCTACCAAGGCACAGCTTCTCCGCTTCCTCCTCTTCTTTCTTTCTTTTTTTTTTTTCTTCCATTTTTCCCTCCCTCGCCCTTCTTTCATTCTTCTTTTACTCATCTTCATTGTCACGGGCAAAACTAGGCTACTACCGCTGCTACTACCACGCTTTCTCTCTTCTCCACTTTCGTTCAGTGTCTTCTTTCCACCGATTCTTTTCCTGTTTCTCCCTTTTCTGTACTTTTTTTTCTCTCTCTCCTTTCTTCTTTTTGTTCCTCTTTCCTTGTTCTCTCGCGAGTCTTCGTTGTGCAATGAACAGAGGGTGCTGTGTGCGCGAGCGCGAATACTGTTTGGCCTTTCCGTGTTCGTTGGTGAATCGGCCGGAGAACAGCGGTTTTTTAGTTAATTAATTACTCCGTTAAAAGGCAGCTTCGTTCTTCTTGCTCGTTTCTTGGCTGGGTTACGATATTCTAGAACTTATCCGTTGTAATGGCAACGGTATTGTTAAAATTGTTTTATTATCGTGTTTTATCCTGGCGAATGTTTGCATTTCTTGTGAATTGTAAATGGAAAATGTAGAATAGGCACTGTAAATGTTTCAACGTTTGAAATAACGTATTGTGCGACTATTTGAAAGTTTCTTACGGAGATTTCGTGTCGTGACGTCGCTCCGTTAGTTCCGTGTATCAAGACAAAATGTAGATAGTAATTTACATTTTGTTCCAATTTGACAAACGTAAGTAATTGAAGAAACTTTTGCACGAAACGTGAATTTTTATGTGAAAAAGCTTCAAAGGAGGCGTAATTTCTTAGAGGGTACCAAACGAAGAAATTCTATGTTTGAAAGACTAATTTCTTTAGTAAAATTTCTACAAGAGAATTTTATTCATACACGTCTTTCAAGGAACACACGTCCCAAGGAAGAAAAAAACGTTTCGAAAGAGAAAATTCTACACAGATGAACACGGTTCTTTCGTTCTCGATCTAAATGTCGCGAATCTTTTCGCAAAAGACAGTGACCTCTTAAAAGAATATTTCTCACGGGTAGTTCCTCCAACGAGTGAAAAAACAGGGGGTGCAAAGCTCGTTGGCAGAGCAGTTGCTGCATTGTCGATCGATCCACAGACCCATTCTACCTAGGAGCCTGTTCCCGACGATGAAACGTGGAAATTGGAAAACGTTTCCTGCATTTCCTGTCTGCATGGAGACGCGACGTCGCGCCTAGGAGAAACAAACTTATTTTACGATAAAAAATATCGAGACACGAACGTGCGGTAATTTTCTGGAATCGAACGTTTCTTACAATCGAGATGATATTTCGAAAAATTTGTATATCTTCAGTGAAATCTTGTAACGTCTTACTTGAATAAAAATAAGCTTTTCACGCAATGTAGAAAAACTTTTGTGGGTGACTGCAAATATAATGCAGTAGTATCTTGTTAACATTGTTTAAACGCTTTATGATTAATTCAATACTTTACATCATTACTGCAATAAAAGTATGTAAACATAAATTTGACGAATAACGGTTCTTTCTTTAATTTAAACACCTTAATTAATTCCGGCAATATCGGCTTCTATTGACGTCTGTTGACAATTAACGTGTTAATGATATCCAACAATACAGCTGTAAAATCGACCAATTATACAAATAAAAAAGAAAAAAAAACAAAACAAATATAGAAAACGTTATTTGTATTTTGCAACCTTGTTCTTTATTTCAACGATCATCTTCTGCTCTCCCTGTTTCGAAGTCAAAGTAATTTATGCGTGATCCACGTCAGAAATGTTGCACCGTATAAATTAACGCCTGGAGCAACGTTATCTCGATGATAGGGTCCACGTGGTCGTCGACGAGAAACAATGGTGTGTTTATCGACCTTAACGATCTATTATTCGACGTGGAAGACTGCTGGACGTATTAATGAGCCGTACACATTGTAGATTAATAGGCCGCGTTATTATCCGTGCAACAAGGCGCTTCTTTTTCGTCGTACAAAGAATCTAATTCCAACAAATTGCCCGTCTTCCGTTGGCAAATATGCGACTCTGGACGTGTGACGCGCGAACGGTATTGTGCGAAGCAAACGTTGCGTATTTTACGAGGGAAAAATTCAGATTATAGCTGTGCCAGGTGGTGTGATTTCTTATTTGAAAGGGAAATTCCAGATGTAACGAGATTTAATTGATCACTGGGTTTTTCATGGTGCGATTAGCATAATCACATTATTTTCCTCGATAGTGCAACTTTATGAAAAATCCTTTTATTAGGTGAATTACGATATTCTTTTCTTTACTGTACAGTTCACTTGACTAATACTCGCGTATAATTCATGTATGTATATTATCGCACATATCTTGACATGGTTTTACATTGGAAATTTTCAAAGATCCATTTAGTAATAGCATATGTTCTTAGAATAGTTTCTTCATCTTGTGGAAATTTCACTCTTCCGCCGGTTTTTCTTTTATAGCGTGTCTCTTTTCATTATTCTCGCTGATCATGCATACAATTTTCTTAAGTTTCACTGCATCAACCCCGTTTAACGTTCCTATTCCTTCTTTGATATTCTTGTGTTGCATTTTTATCGTTGTATCTTCTGTTTTGCTCCGTTTACACGCAATTCTTTCCTCTGATATCGCTAGAAATTGTTCCTTCAACGTTCGAATTCATCATTTGGGATTCTGCACTTTCCCTTTTTCTTTAATATTTTTATTTACCTTTAGTTATTCTTTCTTTTACTGCAAGTAGATTCCTAGTCTTCGTAAAATCAAATTTTAACCGAATTTTAAACAAATTTCCACCGAGTCTGCAAATTGCCTATCAAATCTGTCACTACCTTCATTTCACATCGACGTACAACTCGTCCACGAAATTTCTCACTGCTAAGAGGAAGATTCTTGTTGGACGCGGAAGATCCACGTGAAATCATTCGCGGAGATGCGTATATTCGGTTTGAGTAGCGACAGAGAGAGAGAGAGAGTAGAAGTCGAGCTTTCAGCCTCGAGAGCTTTAAGCTTGCTTGGGGACGATCATTTTTAATCACGCGGAGACGGAGGGCTAGATAGAGGGAGGAAAGAACGGGAGAGTAGCGGCGCGTGTACCTGTGTGCAGGCGTTTTGTGCTCCCTCCTTTGTCGCAAGGGCGGCATTGTTCTCACGATTCTATAGGATCGCAGTGTCGGGGTCCTCCGCGAATTGTTTTCTTCGCGAATCCTGTACAAGCTTTCTCTCTATCTCTGTGTATGTCCTAGACACGATTACGTCCACTTTCCTGGGGATTACGGTGCCTCACCTTTGAGAAATAGAGTTTTCGTGGCCCTTTCTTTGTACACGCGTATCTCTCTCGAAGGTCTTGTAAATTTTCGTGTAAGAGAGAATTGTAGATAGGTACAGGAAGTTCGTGTTGTATGTCTGTTGTATTGTTCATAGTCAAAACGAGTAGGAATTATGTAACAGAATAATCGACGCAGAGTAGAATTTAACTCCTTGTTTCATGATTTCTTTTAGCAGCTGAAGCAAACGTTAATACGGTGTTAAGTGAGCATTATCGAAATAATATCGAACATCTCGAAAATGAAATTAGAACAGATTCAAAGAAACACGAATAGAGCTAATATAGAGCTATTTGTGAAAACCTTATTTCTTTTCAAACTCTGTTCATTATCGCGCGTTGATTTCATCCCCTGAACTAAACCTCAATTTTTCTCCATTTACCATCCACATTGCTAAGATAAAACGAAAAAAAATATGAAACAAAGTAAAGAAGCCCCCATTTTCCCCGTTTAACCAGATAAGCCGCAAAATGCCGAAGCAATTTGAGCTCGTCAGTGGATTCCTCGGCGGCGAAGGGTAAGGGATCGGCGCTCGCCGGAGGGAAGCGTAGAAAACGCTCGTTCCACGGCCTTCAAGGGTTAAATAGGGTTGTCCTTCGCCAAGCGCGGGAGAGGATGAATATTCCTCTTCTCTGACTGTCCCTCTCTTCTGCTTGGCTCGCTTCAACGTCGATGAGTGCGCAAAACCAAGTCGTTTCTTTAACGCACGTCAAAGAACTCGAAGGACGAAGAGAAACGAGAAAGAGAGAGAGAAAGAGAGAAAAGAATAAGAGAGCTAGGTAGATAGCAAAAGAGAAAAATAGAGGCTACGGGAACCGGCAGAAATACTTCATTACGATGAAAGCTTTGCTCCTGCCTTCTCAAGTCTCCTCTTCCCAACCCCTTTCCTCGCCCTCTCTTTCTATCTTCACCGACCATGTGTTTCACAATCTCCCTGTTTTCGTGTTTGCACGTACCTACATCCACCACCTCTTTGTCAACTTTCCTCCTCACCCCCTCCCCTTGTGTCCAACCTTCCTCTCGCCCACCATCTCCTTCCTCCAAGTTCTTCGTCTTCGTTTTCGACGTGCACCAGCACGTGAAAATGCGTTTCGCGTATTGTGCGAGTTGCGTGGCGCGTTCTCGTCACGTTTTTATGCAACGACAATACGGTCCGGGGTATTTTAGAGAGGAAGAGAAGAGGAACAGCCGGAGGAGACGAGAAGGGGAATTACGACGATCGATGCAGGCACGAGTGGAGACTCGCTCGGTGATCACCTCTGAGTAATTGAGTCTGCTACGAATGGGACGATCGCGTCCCGTGAATTACTTTACTCGTTCAGGATACGATACTGTAGACAGTTTCGTGGAATTTGTGTAATAGAATTTACATGATGATTGTTTTCTACTTTTCTCTCTGAAGAATTTACGTAAGAATTAAAAGATCTTAAAATCGAATAACCAATATCCACTTTAATTTTCTTAATATTCTCTGTCATTAAATAAAACTCGAAACACTCGAGGAATCATCATCCCCTGTCGATATAATTTACGTGACAATAAAAAGATCTTGAAATTCAATATCCTAAGATAAAATATTCATTTTAATCTTCTTAATGCCATATTAGAACACCAAGTCTTCGAGAAACTTTTCATCGTCACTGCTTCCTGATGGTCTAAATTAAAAAAAAAAACTAAAAAAATTTTTTAGTCCATTTAATCGATACAAAATATCCATTTCAATTTCCTTGACATCACACACTCCCTCCCTAATCAGAGTACGAAACCCTTAAGAAACTTTCCATCGCCATCCCCAGTGGGTCTAATCGATTCTCATTCAATTAACATCCACCCTAACTCGCCTCTCAGGAAATACGATCGAAGAACCAACCCCTTCCACGCTATCCCTTTCTAACTTACTTGAACCAAAGTAGAATCTTCCATCGAATAGAAAAAGGACATGGTCCAAACAGACAGAGAAAGGATGGAAAAGTTTTCGTGGAGGAACAGCGGGTTACAGGAACGTCCAATAACCAGATTAGCTTCTCCCAGTTGGATTCACGTGTTCGATACAGGGCTCAATCTCACTTCCGCCATAGTTTTCGCTGGAGAATCGCGAATACGTGTCCGGTTGAACGGCTGGAAGATAAACGCGGACGTTCATCCGCTAATCGACGTCGTAAAACCGACGTTGCCTGTCGATGACGTTTCATCGAACGTCTACACGCCGCGCAGATGTGATCGTAATTGCGTGTACATCGCGCGAAACGTTTCGCGCGAGCATGAGAAAACGCGACAGCTTGTTCGTTGAGTTAATCACGAACGTCGCGTTTCATTGGTTCTTCGCGGAGATGCGGATGGCGTTTCGTCGCGAGTCCTAGGATTTGATTAAATCCGTCCGCTTGGGGAATGTTGATAGTTTGAAGCTGCGTTTATGAGATGATTATTTGGTGTTTTAAATCTTGGTTGGCTTTGGCCCTCTTCTTATTGAAATCGAATAATAACTGTGGCGATATGATTATGATAAATTGCGAGAAGTTGTCATTTTCTATTTAATTTTCTTTTTGTTGAAGCATATCGGAGTATGATAAGATATCAAATGGAATTGGTCGATGTTTCGACGTTATAAATTTTCTACATGTTCGCGCTTTAACGCTAAAACTACCACATCAGTCATATTGGTTTTACAATTTTATTTTAAAATTCCTACTTTATTGTATATTTTTTCCCGCAATGATGTAATGACTTTCGCAAGGACAACTAAAAGAATAATATAATGAATTTTATTTTATTTTTTGTGTTCAAACTGAAAATAATTTTGTATCAAGGATACTTATACCAATATCGGTCAAAATGACTGGTTCTACAGTTTTATAAATGTGTCAACCCTTAGCGATCATGGTACCAGATGGATTAATAATACCAAATATGTACTACGTAACATGTAATTCCTTCTGTAAGAAAGTAATAAATCAATAAATATAAAAATATTCTATTATCACATATTTTTTAAAGACCAGTAATTTTCACTGGTTTTGGTAGAAATAGCTTCGTGTTAACTATCGGTAGTTCTAGTATTAATTTCCTACTTGGTTTACCATTTACGAATCCATTTTACCATTTCCAGTTTGCCATTATAGTTATTAAATATTATTAGATTCAAAAGATACTTACTAACAACGATCTAGAGGAAAGTGTATCGTATACTATTAAATGGTATCATTGCTGTTCTCACATATAGGTGTTCTGTACCTTTATACATAAATTCATATTTGTATTTATAAGTTTCATTATTCCGAATTTCAACATTTACATATCGCCATGCTCAATTTTCTACAAAGAGCAATCGATATCCACAAAATTTCAAAAACGTCTTTCAAACAAATTTAATCTTTCCCAACTTATATTTGTAGCAACGGCTGCAAGTAATAAGACTCTTATTTTATAATCCACAAGAAAATTGATGGTAATCTAACGCAACGATAAAATCCCATATCGAATCTCGCTGCTGAGCAAGAAAGTTGATTTTTATCTCGAATCGAAATTTCCATTTAGAAGCTATTTCCAGGCGTTGGACGAGCACGCGCGTTTGCTCAGGCTTGGCAAACACCATCAACTTTTAGTTGGTTAACTGTTCAGTTGGTTCGAGAATAGAGGAAAAGAGAGAGAGAGAACGTGTGTGTGTGTGTATGTGTGTGAAACCGCGTGTGCATTCAACTAGTTAGTTGGGCAACTAAAAAGTTTGCACTCCGTTGCAAGCCGCAGCCACCTAAACGGTTGGTCAACTGCGGCACAGCTTTCGCGTTCGAACGCGCTTATGGCAACGAGTAAATAACTGACCACTTCGCGCGTCTCCTCGTTGCATCCCTTATTTTTCGCTTTGTATTACACCAATCGATTTACTCAATTGCGCCGGAGAATAGAGTATTTTATAAATGGAAAAATTTGCTTGTCACGCAATAAATAAACAATTCAAGTACAAATTACACCATTTTTATTATAGTAGAGTATTTTGATAATTTAATAAATTCGAAACTTGGACAAACGCTACATTATTAATTAGTAAATGATTCGATTAAACCTACCTGCTTATAGAGAACCTTAAGAGCATATCGAAGAACACACTATGAAATTTACGAGCGCAAAGAATTAATGTCTTCTCCATTTCTCAAATCTGTCTACAGAAGTAAAAGTATACCTAGATAAAATTGTAAAAACTGGTTCCAAATTTCTGACCATCGAACAGCGAGAACTGCGTTTAACCGCGACGGCAGATTAATTTAAAAACAGCCGAATCTTCCCAAAAGTAGTCAAAAATTTAGTTGGGGAACAATCTCCTTCGTTCCACGATCGAAATCTCACCCATCCGCAACATACATTCGCGTCATGAACCATCGAAATCGCTGCACCCCTGAGGCGTCAGCAAGTCAGCTCGCGAGTTATCATTTTCCCCGGAAACCGCGAGAAAGCTGGAGGAGGAAAGTGGATCACGGCAACATTCCACGCGAGATTCCAGCGACCGAACCACAGTACATCGGTTCCTCGAATCTTTTGTCGACTTCTAGTACGGCATACGAAGAGAAGAAGGAGGAAAAGTGAATAGTACAGTGGAAAGAGGACAAGCCGGGCCGAAGAAGGAGACGCAGGGTCGTGGAAACGGAGGTGGAAGGGTACAAGAGGGTGGTTGTAGGATGAAATTTGCAAATGCTCCGACAAGCCAGCTACGAGGAATTGGCGGGTGGAGGGGCGGTGAGTACGGGGTAGCAGAGAGTTGTATATCAAGTAGAAATGCGCGCGGTGCCAGGGATATGGCGGTAAAAGAGCGACGAAAAAGTGTCGCTTCGACAAAGGGTGTAAGCTGGAGAAGAGAAAAGGGGGGGTGGGAGTGAGGGACGGAAGGAGAAAAAGAGAGAGGAGACTCGAAATGGTCGAGGAAGAGGATAAAGAGAGAGGTAGAGAAAACGGAGAGGGTGGAATCCCGCGGCAGAGGGAGGTGGTTCGAGCGTGCGCGCATCATTTTTGCCGAGGAGCAGGCACTTCCCTTATTCGTCGTCGCCGGGGGAACGCCGGAGAGAAGCCGGGGGTAGAAGATCCAAGGCGAGGAAGAAAATGACGGATAAAGAAGCTTCGAGGGGTAGCTGCGGGAACAGGCTTTGTCGATTCCCGGGTATTTAACGGAAATACCAACCGGAATACCTTCGTCCCCGTTCGTCTTTATCTCCTTTTCTTTTCCCTCACGGATTCGCCGCCCCCCATCCTCCGTTTATCCTTCTCTGTCCCTCTCTCGCGTTTTCTCTCTGTACCTTCAGCAACGAATAATTCGAGCGTGTGTCGAGACTCCACCGAACCTACCGCGATCAACCGATTTTCGAAGGACGAATGCTGAAGAAGATGTGGTTCTCGCAGCCTTGTGTTTGGTGAAAACTGTAAATATGTATATGTGTGTGCATATGTCCTGGAGAAATTACAATATAGTTTGATCGTTTAGACTTTAGAATGCGAGTATGTTGCAGTAATAGACAGTTGTTTGGTTGTCTGATTTTTATTCTTGTTCGAATTTTTTCTTCCTTTTCTTTTTGGAGTAAAAGAGGAGGTAGTTTCTGAACGTCTTTTTACACAGCGGCACCTTCAGTTTCACTAATTGCATTCGCGAGACAGAGGTAAGGGGTTTATATACATATAGCAGCTGGTTTTCGCATAATGAGAATCATGATATATGCTTACACGAATTTGTTGGCTAGAATTATTCCAGATCGCAGGAATATTTTCCTCGAGACAAGACACGATTATCCACGAAAGTTTTCGTATATTTGATAAGAAAGCTATATTTTTAGTCTAATAGAACTTTGTTTTATCCCATCGTGTATTCTATGAACGATTCCACAAATCAGACGAAAATTTTCACAAACTTTACTAAATTTTCTAATTCGTAAATTAATCATTTCTTCTTGGAAATATCTTCTTTTAAAGTATATATTCTTCAACTCGAAACAAATACGTAATTCCAATCAATTAACCATTCCTTACATAATTCACATCAAAGTTACTAAATTTCTTATAAAATTAGTAGGTGTCCTAACAGTCACGAACGGAAGTCTTACAACGTAACGACTCTTAGAAAAAATAAGAATTCAAAATTTCTGTACTCACCGAGCCTCTTGGATATCTCCGAATTATGCATCTTGGGATTCTCTTGCGCGATTTTCCGTCGCTGCAATCGTGACCACACCATAAACGCGTTCATTGGCCTTTTAATGTGTTCCACCTGCGCCTTCTTCGCGCTCGGTCCAAGAGGGCTGCCGAGGCCAACCCCCATGGGGCCGACCCCCGCCCCACCGGGTGGCGACGTACCCGACATGCCCTGCATACCGCGCAGGGTCTCGGTGAACGAGCCGTCGCACATGTTGCCGCCGGCTCTGTAATTAAACGCAGCCACCAATTAGTAAGCCCAGCGACCACGTTAATAGGGGGACACGCCCACGCGAAAACAGTCACGACGACCAACAGTCCGACTGACCGACCAGACCTCCAGAAACTCCTCCACGTTTCTGTCTCCATGTACACACACATAAACAAGCGTGCGCGCGCACACACGCAGACACACGCACACACGCAGACACACGCAGACACACGCACACACGCAGACACACGCACAACATACAAGTGCGTGACTCTGCGTGTCTATTGTTTCGAAAGGACCCCAACGTGCACCGTCGGAGACGGACCTTGGCTACTCTCGGTGATTTACGATCTGCCGGACGTTATTTTGGTCATTTAGAGTCTCTAACTGAGTTGTCTAGGACACATCCTTGGTGGGAAGATGGTTCCCAGAGATGATTTGTTTGATGAGGATGGTTTATGGTCAGTGATAGAGATTCTAGGAATTTGGATTCAAGAGTAAATTTGTAGCGTTACAGGGAGGTTTCAAATGATGAGTGATTAGGAGCAGTTTGGAAGATTTGTCGGGTGAAGTTATTTCTCTGGACGTTCGAATGAGTTTAGGAAATTTTTTAAAAATTTGTTAGACACCGTGAAATTTAAGATAAAATTGCAGATTCGTTGGAGTTTGAAGTAAGTCGATGAGATTTTAAAAAGAGTCAATGGGAGAAGCTGTTGTCCTGGATGTGCGAGTGTTTAACGTTAGTAAACTTGTGATTTAAATTTTTTTATTTTTTTTATAATGTTTATTGTCCAAGAAGATGGGTATTACATGTGTATGTTATTCACAATAAACGATGAATTTCAGTTGTGGGGTGGTTTAGGCAAAAGTACCGATACTTGTCGGTACGACATAGCCGTACGATATTTTGTGTGTCGGAATTTCATTTTTTTAGCGTTACAATTTATAAATTAGATTTAAGTAGCTGTAGAGCGGTGATTATATACGATATTGTATTTTTCTTCCTATCTCTGTCCTGAAAACCTGGTTGCAAAAACAGGACAGTTCGGTAGTCTACTTAAGTGATTCGAATATCTCGATCGAAATGGTTAAAAATTAACGATGTTTATTAACGTATAAACAGATTAGAATAGAATAGAATGTATAAATTAGAGAGGTTTGAGAGAGTTGATGGGAGAAATTGTTTCTTTAAAACATTTGATGTTATCGAATAACAGTAATTTGAGTGTTTCTTTTGAATGTCACAAAGTTTGCGATAAACTCGGTTGAAATTTGAAATAAATTGGTGGTATTTTTGAAATGAATAAAAGGGTTTGAAGTGAGACGTGGTTTTAAATGACCGAGAAGTTGTCCTTTTTGCTGTTCGGATAAATTTGAGGATTTCTTTTGAATACGTTTCATGTAGTTTGTGACGAGAGATTACTCAAAACTCGTTTTGAAGAAATGATTAAAAACGCCAGGCAGTTTTAAACCGGTAACGAAGAAAGCATAAATACTGCCTTTTTGCGCGTTAAATTAAATCTGAGTGCAACTTTCTAACGTTACGAAGTTTGTAAAATTATTTGAATAACACACGGCGTGTAATGTAATTTTGAACGATGAACATATCAGTCTTCTCTGATGCAATTTACTACCCTGTATTCATTCTGCCTTTTTTCTTTTCTTCTTTTTTTTTGCGCCGTTGGACATAAATTTCGAATTGTACGAGCTATCAGCGAAATTAGTATCGCCACGAGAGTAGCAAACAATCTTTCAAATGACTCACTGACAATTTTCTTTTTACCGACACTAAGGAGCCGCGAATCCTAACGTCGCAGCCTGTCAGAAGGAGATTAAACTCATTAAGAAAGTGCTGAATAACCTTCCAAATTGACAGACTCGTTACATCAATCATCGTTTCATTCATCCCGACGCAACAAGTTACTTGACCAAACTCACAAACATCCACCTTTCACAACCGGTCGCAAAACAAAAATTCCAAAAAGAAACAGTATGCGAAAGAAAAACAATGTTCCTTCGCATGAAAGGTTTAAGAAACAATAGAAATTATATGTATACGGAGGAGCTTCTTGGAAGAAGGACTTCTAAGATAAAGTTACGATGAACTGAATAAATTGCGACGGAAGTTTTAGTACTAGATTTTAATATTAGTTACAATTGATCCGATAATTATAATTGCTCTAAAAGAATTCTGCTCCTTTTATATTTACAAAACAAATTTCATAATGATTCAACTACTTATTCGATTAGAAAACATACCACAGTCCTATAGGTCCCCATCCAGGAAGTATCTTAATTAATGTACATCTCAATAATAATTACGTCCACATCAAATCAAAGTTATTAAAAGTAATCACAAGTATCGTCAATCATTCCACTGGATATACCCTTCTATTCGTAATAACTTTCTGTATTCTTCGTTATTCTATTACATTGTACAAGTGCACGATCGGTCAAACCGAAAACCTGCTAGCTAATACAATTACCTAAATACAATAGAATTTACGCTCGTCACAAGTAAAACAACTTCAGGAAGTAAAACCAACTGCACCAAAGACAAACACATGCGCACATGAAGCCCTACGTACACGGATTCCAACGGTATTCGTGGATTTTAATTGTGCGCCAGCGACACGCAGAAGAAGCAAGCGAGGGCACTCGTGCAGCCACTCCTCACGGTCCCGGTAATTGCTTATTCGTTTGCTCTTTGATTCATAAGCAAATTAATCTTATCCTTTTCTCGTATCAAAGCCATTAACCAATCTCGCCGCGTTGTTGCCTCTCCTCCCGTCTTTTTACCCTAAATGTCACCCTTCGTTCAGAGTGTGTGTTCTCCCTCTTATCCTTTTCTCTCTTTCCTTACCAAAACCCTCTTACAGTCGGCATCAAAATCTCTCTCTCTCATTTTCCCTTAACGTGTTCTCTCCTCTCGAACTAACACAATTACGCGGATCTCCTTGAGCATTCATTAAGAAAAAAAAAAACCTGTAGTGGTTGAGGGAGTTAACCCCGGGGGCGGTAGTTACGATTTTGTAGGGTTAGAATCACCCTCGGGTCCGGGGCCACCCTCGAGTGTCATTCAGGCCGGATTAATAGATACGTTGGTTAGAGAGACGTTCGATGGTAGGGGGGTGTGGCGAGAAACGGGGGTGAAACGAAGCAGCGTGGTTGCTGTAGAGAGGCCCCAAGGGTGCTCCGGGGTGGTTCAACGGAGAGAGAGAAGATGCTGGAAGTAATGGCTGTTGACAAGCTGCGACGGGGGATTAGGAAGTGCTAATTGAATGTTTAGGCAACGGACAACGATAGTGTGCACGCGGCGATTTATTGCCTCGAGCCGGCTCCGTCTTCATCGCGTAAAAACGAAAGTGCGTTTATGAAGTGGCTTCTCGCGGATACTCGGAATAGAAGCGGGTGAAAATTATCGTGGAAGAGTCGATTTAAATTCTAATGGAGGGCAGAGTGGTTTGAAGCGTGTCGAGAGCCACGACAGCCGACGGATATTTGAATATGTGGCAAGCATAACTGATTCTATTGACAAACAGATTGTTTACATGACGCAGTTCGTTCGGTTCGTTCTTATCGTTCACTTCGCTGGAGATATTTTTCAAGCTCGTCGTGCGTATTTGCGTGTTCAAATGTTGATCATCAATGTTGTTTGCTTTGTATGCTACTTTGAATAAACGTTCCGAGTCAACGCAATGGAAATTATATTTAAACGAAGATCATGGAAGATTCGTTTTGTAATTGTGATATTAAAATAATTCTGTAATCTGGTTTGATAATAATCTTTGATAAGGATTTAGAAGACGGACTTCGGTTAATAATAAATACCTATTGAAAACTAATTAATTCATACAAGAAACCATCTATACATTTATCTTCGTATTTAATTAGTGCTTCTATTCGCAGAGAGCTAACGAAATTTTCAATTTGCACTTCAATCGTAATCTCGACTGAAACCAGTATCACTGTCTATATGACACAATATTCAAATTCAAACGAACTTACAAACTCCCTTTACGTTGCTTCGATCATCCTTACACTCTCGTCAAACTTATACAACGATATAATCACTTCGTAAAAAGAAACTCACCTCATAAAGTGGCCGGCGGCCCGTTGGTGCAAGTCCAGCTCAATTTTGCTGTCGTGGTTGAGACTCTCGTCTCGTCTAGTTTCCAAAGGAAATATATCAGCAACGGAAATCAACAACAAACAAGCAAAAGTAAGTCACTACACTACCATGTCAGGCCATCCACTCGAGTCCAATATCACTATGCTACACGGTTCAACACTTTTCCTTCCCGTTTACCGATCAGATATCCGCGTCGCGACACTGGACACGGTCCAACGACATCCTTCGCGAACAAAACAACCGTGAGCAAGCGTCGGTCGCGTAAAATACACGAGAACCGTGTTCGAAAGGCGACTATAATCACGTTCGGTAGCGAGAACGATCACGACGTGCACGAGGCTCAATCTACCTCCACGGACGATAGTTTTGGGAATGTGGATGCACGTCTGGACTCTTGCCGGCGAACCACAAACTCCACACGCCAGTTTTCCCCCACCATTGGGATCCAAACGGGAAACAGCGCAGTAACCAATGGCACGAGACTGTGGGCGGTCCAAAAGAGATGATCGTGGTATCGCTGAGCCCTTCGATTGGTCGAAACCTTCGAGGTCGTCGATAACGAACCATCCTGCGTTCATCCATCGTCCCCTCCATTAGCCACTTCGCACTCCTCTTCCGTGACTTCAATTTTCCTTCCTCGTTTACCTCGGCAACTCACCCTGTCACGTTCTCCTTGTTTCTCGCCTTTCTTTCCAGGACCTCGCAACAGCCACGCGAAATTTCTTTCCCAAACCGCTGGTCACCTGTCTTTTTCTACAAAAATTTTGGCTACTATGGAGTAAATGTTTTTTGTAGGGGTGAAGTTTGTGGTAAGGCTGGAAAATTGGGGTTTGGAAAGTTGATACTTTTCGGCGGAGGTTTAGAGGTGATAGGGTTGTTAGGAGAACACGAATGTTTAAGAGAGTTCATATTTTTTTACGAGCGGAGTTCAAGGATTTAGCTTTCGCGAATGGAACTATAGAAGCGAGGAGGAGGAAACAGAGATTTGTTGCATTTGTAGCAATGGGTTATTACGGAATACAACGACATTCGGAGAAGATCGATATGTAAACTTACGATATACGATATGAATACTTCGTATTCGATTTCGCCACAGCCCAGGAAATAACGTTACGCAGATACTTTTCTAACTTTCCTCGTAAAAATCAAACAAATTGAAGGAAATAGACACAAACATCAAGATGTGGAGCTACTCGCGTGTCAAGGACGTTTAAACTATCTAACTCATACAATTTTTCTCCATATTCCACCAAATCTCACCTGTGAGTATCACGCATTAAACGTTTCAACAATAATTTTTGATCCACGTAATAATGGAGTCCGACCTGTTTACGATCGCGTATTGCTCCGTGTAGCGTCCTAAGGGATGGGTGGGTCAAACCTTTGCAAGAAACAGAGCAAGAAACTCGTAGAAAGATCGAGACACGTTGGAAAAGAGAGAGAGAGGGAGGAGAAATCGAGGGGCGAGTTAGAACGTGGAGTCAGGTAAAGTAGCTACCGCCACCACCTCCACGAGCACCGACCACGGGTACCAACCGATCCAGCCCATGCGTGGTGGGGACATCGTGGAAGAAGGTGGGACGATTTCGAGATGGTGGCCGTTGGTATTGCCAAGTCGAATTCGAAAGAACGCTGCTGAGAATAGAAATAAGAAGGTGACTTCTCTCTTCGATACCACTCACCGTGTTCCTTTCCCTCTCTTAGCAACACCAGCCCCACCACCCCCTTGGTTGGCCCGGTAGACCTCGTTCTGGCGGCAGCCCTGTATATAAGTGGCTCTTTCCTCTCTTAGCTGTGTTTCTCTCGCTTCGACTAAAGGGGAGGACATTATACTTCGATCTACGAGGCGGCCCACTCTCCTACAAAATGGTAGCTTACGGCGTTTTGCTCTTTTAAACGGCCGAATAGCGGGGGGTTTTCACGCACTTCACCCCCGGTGCGCACCGGGACGATGTCGATAGGCGAGCCACGAATAGCGATAATTCGCGGAAACTCCGGTATTTGGCACGTGTTACGAAGAATGAACTCGTGGTTTCGAGGGGAAATAGGGTGATTGTTTTCAGAGTCTGTAGCTCTTAGGTGAAATATCAATAGAAAATTACCTGTATGACATCTTTACGAATCGAGAATCTGCGACGTGCGATTAATTCTTCCGTGACTGTAATTTCTGTCGCAGGGGAATATTTGGCCCGCGTGATGAAGGGAAGATACGTGTCTTTGCGTGTAAATGGGTAAATTCGGGCTGGTTGCTTCGAGATTGTGTAACTTTTAGGTGAAATATGGACAGAAAATTGCTTACATCGATACAACATCCTTACCAATGAAACTTGTGCGCTTAATTTTGCTGAGACTGTTATCACGTCACGTATTTTGGGAATATGTATTTGGCACGCGGTTTCACGTTGAAATGATATGTAGGATGATTGTTTGTTTGTTTCGAGATTTTACATTCAGCTGAGATATGGAGAGAAAATTGATTAATTGACACGGTTAATAATTTGCGATATACATTTAATTATTCTATGGACGCTATTTAAGACCACATTTTTAACAAACATAGAACGTTTCGAATAAAAGCTGGTTAATTCGGACATCTCAAACGAGATTCGCAGTGGAGTAACGAATGGCCAGATCGTCCTCGTGACAGGCAGGCACAATCAAGCGATTTCATCGTTTCCACATAGCGGTGAAAAGGTTCCTAACTGACGGCGCGAAGTGGCGTCGATTACAAAAGAATTTATAGACCGTCCGTTTTCTCTATAGACACTCGATTCCGCCATCCCTCGCGTCCATCGATCGCCTCTTGTTTATTCCCAAGTGGCGCGAGAGGGTGAGAAGCGACGAAAAGAGGGGACCAACGTGTTTCGAGACCCCATTCTGCTCGCTAATCTGATAATTTCATCGACACTGGTCATTTTCTGTACGATCGACGTTCGTTCAACTCGATGATCCGAGCGATCTCGTAAACAGAAATTATATTCGATCCGGGAACGAGTTCATCGCGGATTTCGCCGCATTAAACGCGATGAGTCGCGTGACTCGGCCAATGAACAGTTTTGTAGGAGCAACAGCGTGCTCGTTCGACTCTTTTCGCGTGTAAAACATAATTTGCCCGTAATTTCCGTGGAAAATTGTTGCACGGTTCGTTGTTAGGAACAACATTAGCGGTAGCCATTGATTTGTCCGCGCGAGAATATAATTGAGCCCGGTGAACAAGCGAATTTCATTTCTGCTTTTTTCTTCTTTAGAAACGATCGAGTCACGTAGAGTTACGTTATAGAAAACGTTCGATAAATTTCTTGGAAAATTGAACTTTCTGATGTTGAGCGAATGATTTTACTTCTAAACCGTGTCTGCTTCGAACTAATGTTTCTTTCGTTGAAACATATAAAATAGAATCCTTTCATGTTTAAAGATAGTTCTTCATCGATTTACAAAATGCTACTAAAGTTATATATTAATATTTA
This sequence comes from Bombus soroeensis, assembly GCA_014737365.1. Classification (NCBI taxonomy): domain Eukaryota; kingdom Metazoa; phylum Arthropoda; class Insecta; order Hymenoptera; family Apidae; genus Bombus; species Bombus soroeensis. The sequence continues at coordinate 1,791,839 of JACXIL010000279.1, read as the reverse complement.
AAGATTCAATAAAATGTTTCAAAGATACTTACTTTTGTATTTCGAAAGAGAGCAATAAACATCCCATTCTCGTTACATCCCTTTTCGTAGAAATAACTTCGATAACCATTTCTCAAATCCAACTCTACTATCCAACACATCACGAATTTCAAACTGATCCAAAAAATCCTACGATTTTCCTACAAAATTAACGGAAAGTTATCAAGGATTCTTGCGCGACATAGCCACCTTCCAAATCCTTTTAACAAGCATCCTATTACCCGCTCTTAGGATGGAATCAATTGAAAAAATCCTAATATCCTGCTAAACAATCGAGGCAAAATCACGAGGATGAAGAGACTCGTGATTCGCGGCAGTGTTTATCACGAGGAAGATTTATTTCCCCTCTGCGGCGTAGCACGTGCTGACTCCCCGTGCACAGTTCAGGGTCGCGCCGATATTGTTGTACGCGTCGTGGAACATGTAACGTATGAATATCTAATGCACCCCATCCACAATTAAATTCGGACAATATGTTTTGTTTCGAGAGGGGCCACCACCCTCGAGAAACCTGAGGGGTCTCGGTTGTGAATCAGGGACCTTTCCCTTCGGGATCCACCATCGTTGAATAACGCCCCAAGTGTAAATCTCACGCTGTACACGCCGATACGACGAGAGGCGATAATAACTTTCGGGCAAATCGCGCCAGACCGCAGCCTCTCCAAATTGTCCGCGCTCCACTGAAATTCAACTTGTCGACGGATGATCGTTCGTGATCATTGCAGAGGATGGATCTTATTAATGGTACGGTTGAAGAACGTAATTTAATTAAGGATTCTGGGTGAGAAATTGATAAAAATCGACGTGATTTGGTTGCCTTAAGGTCGACGAACAACTTTGAAAATAGATATATATGTGAAATTTGCGGGAGATGAATTTGTATATTATATTGTGCATTATATTTATTACATTATATTAGAAATATACTATAATTATTAGGTTGTGCGAAAAATGTCTTTCTTTTCCAGACACGCCTTTGGCAACGATGCATCTTTATACGAACATGAAACCTGATCTGTCGAACGTTGTGATCTTTATTTTGATAGAACAAAACGGATCATATGTAATTCGATAAAATAATATAAAACGGAAAATGTTGTGCACCCATTATTTCCTTATAAAAACTTCTCGGACGAGCTGATAAATTATAGACAGATTCTACGTTATTATATGTATAAATAGTTAGATTTTTCTCAGTGGAGAGGAGAGATTATTGACGAAGTTCGTATAAGAGAACGTATTTTCCTCGCTCTAAGATTGATGAATGATTTTGGATATATCTAATTTAGAATATTGTAGAAAGTAAATTTAGACCTATAGGAAGGATAGCACAAAAATTATTCAATAAATACACGTTAAACGAACCGTGCTTATTAAATATGCAAGAACCGTTAGATACACGTTTCACACTAGAAGCCACAGGAAGTTACGTTCGATGTCAAACCTGTTACAAATCGCAACCTGTCTGCTCCGAGCAAACATATCAATTATCCCCTATTATTCCCACTTAGAACGCGTCAGTTTCCTTGAAACTAGACCCAGAAATACCAAGAATACCATAGCTCATCTGTATCTCGTTTACTCGAGTAAAACTTTCTCTTCTTCCTACAATGTCAACTCCATTTATTAAGAACGGAGACAAGAACATTCAACAACACAACTGGCAAGCATCTTCTTTATTCCGAACATGGAATAAGCAATAGACCACCAGCCAAAATACTTCCAACATTTTTGAGCTACCAGTCGTGTCCAGGCCGAGGATTATAGAGCGTATCCTTCGAAAGTTCCATCAACTATCGAAACGGCCCGTAGGTGGGAACAACTGTCATATTGTCTGGAGCGAATCCTACAGTTTTGCGGTGATAAGTCGGATTGTAAACGACGGCCTACTGCGAGGGCAAAAGACGGCCACCAGGCATTGCAGCAGGCACGGCTCCGATCTGTCGTGTCATCTCTTTAAGCAGAAATGGTTCTTGGAGAGAAAGGAAATGTTTAACGAAAAGGAGAGAAATTTTATTAGGGAATCTTTGAACACCGAGGTTAAGAAGATGAAACGGACTGCTAGGCCTGCCTAACCGGAAGTAACTACCCGCGGAACAAGATTCCACAGCTTTGGTTTCGTCGCCAGCTGATCTTAGGATCGGCACTAGTACTGAGAAGTTGGCCTTGCCTTCTACGGTATTGTCTTTCTCCTTGGCAGAACAGCGGGTGACGTGAGAGATAAACACAATGGCGACAATAGACGGTCCCTGGTAAAACTTAGCTCGTCCAAAAGGCCACGGTGAATTGTCGACGCGCAGCGTGCCGTCCTTTTTGCCGTATTGCTTGCACGGTGGCTCGCTTGTTTCCTCCTTTTGCTCCTTTCCGACCAAGGAATAACTTGTCTCTGACGATTTAATAAAAATGTGCCGCTTCTCTGCCTTTTACAGACAGCACAGTAGATGAAGAAGAATGATGATGGAGGTTCGAGGAATCTCGTCGTTTGGGAAATAGGACAAAGGTATTGGTTTAATAGGATAGTAAAGGATTGGAGGTCTATGTTTAAGGATTGAGGCTTTGGCTATTGTGTGATGTTTGAGATTCTCACACTTTCTTTTCTTTTAGGAATATTTACTAATTGTAGAAGTTAATGTGATGAGTCATTCAAGGCTAGAATTATATTATACCGGCAAACAAATTATAGGTAAAACTTGTATGGAAACGATCAGAATGAAAAATAATGTCCGTGTTATCCGTACATTTTACAAAAATATTATTTGAGTTTCCGTAACTGAACAAATATTTCTATAAATCTATGAAATTCTTCAGGAAAATATAAGAGTTCCAATTCTTAAGTTTCAAGTAACCTCATCCTGGAACATGACTAAAGTCTGAATGATGAAGCCTTTCTCAATTTCATTGTACATCGTTCAGTATCGTCTCCAGTCAGGGACCTGGGGCATTGAAGCAATGTAACACGAAAGTCCGAGCATCCGCATCATATTGTTCGTCGAAAATCACACGATTGTCCCTTCAAAGGCGATTGTATGGTCCGGTTCGTTCGTGGCCTACAGGTGTTGCAGGGATCCTGACCCGCTTCAAATAATTAATAACAGTCAAGGGACAAATCCCGGAAGCGGCGGCATGTATGCATTAAGCTGGAACAAAGGCGAACAGGAGGGCTAATGACCGGCTAATGCTTGCGCTTAAACCCTTTAAAAGCCCGACGGTAGCCCTGGATCCGTTGGGATCGTTCTGTCACCTACTTACATGCGAATTTGCACCTATAAAAGGGTCTATCCGCTTCCCGGTAGTCAAGGGACGGAGGTTCGCGTGTTTTTCTTCGCCATTATATCGGACAAGAGGCGTCGTTAAAGCGACTCGATCAACCGGAAGAGAAGCTGTCGCCATTCTTCGCAGTCTGTTCGATTAATTCCGCATAATGGTTGCTGGTTTTCCAACGAACGAGCATCGGTTCGTTTTTGGTTCTTTTTCTCTTCCTTTTCGTGACAGAATTGAAAATGGGTGGATGATAGGGATGATACCCTGTCTTTTCAGAGTTTAGAAGTACGTTGTTATGTTTAGATAAAATGTTGAATTGGTAAGAGAGATTTAGCTGGCCGGTTTGGAGTATTGAAAAGAATTTGAAGGGTTATGAGAATATTTCGTGGTTTCGGTGAACGAGATCGTTGTTTACCGAGACCATTGCGAATTCAATGTATATTTTTGCTTCTGTTTATTGTCCGATTACTTTGTGTTCGATACAATGGTTGCTACAGTGTGGTCTCATCCGTTTCCAATGAAAACGCACGGGTATAGTTTATTTAGTCTGATGGATTATGTATCAAAGACGTTTATTTAAAGGTTTCTGTGATCCACGGAGAGAATACTGTGCAGGTTATTTCAATCCTACGTTACATTTTGAAGTTGAAATACCGATCTTCAAGAACCTATAAGTTAGCAAAAATTCACGCATCCTTTTAATTCAGTCCAATAAGCCAATAACGCATTACCACTTTCATTTATCAGAGAGTCAAATAAAAATCTGATTTTTAACGGGTTAACGAGCACAGCCTGGGTCTAAGCAAGGATCTTTCCCCTTATCGGTTCCATTTTCCTCGATGTCGCGTTTCGACGAGCTTGGTGAAAGCAGGAGGCGGTCGAGGAAGAGGTTGCCGAGGGGCGGGAAGACGAAGAAAGAAGAGAGAGAGGGAGGCAAGTTCACCTATTTTCGCGGCACGGTGCGCGAAGAAAAGGGCCGTGCTTGCATCCGCGAGAAACACAATGCAGCGGCGAATAAACCAGACGAATGGCGGCGACGACGACGACAACCACGCCAACAATGAGGAAAAAAATCTTCGACTCTCCCGCCCCTGGAGCCGCGCACCAGCCAGCGTAGCCTCTCTTCTTCCTCGTCGTCGGCCGCACTCTTTCGTGATACGTGGAATTGATGGATGAGAATACGACGACACGAATACAGAATACACCGCCGGTTGGTATTCCCAGCGCGGAATACACGACGGCTCTCAAGCTTTTAGCCCAGGCAAATAAATCGCGGGTTGCACGGAGGCGACGTTCGTGGATAAATTCTCGTCTCTCTTCTCTTCGATTCTTCCACCATCCCTTCCTTATAACCTCCTTTCTCGCTCTCTCTTTTCACGTTGTCGTCGGGCTTCCTTTCTTTCGACCCCCTTCGCGCCCACCCCTACGAGTTGTGACACCTTACGGCGCTGACGTGTGCTGCCTACTCGAGAAGAATTCCACATTTGTGTATGCCGCGCTATACGGCATCCATCCAGTTCCCAGTCCATCGAATTTTCGGTCGAAAAACCTCACTGTGTGCGCTGAAATACACTTGTACCGTTGTATCGAGTGGTTAGTTGGAGCAGGTCGAAATGTAAAATCTGACAAAGGAAATGCTTCACCGGAAAATAAGGGTAGAGCGGCGGCCGAGAGGAAGATTATAAAATAAGAAATATAAAAGGACATTTTCATTTTACGAAGTAGATGATTATTTTAATAAGAGCAACGAATAAATATAACACGTATATACCATAGAACAAATGATTGTCAGGAGTATAGTAAACAATTTTTAGTACAAAATTCGTAAAATCCATAGTGTGTCAATTTGTAACTTTCTCTTATCACTGTACGTGCGAATACTTTTTTGCACTTGCTGTCCATGCTTTCGAACTGATTGTCAAACAACCGAGGAGAAAACTTCCTCAAATAATAGCGCTCTATGCGTCGTTAGTTCTGGAAGATAGTGAAATTCACATCTGTTCCTGTGCAGATGTATCGTCGAAAGGCGAACACGCGCGGACCAAGAAAGAAATCCGGGATAAGCCGAATTCGGGACTCGTGGGATGGCTTCTCTTCGTCGGTCACTCGGCTACGTAATACGTAAAACGTCGGTCGTGGTGTGTCCGTCCTTTTTGTGCGGCTACAGACTTTCGACGATCCGGATTCTCGAACGAAATTAAGCTCGTATCCGACAAGATCCGCTTACGATATTATCGAATCGCCGCGGCTATTTCTAGCCACCTTTTCGTTCTGGTTTCTCGCGGCTCCTTACTCCTGTTCACGTATTCTTTGTCCAGTTGCTAGAGTCGAAGAGGATATCTCTCGAGAGTCGTAATAATGCTCATTTTGCGACAAGATGGAAATGACAGAAAAATTCAAGCGCGAATTTCTTTTGTATTCGAATGTAGCGACCGATATTCCTTGAAACGATTTGAGAAATCTGTTTGAGAGATTGTAAGTTTTATAGAAAAATTAGATACAGTACGACGATGGATCAGTCGGATATCTGGGCATGACTCTGGACAGGAGAATGACATGGAAACAACACGTCGTTGACAAATAGAAGCAACTCAAGGCTAAACTTAAAAAATTCTACTGGCTCATTGGCCGACGTTCCAACATAAGCACGCAGAGCAAAATTACGCTCTATAAGACCATAATAAAACCTGTCTGGACCTACGGAATCCAACTATGGGGAACAGCAAGTAATTCCAACATTGAAATTCTTCAACGCTTCCAATCGAAAACTCTAAGATTCCTAATAGATGCACCTTGGTATGTTACCAACGAAACAATGCATCGCGATCTCAAGTTAACCACAGTCAAAGAAGAAATATCAAAATTCAGCAATTGTTATAGCATAAGAATTAACAACCACCAAAATTCTCTAGTTATTCAACTACTTGTCACGTCGGTTCAGATCCGCAGGTTAAAAAGACAATATCCTTTAGAATTAAGCACTAGATTCAACTAAAATCAAACACACTTTATACTTTTAATCACGCCATAGTACCACGCCAGAAAAACTTACTTAAAATTCTCAAGAGAATTGATCGTAAGACACTTCCAAATAAAATAAAAAAAAAAGTACGACGATGGTGTTTTATCAAGATAAATTTAAGCGATGCTGATCTCGTAGAGATTTAAACAAATGAAATTATAATTTGCTTAAAAAATGATCTAACAGACATCATATTATAACCATTTATAACTGTATTATATCGTAATTATATTTCAGACTTCATTGTTCCATTCGACCATTTATACATTGACGAGGTATTGTATCTTCATTGTGTTATTTATATTTATCTGTCAGAGATAAAAGGACATGGGGCATCTCCTTTGAAATATTTGAGGAGGACCCTAATACCTTAGTTTAGACTTTTATTATAGCCCTACTTAAAAATACTTGTTTATGATTATAGGTGTGCAAGAAATATAACAATGGGCTTGGGCTCGAAACGAGATAACGGATCGTTAAACGTAGCCCACGGTCACGGGAGGGACATGTACTTAATAGAGGTACGTAGTAATTAAATATTTCTCCTTAAAAACAAAGACTGACCTGAGGGAGGTACAGAGAGGGACTCCACTAGGCCGTTAGGTACGTTCTATTCGCACTGTGTATTTTTACATCAAGTGATATCGCCATCGTGAGTCAGAAAATTCAGTATTACTTAGCCCGTGTAAGAAATCAGATTCGTCCTCCCGTGAACCGTGAATTCGTTATCAAAACCTAAGATCATTGTCATTAACATCTCGAGTATCTAATCGCCACGGTTACTTGTCAAATTCGGTAATAATCATAGTTGGCACTAGTAGATATTATTTATATTGCATAAAAACAATGGCCGATTCGAGTGAAGATTCATTCTATGTTCCTAATCCTAAGGCAAACTCGACATATATATATATATATAACATATACATATATAACATATATATATATATATATATCTTCCACGTTCTAATTAATCTATCCAAATTTGCAAAAATTTCAGCAATCAGGCAGATCCCACGAGATTTCTGAACGATCGGTGGAACAGGACGATCTTCCTAAAACATGCTCTAAAAATCTGCTGCAACGAATCAGTTGCGTTTTAGCGGGGAACGCTAAAAATAAATACAAGAATGGCTGCGCTCCGAATTGAAAATGCCAATTTTTTTCCACGCACAATGCCGATTCCGAAAATATGCAAGCCTAGTACACTATATCTCTCCCTCCCTTGCTCTTATTTCGCCTGTACGGCGAAGCGAACGAAAATGCAAATGGCAGGCAGCAAATGGTGTTTCGGACCAAGGCTGCTTCTCGGCGCTTTTCCCCGGCCTATCCTAGTCGATGCGACGCCGAACGCGGAAAACCGTAGAACGCGAACCGGTGCACGACAACAAAACGTCCCGGCGGCGCTTTCACCGCGTTTACCGTCCACGTACATCTCCTATTTTTTCCCCTGCATCAGAGGAAAATCCGATTCAGAGGGTGCTTCTGTATTTCTATCCCACCTATGTAACGTCTCTCTGTATTCTATACACGCGTGCGCGCCTATACACGCGTAGACGCGCACATAAACACAGCTACGTATACGTGGCCCGTCGTACGCGTGTGTATTTGAACGTGAGTGTAAGACGCATTTACATATACACCATACTATGTATATGTGGTGCGTTGTATGCGTGTGTTTGAACTGTGTGCAGTACAACGCATTTACGTATATACTGTACCACGTATACGTGTGTGTTGCACGACGCATCTCGGGACATCTCATTACGCCCGAAGAAAGGAAGTCGAAGCCACCGAGAGATCCGCATCGCGCGCTCTACGCTCTGAAGGATCTTCTCTACTGTCATTTAGTCCCAATACAATGAACAGGCCGTCTGCTATCCGATTGTTTGGCTACATTTTTTCCCACAAAAGAGGAAGCGGGGAGGGTTGTGCACGAGCGAAAAAGAAGGGCGGGGTGAGAGTCAAACCGAGTCAGTCGATCGCCAATTGACTGACGTTATCGGTCCATCTTCCAGATTAGGAAGATCGCTTAGGAAAAGGAACGTTCTATACGGGCATAATACACTCTGATCCATTATTCTTTCGGAATAGGGATATGTATTGGTTCTTCTAGTAATTCGAAGCTATGGGGAGGCTGGTTGAAGGAGAGTCGCGGTAAGAAGTTTTTCGTGAAGTGTTCCGAAGAGAGGGTAGATTGAGAGAGGTTCTTGTAGTAGTTGGGATGAAATGGAGATTGGTTTTTGAGAGCTATTTCGGTTTGAACGTGAGTAGCTTGGTAAAAGAGGGTGGTTATTGTATCGCGTAATAATTGCTATATCTTTCTGTCCAGTTATACTTTATACTATATTCTAAACTTTTTATATTTATATTATAAACTCTGCCCGCATTAGTTAAAATGTCTAGTACTTTTTCATATGTTTCAAGATATGTTAAAGTATCTAAAGTTCCTCGTATTCTTCTACATTTTACGTAAAGTTGTAGACGAGGAAAAGCAAAGAGGGCAAAAAAAATAACATTTCAGTTTCTTCAGTTTCAATGATAGTTACAATGATAGATAGGATATTTTACCTTTAAGAATCTTCACCCGCCGATTCCATCGCAGAGAAATACTATTCACGCTTAATTTACCCTCGAGAATAACGCTCGAAACGACGTATCGCGAATCGACCGAGCTCACATCCGCGGAAGTAACGGGATTACGATCGAAAAACTTTGAATGTTAACCCCGGGAGCGGATGGCTACCGATTAAACCGCGAGGAAGAAAAGAGAAAAAAGAAGGTTGGGACAGAGAGAAAGCGAGACGTGCTCGGTAAAGTTTTGCGCGAAGAACGGTGGGCGTCGAGCCGATCCGCAACAATAGGCTCGCGATCGGATTATCCGGCGCGTACATACGTTTCGCGCGTACGTGTAACTTTAAATCGTGGGACGGGAGCATAAGCAGGAGCACGGTCGCTCGACTCGCCACAAAGGGTAGGTTATATTCTCGTAGATCTCTTATCTGCTTCGATCCTTGCGGAAAAGCGTGCAACGACCCGGTAAAGTCTTCTCTTTTGCAGCGGCTCTTTGTGGCTCCCCGCCTCGACCCCTGCGTCGATCTTTTTTCTCTTCCTCCTATTTTTTCGCTTTTCTAATCTTATTTGCTGGGAGGATCGGTCGACTCGTTCGCTCGTGGGATTGCTAATTTTACTCGTCACATGGGTCGATTTGAAGTTGCGTGTACTTTACAAGATATAGCAAGATTGTAAATTAACGTTAGAGATATCAAAGTTTCCTTTCTTCTTGTAATAGGGTAAATATAGAAAAGATTGTCGGTATTTCATTCTTTGGATATTTTAAGAAGTTCTGTAATCTTTGACTATCTCTACTATTATAATAATCAGAGACTCATACTTTTTTCGTGTATTTCTAACTTTCCTTATATATCAGGCGAACTCTTCTCGGAATGAATTATTTTCAATATAAATTATGTTCGATCGATAAATATCGAAAATTCAATTCAACGATTTAACAATTTTTTCAGTCGGTTGAAACTTTATATAAATATAATATTAGGTCGTCCGAAAGTAATGGATGCACAACATTTTCCGTTTGACATTATTTTATCGAACTACGTATGATCTATTTTGTTTTATCAAGATAAAGATCACAACGTTCGACAGATTAGGTTTCATGTTTGTACAAAGGTGCGTCGTTGTAAAAGACGTGTCTGTAAAAGAAAGACACTTTTCGGACAACCTAATACATAATTAATTTATATAATTTTATATAACTAATATAAATATCAATGCCTGAGAGAGCTGAAAACATTCTCGTTCCTACAATCTCTTAACGTTTCTTGTGGAATATAGAAATACCTCTGCTCCATCGAGAGGTTAATAATCGACTCGATCGACTGAATGGCGGTGGTTCCCGCCAAAAACGTGAGGGAAGCTCAAAGGCGCCCAGCGGTCTGACCGATGGCATCCGGATGCCGTGGACTTGGAGTTTCAGACCATTAGGCTGTTTCTATCCATAGACTCGTTTCGTTCTACCAACAACTCTCAATGAAACCTGATGCCTTCTATGCTCTCTTTGTTGCTCGGACGAAAACGCGTGGAAAACATGTGGCTCGGAGATGTTGGAGAAAGAAAGGACAAGAAGGTGAGACTACGCACGCAGGTAGTTCAGAGAAATTGAACAGAGTGAAAAGGCGATTCGTGTCACGTCGAGAGGGCAGGTGTCAGTCCATGAAACGGCGCCCTCGCATGGAAACCACGCCCGAACGCGTTCCAACGATTAATTCTTGGTGTTTCTGGCTTCATTTTGAAAAAAACTCGCTCGATATGGAACTCTTAGACACCGTCATACGTTTCGTTGGAACCTTTTAGTACGAAAGAACTTGGTATATTTGAACGTATCGAGGGATAAATAGTTTATATAACTACGGTAAACTTTTCAGCTGCGAATGTCTTGACTGTAAATTTTTGTATAATTCTTTTTGTTTTATATTTCCAATCTCCATATTCAAATCCAAACGTTGAAATATTCTGCATAATTTCTGTATTTATAGTGCTTTGAAATGTAACAAACGTGTCTTTAAATGCTACTTTATAAAAACAGAATATATAAATCGTGATTTCTCGCTGAAATTATCACCATATAAAATAGAAATCAAATTTTTCACGATACGATTAATCGAACGAATTGTAGCGGCACATGCGTCTTAGGACGTTGCGATACGAAGATGTTTCACATAATTGTCTTGCTACAGAGGATTAACACTGTACGACGCACATAACGTAATAAACAAACTCTGGACAAAGCAATTTCGCTGCCACGTGCAACCTACCACCGGCGAAACCTTCCAGTACCTCCCTCGATCAGTATAAATAGAAGACCAAGTTCTCCACGAGTCAGTCGCACGAATTAATATCAGTATCGAGTCAGTAAGTGAGTCAGCCGTGCGAATGAATATTAGTATCAGTACCGCAGTATCGAGCAATCTTATAACGAGTATCATCAAGCGAACAACGCTTGCGATTAACTTTGTATTCTACATTTTAAAATATCTGCAAATATAGTTAATTAAATTAACTCGTCTCATTATTGATTTAACCAACAACACGTCACACCGTCTACCACAGAATCGTACGTGCGCCGCTAAATACCTAATTAATTTCCACTGAAACCATCAAACATCTTGAAACTCCTAAATACTGCAAGAATCTAAAAACCTTCAATCAATCACGATCAATGACTGACGCTTGAAAAGTCAAAGAATCATCCATATTGCTTTTCGTTCGACAGCACCCTTCGATGTACATCGACTCAGTCAACATCTTAAACATTCTCACGCGACGTCAAACACTCGCATCCATCGAAACCGACCGGTGACTTTATTCCTAGCAAATTTCTCGACATGGTTCGTCGACAATAGAGCAGACTTTTTCGAAATCGAAAAATGGTGAAGGAAGAGGAAGGAGACACAGAGGGTGCAGACGCTAGAGGAGGAAATCGTGGAACAGTAGAGGGAGTGACAATGCCAGTAGCAGCAGGTAACAATGCTTAAGCTGGCTTCCTACAATAAATGCTGCAAAGGGGCCGCCCTCTGTATCCTCTCGTTCATCCGCGCTTTTGTACACCGGCTTCGGGATCTCTCGTCTCACCGGCAATGGGATTTATTAACAGCACGACGAATTTATTGTTGCCCTGTTAGACGAAACTAAATCTCCGTCCTTGCCCCATTCGTGCGCGGCCAAGGCGATTGCCGGAGCTTCGTCCTCCTTCTTCGTTCCCCGTTTTTATCGCCCCCGTTGCCTCGTTGTTAACCGAATGGGGAACACCTTCCTCCTTTCGTCACCCTCTTTGTCCGGTAAACCGGATTTTAATTGCGTGAACGTGGACTCGATCTGTTTGTGGATAAATGTAGAGCAGGTGTAACGTACATTGTATATAACGTATATCGAGCATTGGTCTATGGATAGGGGCTGTTGAAAGAGAAGTTGGAGTTTATAGTTGCAAGATACATGTATGAGTTTTCGTGAATAGAATTACGAAAATACTTAGATAGAGATTTGTTTTATTTTTTCAATAGACAGGTATTTTACTTTTCATATTTTGTATATTATATGCATTTTGTGTACTTTTACCGAAATTGATTAATTTAATTAAATTTAGTATACGAACGTTATTTATATATTTCCTACTGTAAGTAATTATAATAATTTTAAAAGGGTATTATCTATATAAGTATTATAGTAAAAGTATTAGACTTGATGAAAAGATAGAAAGACTTTAACGAAAATATCGATTAACTGTAAAAACGTCTAGTACTCCTAGTGAAGATATTTAATTATTAAAAAATACATAAACATGCTACGATACATAAGTACAAGAATAATATCGTACGAATCTGTATGTAAATCTGCTAGTAAAATTGTACACGTGTAATCTTAATTTGTGTTCTATAATTTCACGTTCATATATATACTTTTCTCAAGTCAGAAAAAAATATAATATGCTTCTACTAATAATGTTTTTAATTTCGTCCCCTACATTCAACTATCAACTATATCTATAATTCTACATCTACATAGAATCATTCAGGGTTCATAGAATTATTCGCAACACGTAACAAACTATTTTATCGAACAACATCCATAAAATGTCAAACGCTACCAGTAGATTTTATTTCCGCAACACGTCGCTTTTCCAACCTCGACCGAACATAGTTCCAACTTCGTCTAGACTCGGTAACTCGACGAATAATCAAAATTCACCGGTCGATCCACAAAAGAGCAACGGTGGTGTAGAAAGGTAAAATGTCACCGAATGGAATCGAACAACCGTTCGATTCAGCCCCGGTACGCAGAAAATACGTGTCGAATTACCGTCGGGGGAGAACGTTAACGGCCGATTAGAAATTATTCATACCGTCAGCAGGATCCTCGTACGGCATCGGTCGTAAGCGTGCGCGTTACCTGCTCGAACATCGACCTCCCTTTTTTTTTCCTTTTTACGACCTTCTGTGCTGTGGATAGGCTAAGTGGCGTACGGGTAGACAGACATGGATAGGATTCACCGACAGAGAAGGTAGTTAGAAAGAAAAAAAACCCGAATGATCGACAGAGAAAGAGATAAAGCGCGAGTGAGAAGGCATGGAGAATAGAAAAGGGGAAGAAGAAAAGAGAAAGAAAAGGCTGGATCGATGCATTTGCATCGGAGGAGTGCGGCTGGAAACATCGATTCGACTCGATTCGATTTCGCGTCCCGCCAGGCCACAGTCACCATCCCCATTTCTCGATGAATGGCAATCGAATCGGGGATTCGAGATTTGTGTCGCGGTTTTGCATGACAGTGGACCAGGCCCCGTGTAAGCCACATCGAAATGGCACACGCTGCGCCAATCGTTAGAATAGACGATGTCAAATCGCTCGAACCGCGCCAATTTCGCGCTGATTTTACACTCCCAGCCAGGGATCATTGTTCGCCACTGTTCGCCGCCGCGGAGCTTTGCTGGTTTTCGCCTGCCCGGATTAGCGATTAGCCGCCTCTGATTACGGACATATGGTTAATCGTTGTGAAAGATGCATTTGAAGATTCGTTCGGCTACGTTACATACCGTGTAGCGTCGTTGTATGATACGATTATTTTATTGTCTTGATTGAAATTTGAATGTGAATTGTATTTATCTCTGGACATTTGTTAGCTTGTTAAGAAGATTGGTATTCGAACTGATATAACGATGAAAATATAAATAGGTGAAAGAATTTCTGTCTATTTGACTGCAATCATTTCATAATATCTCATTCCATGGCATAATTACATATATATTTACTGCTGTATTTTATTTCTATATTCACTATTGAAATTATGCGTCGTCTAGATTCGTCTTTGTGGACTTTTACATAGGGAAACAAAAGAATTTCTGACTTAGGAAAGACTCGATCGGCTACACTATCAAACATAACTTTTACTTAACATACCTACGTTTCTTCTTTACGTTATAATATACATAAAACTGTCAACTTGAAGATTAATATTTCTTCTACGTTAAAATCTATAAAAATCCTCCCTCAAACAACTATATATCAAAGGAAACGAAATTATTAGATGCTTACAATTAACGAAAACCTGCCAGTCAAATCATCACACTCCTATCAAATCCAATCGCACCCCATGAATTAATTCCATCCAAACGAAATATAATAACGAATCAACCCCTCGATAAATCGAACGATCGTAATATCTTTCGTACAGTGAAAAAGAAGAATCGGTATTCGTCTCGGCGACATCTGTTCTCTCGATCGACGATACGTACGCGGATATAAAGCGGTGCGATATAAAATTCATAACCTCGGGATCTGGTTCGCGGGGAATGTCGAGGCGCGGATAGGGTTCGTTAAACGATACGAAAGGCAACGACTCAATCGATCTCCCTCGGTCGAGCCGCGAAACACGCCTACCGATAAATAATCGTTTATTACCTCGTCGGCGACTCGAGAGATCGGTCGTTTCTCAGGCGGGTTTTACGGGCCACGCCTCGATCGCGAAGCAGCACAAAAACCCGACATATCGGTGGTACACGCGATGCGACGAGACGCCGGGGATTGATTTCGCATTCGTTCACCGGTTAATAAATCGCTTGGTCGGATCGCCGCCCATCGAGCTAAGCTACTACCGTTGCCCCACTGAATTCGGATGGTAATTCCTCTTTTTCTCTTTTCTCCTGTAGCAACGGCGCGAGCTTCGCCACCAATAATAAGTCGCGCAAACGACGAACGAATTTTGAATCTCAATAGAAAGCAATTTTCCTTACGAACGAACGGTTATCTTCGCAGTTGTGAATTGGCCTTTGTAACGTTAGGATAGCAATGTGACGCAAAATTCGGATCGTTGTACGAATGGCGTTATAGAATAGTAAAATGTGATATAGTTTGATGTTTGGGTCTTTGGGTAGAGAGGCGAATGCGTTATACAGACGATCGTTTTTTTCTCTCCTTTCATCGAACGGTTAGATTAATAGGGAATACAATTTAATTTGAATCGGTTGAGATGAGACTAGAACCCTACGGTGATTGGAAACTTATTATATAGTAAGAAGAAACGGCTAGAAGTCTTTAGTTGAGACGATATTAACGTTATATATGAGATGAAATATCTGAAAAGATACGAACCCTGCAATTATCGTTTATACTTCACGAACAAAATTCTACAATTATTTAAGAACGTTCTTTGCTCAACAGCAATATCGTAAATAACATTATTCTCTTTCAAATCTGGTTTCCAAATTATTCTAACTGCCATACACCCGTCTTTCTTACAACTTTCTCCCAGTTTCCCAACCCCTAAAACGTCGCCTACCACTTGACTTTCGAAATCTCTCGGTAATCGACCAAGGTCCAACTCTCCACCAAAACCGTCCCTTTTCGCTTGGATAACGAGGTATACGCGTGACAAAACGCTGTTTCTCCGGGTAGGTCATTCAACACATTGTACCATTGCGCGGCACCGTAGTGGCCGAGACGAATTCCCGAAAACGAAATCTCATTGTGCCCGAAGAAGCGACGAGATCGTCGCGCTTCTTGTTAGGATCTAGTTGACAATACCAGAAGAACGAATACCACGACCTTAAACAGTTACGAGAACACGATGGGAGAAGAAGGAGAGCTGTGTAACTTCGTTTCTAGTGTGTGTGTGTGTAGGAGAGAGAGAGAGAGAGAGAGAGAGAGAGAGAGAGAGAGAATGATAGAAAGGAGCGAGCAGGAAGATGAACAAAATAGACAAGGATGGGTAGAACGAAAGGCCATCGGCGTCGAAATCGTTCTGGTTCCTCCATTCATGAAGCCACAGGCGGGAAATGGTGAATGAAAAAAGGCAGAATCGGAAAAGGACACCGGTAATAATTTCGTATTTTCCACCGTTCGTCGTTTTCGAACTGTTGCTTAGTCCTTTCGAGGCAAGCTCCTTAATATCGTTTTTGTTGGGTAGCCTCGGAGAGGTTGCCTTCTTAGCGAGGAACAGAGGGGCCAGAGATCTTTCTCGGATTCTACGGGTGGTTTGTCTCTTAGCAGGGAATTTGTGAATACTTAAGATTCGGGCGAAGGGTGCGCAGATTATGGAGTGGCGAGAATTGAATGAGCAAATCGGTCGAAGATATATGCTGGTTGTTTCAGGTTGGAAATGGAATGGAGAGAATGAGGGATTGTGTAGGTTAGCGAGTTTATGGTATAGAGTTCAAAAGTTTCGGAATTATAGGAAGGCAGGAAAGCGAAAATTCGTTATGGAGTTTTTATTTTTTGTAAATAATGTAAATAGAGATTGAAGGCGATGAGAGTAGTCTGAGAAATTTCTTCAGAATTCTGAGACGCGTGGAAAAGTGAAAGATTCTTCAAAGTTATTGCATCGTCTTGAACGTCATATTGTTTCGTTTTAAATTCCTCGTCTGCGAGAATACGTTACATAGAAAATGTAGTAATTTAAGCCATTTAATTAAGAAAGTATTTAAAAAGGGAAAATAATTCACGTGTATTATGAATCGCCATACGAGATAGAACAGTCATTTTGCAATGAAGATGGCGATCATTGAAAACTATTGATCATTCTCATCCTAGATCCAACGCCAGAAATAAAAATTTAAATCTCTAAATACTTATTTAAAATTCTCAATGAGAGAATTGATTGTAATGTGTAAATAAAATAACAAAAAATCTTCCTACTTTTTTGATTAGAACAATGCGTCGATGACAAGCCATGTAATTAATTTTTAATATCTACAAATTTATAATGACCATTATCGCTGCTTGAAAATGTTGTAATTCCAGATCAAGCGAATAAAGAGTATGCGAAAAGCGCAGATGCTGTGCGATCATTGTCACTGACCCTTTTCTTTCTTCAAGATGGAAAATCTATCAATGGATTTACGATGCTAATGGTCCGTGACACGTTCTACGTGGGCGTCAATGAAAATTGAAAAAGGGAGATCGCCGATGAATGGCGGACAGCTTATTAAAGGACACGTCCCCATGGGAGAGACCAGCTTTTCGTCCCTTCGAAGGATGACCAAGCACCGCACCATCGTCCAACCTCTCTTCTAACATAACACGTGCAAGGCTCAACGACATGCAAATTTTTCTTCTACATTTTCCCGAAATCTTCGTGTCAATAGATCCGAGCATAGCTTCGACGAAATTTAAGTTCTCGAATTTAAATTTCAGTGAACTCCTGTTTGAAAATACTTTCGTTGCAATATGTATACTTTTGGTTAAGCCATGAAGCTATTAAAAGTGTCAAAATAACAGGTTTCGAAACTTTGTTTTGAGGAAAAATATGCAAATGTTTCTGGTAAAACGAACATATCTTTATTATAGTATATAACAGATGAATAATTTTAATATTAAGCAACATAAATATTGCAAATATTTTATCGAAACGTAAAGTTATTAGCAAAAGACAGTAGAAACATGTGATAGATAAGATATCTCTTTTTTAAAAGAATAGAAGACTGTATTATATTGTATCTACGTTAGAAACGAAATGTATTTTCTTATTATTAGAATACGTAAAAAAGAATAAATAATTTTCCTGATATTTTACGTGCTATAATTTTGTTGATCCCCAAGCTAAAAAGATTCTTTTTTACAAAATATTTTTATGGCATTTATCCAAATCCGTGTTCACGCGTCAATTATCAAATGCATATTTTGTTCCGCTCTATGATGCAACAATATAGCTGTACCATCTATGCACAGGGACAAAACAGCTCGTTATACTTTTTATTATTTAACTTCATCAACGGACAGAACGTAGCCGGGTTCTTTCATTGTTCGATACCGCGCAATCTGCCTTAACTCGGCGGAACCTGTGGCGTGTTACCGAACTCCAATTTTCAAAATGCAATTGCACATGGACGACGCGGCCATTGTGGCGTGTATCGAGCGTCGGTGCGACGTTGTTTTTGTCACTGGCCATTAAATTTCTCTGAAAAGCGCGGCTCGTCAAACGAGGCAAACAAACGTTTCAATTAGCGCTCGCATCGCGCGCACTTTTGCCCGACGGATTCGCCGCGGCCCGTTTTATGCACCCCTGCATGCCTGTTCGACCGAGTTTTATCATAAATTCCCCCGACTGTTCGGCCCGTTTGTCAACCTCGTTTTGTCGTACGCGATAACTAGGAATTATAATTCGTTTGTTAAATTTAACGCGAAACGTTCGACCGCGTGATCATCACGGCTTTTAACGAACGTCGTACGTAGCTACACTTTGCTACATACAATTAAAAATTACCACATTATAGAAATATTCGTTCTAAGTAGACTGTGCATTCTTTCGTGTAAATTCCTACCTTTACGAACACGCTCGAACAACTAAAATCTAAATAGAAGTAGCGAAACGTTTCAACTTGTTACATTTTCTAATCACCAAACGTTCTTAATGAAATAAAAGTTGCGAAACAACCACTCGCAACTACGGTGCGATACAATTCATCCAGCCGATCGTATCGACCAACCTCGAAATCTCTCGTCGTTCCTGGCTGCTCAACGTCCACCGATCCTCTTTAATCTTTCCCGCCGCGCGTTTCTTTCGAGCGTCCGGTCGAATCGGCGCCGATCGTCGCGAACGAGATGGAACGAAAGCAACGCGATGGAGCAAAGACAAAGTGTGCGCGCGATTTAAGTATCGGCGCAAACAACATTTTAATTTAGAATCCCCGCTCGGTGGCCGATCCGCGTTCGCCATTGTCGACACCACTGATATGTAAATAGACGACTAAACCGGCTCGGATAATTATCCGTTTTTCCAGCCCGTGATCTGTTTGTCGGCCACTTCTCTACACCCTCTTTCTCTTGGATCACTTTTATTCGACGGGGGATTGGATCGACCAACGATCACCGGGTAAGGGAAAACTCCGTGGCATTGATTAAGATATTCGTGGCTCGACTTCGTCGTCCTACCCACCCTCGATATGCCGGTTTATTTTCCCTTGCGCCATCTTCCGTGATTGTTCGACGTGCTCGTTGCCACCACGAATTTGCATAGCGAATTGATTGAACCCTGCGCGAAGAAAGAAGAAGAGGATTGGGATCGAGCTTCTTCTTCGTCTTCTTTCGTTGATGGCGCCTCCTTCCGCTTCTTTTTAACGCGACGAGAGGGCTGCCGCGACGTAAATCGCCTAAATTCGACGTTTAATTTACCTTCGAGGTGTCCTCGAGCGCGACACCGATTACCAGATTGGATCGAAATTGCTGCTTCTCCAAGATTCGATTCGACGATACCTTCTGTCCCTGAACAATCGACAAAGATAGGGAGAATTAGAGCGGTGGTTCGATTTTCTACCATCATACCGTGATTATGGTGGTAATACGAATGGTGGTGGAAACAAGAATTTGTTTAGGGCGGTTTCAGAGATTGAGATTTATCGTGTGACTCGAATGACGAGCAAGCATTATACGAACGCTTGATAAGAGAGGGGATTGATAAAGGAAGGTTTAAGATTGGTATTTGTTTATACGAGAGCATATTACTTAGCAACTTTTGTATCAGATACTTTTTACCACGTTAATATGTAATTCTTTCCAGTGTAGAGTATACAGGAATTCTACAAAATTGATATATAACTTTAGAAACACGTGAGACCTTTCTCACTGAAATAATGAAAAGCTAACGATACTTGAATACCTGCTACGTGTTTCTAAAGATTAACCCCTTAACCTAGGATTTACGTTCGAGAATTTTGGGCTGAAAACGTAAACAAGCTCGCGCAGCCTTCGAACCATTCGCACGACCTGTGTAGTACGATGATCGGGGTAGTACAATTATCTTCCGGAGATATGCCAGAGAGACTGCACGAGAAGCATTGGGCTCATTTTCAAAAACACATTGACCCAACAGCATCAAAATTAAGACCGTCAAAACCTTGTAGAGTTTGCCAAAAAAAAAAAAAAAATAAAAAACGTAGAGAAACAACGTGGGAGTGTAAGAAGTGCAAATTTCCCTTACATCTACCAGAATGTTTCGAATTGTATTACACCATTGCAGATTCTTAATTTTGTATTACTGATTTTTGTATAAATAAACTTTTTGTAGTACTTGCATCTACCACAATTATTGCATCAGATTGTAATTACTTATCAAATATTCCACAAATATTTATAACTTTAGGAGGGCGCCGCCGCTAATATTTATATTTGGCCCGATCATCGTACTACGGGCTATGCTCGTAATATTTACGTTTGATCCGATCATCTACTGCGGGCTATGGCCGTAATATTTACGCTTGGCCCGATCATCGTACTACGGGCTATGCTCGTAGTTGTAGGTTAAGGGGTTAACTTGAACCTGCTAGGATATTCTGTATATTGCGTCTATCCATGGCCCTAGTCAAATATAATTCCGTTTTGTAAAATTATCCTGCTTTTTTGCGAAAGCCACGATTGGCGAGTGAATAATGGGGCATTCAGGATTATAAGACGCATGTATCTAGACCAATTTCGATGCAGTGACATCTTTAAAGTAGCGCTCGAGTACAGGAGCACCACGGTGACATGTGTTCCTGACACTTGTATACTGTGGTGTTCCCTGCTCCACGTACTCATATACGCGCGAGGATTGGCATGGGTGTTGGTCGAAACTTTCGCTCCGAGACTTTCGACACCCTTATTTCACCGTGGTTTTCACCCTGCTTTCTTCGAGACGCCAATGCCCCTGACAGACGTGTTCATCTCTCTCTTTTTCTCTTGAAATCGTTGGAAATCGGCTTCGAATCGCGCACAATACTGGAAACGTTAGCAGTCGACATCCTCGGTTCGACAAGCTTTACGATCAGAAAAGTTGGGTGAAGGTTTTATAAGGCTCGACTTCGTTTTGTAATTTCGTTGTACAATTTTCGGATAACCTTGGATAATTTTTAGTCTTCGCACGATCTTGATAGGATCTCTAGTAGTCTTAATATTCAATAGCTAAAGTGATATTTGATATTTTGCTCTACGGAAGGATACATGAACTTTCACACGAATCAAACTGAAGTCAGCCTGCGTTAATATTCTCATTCTCATTACAATTAACATACGAATCGATGAATATGAATCGAATATCGTACGATGAATATCAATTAACAATTGAATCGTTCGATTGCCGATGCCATTTCTAATCGAGTTTCGTTATCGTTCTCACGGGAAACGCGTTCGTAACACAACATCGTTGCCCTCCCATAACATCTTCCCTTCTTAGCTTTCCTTTTGGACACGATTTTCAAGCGTATATCGACATCTGTCATAGCAACGATGGTCGATCGATTATGCAGAAATAATATTTTTTAATAATCAGCAAATCGACTCAGGTGCATTGTACACGCGGAGAAAGGGATCCGTTGCGACTTCGAGACGAGATCACTAGGCGACAATGAACCAACGAAGAAATCGCATTGTCGAGTAGAAACGTTGCTCCGGTTGTAAAATTCGACGGCTCGTGGACGATCTACGATCGAAAAGAAGGTAACCCAAAGGGGAGAAAGTCGAGAAAGGAAGAGCCCTTCCACGGATCGACATTGTGTCCCGTAAACTGTCTCATTGTGATCCACGTGTGTTACAAATTCCCATTCGTGCTCTTTGGCTGGGAATAAACCCTTTCCTTAATTAGCATTGTATGGAATTCCTATTGGCGAATCCGTATCTAAACCTTTCGTATGGTCCTTTTCTTCGTTCTTGGTGGTCGTGATCGGCTGGGTTATCGATAGGTTGATCCGGTTCCCCATCGTATTCGATGTTATTTCAATCACGTGTACGCGTATCAGAAGAAAAGGACATCGGGAGCCAGGGGTTGCTTCTTGTTGAAAGACGAACGCGATCGATGGCGAAGAAGAAATGTTACACGAGTATCGTTAGATACAACGAAATCCGGCCAGGCTACTCGACAACGAGCAAGAATCGTATATGAGGTATGTTGGAATTATTAACGGGATCGGAGCGAATGGAAATCGATACGGTTTTCGAAATTGACGCGAGAAGAATGAACCGAAAAGCTACGCTCGAGATTCGAGTCGAGGATCTCCGGGAAATTAGTATAATTTATTTCCTTCTTGGTCGAGAGAATGTAACTGTGAGAATTCTGCGGTTCAGTGATATACCTATCGCAATGAATGAAATTAGATTCTCAAAGATGTTTTCCTTTGCAACTTTATGCAAAGAAGTAGGAAAATAATCAATGAAATATAGTTAATTCTAGTATAACGTAATTTGATGATCGACGATTCACAGATGAAAATCACGGGTGAAAAGTATAAACGTAAAAATTAATTCTCCGAAGGCAACCTCTATCGAAGTTTCGCAACTTCAAGATTCAATTAAACGCAGTTCTTCTATGATGTAATTAATTATAGATACACTTACACCAATTGTGTAGTACGATAAATATATTCTTCAAAATAATCGAAATATACTGAACAAGACTTTTATAGAAAATACAGATATGTCGGAGATGAAAGAACATCGGCACCTTCCCTTTGGAACTTTTGTGAAAATCTCCAATACTTTAGTCTAAACCTTTTATTATAGCTGTACTTAAATATTAAAACTTAAAAGTACTTGTTTATGATTTAGTTCGGTAATGTGTCTCCAAGATTTATGACAATAAGCTTGGGTTTGACGTGACACATCCGGTCGGTAAACGTAGCCACGGTCATGGGATGGACGTTTTTGTCAAAAAGAGGTATAAGATAGTTAAATAGCTCTCCTTAAAAGAAAGTTCACCCAAAGGGTACAGAGAGGTACATAGAAAAGTATGTAAGTTGGGTTTTAACTTGGACTTTAGACAAGTAACTAAGTGCGTTTGCTATCCTGTTGACCATGTATTTGTTATTGAACCTAAGATTATTATCATTAGCATCTCGAATATCTGATCAGCATGGTTATTTGTTATATTCTGTAACAATCATATAATGACTTTGTGAACTTATTATTATGTTTATTGAGTAACTAAGCTCGTTAAACGCACCTAACCGCAATGCTAATATACACTAATACTAGTGCCAACCATGACTATTACCAAATTGGCGATTATATACTCGAGATGCTAATGATAATGATCTTAGGTTCAATAACGAATACGTGGTCAACGGGAGGACGAATATGATTTTTTTCACAGGCTAAGTAATACTGCATTTTTTGACTCATGATGTCGATGTCACTTGTAATGGTATACATTACGAGTAGAATGTATCTGTCTGAATCCCAGCCCTAGTGGAGCTGCCCTTATATACTGCTCCCTGTACCTCCCTCAGGTCAATCTTTGTTTTTAAGGAAAAATATTTAAATACTACGTACCTCTATTAGGTACATGTCCCTCCCGTGACCGTGGCTACATTCAGCGACCCGTTATGTCGCTTCGGGCCCAAGCTCATTATCATAATTCTCGGGCATTCATAATTATAAACAACTATTTCTAAGCTATTATTTAAGTACGGTTATAATAAAAAATCTAGACTAAGGTATTAGTGTCCTTCCCAAACATTCCAAAGGAAAGGCCCCGATGGCCTTTAATCTGCGACATATAATTCGTACACTTTGATAAAATACATACGATATTTTGCATTTATACTTCAAACTCCAACATCAACGTCTGATTAATCAAGACGAGGGAAGCAAACGGCAACTTTCTCATATCCAAGAAATCCGTTTATCCCTTGCCTCGATCGACCAGGTCGGTTATCTATTCGAAATACAATGCAAACACGGGTAACCATCGTTGCCCGATGTTGCGTCCTGCTAATCATCGTGATTATATGGAGAAGTCGTTCGCGTCTCGTCGATGGACGGACAGCTGGACAGAAATCTCCGTGTCGAGTTGCTTTAACTAGATAGACGTGGATCGTCGTGAAACGGTCGCTCTGCTCGCGTACTCCCTGTGCCCGGATCAAAGCAACACGCTTCCTATCGGGCCACGTTGGGTGGCACCTCTTGTTCACCGCGACGTACATTAGCAGCTATCGTTTCTCCGCCAACACAGATCCGATCTGGCACTATCCTGACGTATCTGACAGTTGGACGAGCCATCAAACTGACCCTGAACGGACCTTAGCCAGAGGATCTGTGTACGGTGTACACGAGACTCGACTCTTCCAACGGGACTTTTCGACGGTTTCTTCTAAACGAACGCGAGATCGTGTGTACTTTCGCAGGTTTTCTCAAACGATGCCTGCAGGTTTAGGTTGGGTAAGTGAAAGGCGATGGATTTTTGTTGTTAACGCTTGGTAGGACGGGGAAGGAAAAAGTGGAGTGATTGATGGTAAAGTCGAAGGGAGAGAAGAAAATTTTGAAAATTTCGAAATGTTTAACACATCACAATTTTGGATATTTAGATTTGGAAGGTCCTTTCGGGTTGAGGTCAGGAAACTTTCACTTGCCCTGAGTTTTCAATCTTTGCTCCGAACAAAATTGACGGTGTTAAGTAAAAACGAGGCTTTGGATTTTACGAAATATTTAAAATAATATAAATATAAGATTCTTGGGAATTCAATTATCTGAGAAATAAACAATATATGTACAATGAAATTTAAGTCCAGTGGGCGTTCAATTACATCCAGGGCTTTGTACAGAAAAATAGTTGCACGATTCGTATAAATAAATTTCTGTATACGATATTTAAAAAGATCTTTATAAAATTGCAACATCGATCGAAGTTTTTGGGCCGAGCACGAATAGAATATTCCTGAGAACTGATTCGCGTATCACGGAAGATGAGATTCAAGGATGGCCAACGGCGCGTTGTGCGGGCCTCGAAACGGCCGAATGAGAAAATATCGCAGGGGGCAATCGATGATTCGGATGACAGGCAAGGCGCACGGTTGACGTGACGGTGCCTGGCATCGTTTGAGCGGCAACAACACGAGGAGAGAAGATGTTCGTGTGCTCGGCTCGCAACACCTGCGAGCACCAATCAGCTACGTCGTCGGACGAGTGCTCGGCGCAATAAATCAACCGGCACCTTTCCACGTAGCTATGCGAACCCTGTGGAACGTTATTATTTATGGGCGTTCGTTAGCGTGGCAACAGTTCCGAAACGTGTCGAGCCGACACCTTCGGGACTCTGTGTGGCCCCTTTGGATCCGCGTCATCGCGTCCGACCAGAGTGGTAATCACCGTTGAAGGAATCACGATTGCCCGTGGATCGGGTTATCGATAACGAACAGATAATTTATGAACGGACCCGCCACTATTTGCCTGGTGATTGGAAATTGTTCCTTGCCACTACTTTGAACTTGACGTTTTTCCTTTTTACTGGCTACATTGTTTCGCCTCTCTTTCGATTTTAAATTGAAAGTGGTTTGTTGGATTTTGTTTAGATTTGTGGAACATCGAAATTGTTGAGATTGCTGGACTTGGATTAATTTTTTGATTAATTTTTGGATTTTAGAATTGATACGTTAATTACCGCCGCAGGAAATTGGCTTTGATAGTTTGCATTATGATTTCTTAGTCTGAGGATCGAGGAATTCAATCGAACTGATATTAAATGTCTGCATATTGGTTTATCGATCTTGAATAAATTAGATATAGTATGTTCTAGATATAATTCTTGCAATTTAAGTTACAGGATGTATTTGGACAGAACAAAAGTTTTAAAGATCACGTTGTAATTCTTCTAACAATCTGTAATAACAAACTGTCAATTGAAAGAATAAACAATATATTATTTAACATTTAAACTTAAAAAACATATTTAGACTCTATAGAGAAATAATTACATAATAAATAGAAAAATTTCTACCTAGAGCGAATAATAATATTTGTAAAATTTCGGTCTGGATCAGCGAAAGCCCCTTTGTCCCGGAAAACCAGCCATTGATCAAAAAGATTCCAGGAATCCTTGCAACGTTGGCGTCAACCGCACCATGTCACAGATCAACCCCTTTCTCCGGTCGTAGCTTTAATTCTGCGACAGTGTCGTGAATTCAGTACGAGCGAGTAAAACCCACGAATCGGTTTTCACCGTAAATTCAGCGGTGATAAAAAACAAGCGTCAGAAGCGTCGCGAAAGAGATTGTCCGTAATTACGATGAAACCCGTGGCAAAATCGTCAACAGACAGCCGCGGTGAAAGCAGTCGTTTATTATAAATAATCGCAAATCGTCAATGAGGGAAGCGTGGATCTTCTTCGAACCGCCCTTTCGACGCGAGAAAAATTAGCATACAAGCCAGTGGTGCAGCTACAGCGAGGTAAAAAGGAAAAGAAAGGTAAAGGTGGCGGGAAAAGTGTTGCGAAAGAATTCGCGAGAAATCAGAAGAGAAAACCTCTCTTTCTCTTTCGTGGTACGCGTGGTAGGACAAAATAAAGAAAGAGAGACGGCAAACGAAGGAAGAAAAGGAAAGGGGTGCGGAATGAAAGGACAAAGGAAATATTGAAACGAATCTAACGTTTCTATTGGTCTGTCAGTGGTGTCGTGTGCCTTTCTCCGCCCCTGCTCTCGTTAGTCGCGATTTCGCGATGTCGCGGTCGGAACACAGGGAACCTGGCGAGAGGAAGACAGAGGTGTTATGTCGGCAAGCGAGTCTGTGGCTTTTGTGTGGCGTGGCGTCAGAGATGACGCGCGTTCCGCGCGAGCCAAAGCGTATCGTCGTATCGCGGCTGCGAGGGCATAGTCGCGAACCGGGCGAGAAAGAAGCGAACAAACGTGCAACGAAGCAACCGATGGAGAAAGAAAGCGAATGAAAAAGATAGAGGAGGAAAGAGACGTACGGAAGAAAAAAGGGCCAGAGAAGGGAGAGACACAGTGGAGTAACGAAGAAGAGCGAAGAAAGGAACGGGGTTGGTATTCGACGGTTTGAACGACCTATAGCGGCTTGGAGACTTCGCTATAATTACGATATATACGGGTATTACCGGCATTATCGTATTAACGCTGCGACGACGTATATACGCGGCGCATTATCCTCGCACCTATGCAGCCGGCTGCCTGATGAATATTACGAATAACATTTTGGTTTTGTGCGCGTTGCTACCTTTTCTTTTCCGCCCACCACCGCCCACCCTCTATCTGGCTGCCTCTCTGACAGCCAGAAACGCGCCTAACCGCTCATATATGCTGATACAATGCCGCGTATATATTCGACGCCTCTTCCTAACCATCCATCCGAGCGTGCCTGCATCCCATCTATCCATACGACTGGATACGCAGAAATTCCAAGTCTGCCGGTTTCTATGCGCGGCATCAGGCAAAAGCTTCGCGTCTGTTTCAAGCTCTGTCTCGCTCTCTTTCACACCCAGTCTCGTATAGCTTCGCGCTGACGTCGAATGCCTGCTGCACGAACGCTCCCTTATAATGCCAGCTTTATCCCGCGAACTCATAATTAGACCGCGGCTCCCTGAATATCTTTCCTATTCCTCGCAAAAGTTTCAACCCATTTCTATTTCCCACCCTTTACTCCGCCTCGTGTGCCCACCCAAGCGAGCTTATGTCTCTGTCTTTATTGCCCGTCTACGTCTACCATCTCGCCCTCCCCCCACAGATGAGAGGGTTGATGCGATCTCTTACTCGTTTCAAACCAACCGAATGTCTCGAATGATTCGTCGCTACGTTGACAACCGATGCACCGAAATTTCGTGTCCTTCGTACAAATTTGGAAATATTCTTGCGCGTGTCTTTTTTTTATTTTAGATGCCTATTATTTTGAGAAATGTTCGACATACGTACTTGGTAACAAGATCCGATCGGATCGAAGAAGTTTTCAAAGGGATATTGGAATATCTGTATGATTTGGTAGGTGGCCTATCTATTTATGGTTTTGTGGGTTATCTAGGAATCAATGTAATTTCATCGTTGATCTCGACAAGCCTTGTCCATTGGGACGTAGAACTCGATACTGACCCCACCAACGTATTATGCAATCTCATCTCTATTTTCCTCGCATTCCACGGAATCTCCATTCACATGATACTTTCCCACTAGTCGACCAACGTATCTAATTCGTTACAAAACTCGCAACGACGAAAATGGTGATAGGCATGACTATTAATTTCCCCACTCTATGCTCACATATATTGCATACTATCCACGGATCATCGTCGTAAATCTTCACTAGCGAAAATTTCGCTACGTCGCACGAAAATTATTAAAAGATCATCGTCCGGTGAAACATCCACTACCAAGCCACCCCTGACCGAACTTGGCAGGGCAACACGAGCGCACCAGCGCGATTCGTTATCACCCTCGAATCAAGCATCGTGATGCAAAGTGACTGTTCCCCATACAGCGTTCGATTTCCAAAGAAAAGCTTCCACCACCACCCTCTGCTTACATCACACCGGTCCATTTCGACCACGGACGTTATTTTTTCGTGGCATCTGGAAACCCGAAGGGGGTGGCGATTGAAAAACGTGAGAAAGAAGGCGTACGTGGATGACTATTAATTTCGTAGTGGCACTTGGCCGTCGATGGTATGCATTAACGGACTGATTCGTGCCTTCGGACATCGAACATCCGACGAATACTCAATACCTATAGATAGCCACTGCTAGAGAGGGAATAGGGCAGATAGAGTGGGTGGTTGCAACGGATAGAAAAAGACGAGCAGCAAGGGTGAGCATGGCGTTTGCAAAGATTGATAGGACGGAATTCTGTTGGTGGATTCGTAATGGATAGCCCGTGTCCGAATTCACCGATACTCCGGACTCTCTATCGTTCTTCTCGCTCCTCCATTTCCCACCCCCGCACCCTGTCTCTATCTTTTTCCCCGTGTACCCAATACCTTCTAATGGAATCCCCGATTGTACTCCTTATCAAAGGGGCCGGGTAGTGCCCCGCGCGATTCGAGGGTGCTGCTCCATTATTCCGTCGCGAGCTAGCTCTCTCCGACCAGATAACTTATTTTTTTCGACGACTGTGCGTACGCACGATTCCGCGAACCGAACCGGGGGATGTTTGGAATAGTTTGAGCCGCGTTGAGGCAGATTTTCTTTTTTGCCGGATTGATGCGGAGGAAGTAGCTTGAAATTGATATATGTAGATATAGCGGTGAGCATGAAAAGTTGCTGAGTCACAAATTTAACTAACTGTATCACGGAAAGTTTCACTTTTATTTCGTTTTTTAATAATATATTTATGATTATAATTATGAATGCGAATAGATTGCACACACTTGTTTGAGTATCCGTTAAGAAAATCAGGAAACAAGAGGTTAAGATCTATACAGATTCGGATATAGATAAATCTTGGTTAATATAACATAATGTACACGTTACAACGTAATGTGTTATAATTGCGAGATACAGTTATTCCTACAATGAAATTTTGTAGTGTTTTATTTAAGCAAAGTATGAAATGATGGCTTTTAAATTCTATTTTAGAATTTTCATCTTTTGCGTCCAACACGTATTCTTACACTACCAGTTAAACTCACACGCAGCTCCCTTCTTCTGGCTTCTTTACCGAGGATCTTTCAAACGTGTCTACCATAAAGTTCACGCAACGATTTCTACCTGCGTTACATTTTCCCGGTGAACCGAAGCGGCCGAGGAGAAAGGAAAGCCGGCGGTACCAACGCCACGGCAATTAGACGGAGAATATATGTGTTTCGAGCGGCCACACGAATAAATAGCCGAGCATGAGCTCGGAGACGTGAGCGATTCGCAACAGGCGATACGTTCCGCGTCTGTTTTGCATAATACGAATCGTACGCGGGACATACGCGCGCGGACAAGCGTCGTGGGCCTGAAATATCACGGCTCGACTGCTTTCAATGGGGACCCCGGCGCATAGTTTACGAGCCAGCACGTCGGTGATCTCGCTTTTTCGCCGGGACACCCGATAGAATATAGAGGAACGCTGCTTTGTCAGGGCCCTTTGGCTCGCGCGCCACTAAACTATTTCACTTTCAACTTTCGACGCGTTCGAGGGTTTACGGCCGTGTAGAGGCTGAGAAAGAAGACCAGACTTCGTTGAAGGTGACTGGTATTATACGCCTTGGAACGCGAGGAAAACGTGGCGAACTTCTCACGTCTTTACTTCCGGAGAACTCGAGGCATCCGGTCGTAGTTGTATGTTTTAGGTCGATGATTCTTCTAGGATTCCTATCATCTAATTCAAAACTTGGACGACGAAAGTTAGATTGATTCTAATTCACTCAGTTATTTATTACTTTGTGAGTTATATTTTTGAATTATCAACTTATCGAACTATAATACACGAACGATTTTATTTTTAAATTCGCGTTGCGTGAAATTTCAAGAGCCTTTTATTTCAATCCAAATTCCGATCATTCTTCAATATATTTTTCAGCCAAGAAAGCGCGACCGTTAGAGTAGAATTCAACCACATATACAACTATAACCAGACCAAAAGAACGACGCAAACATCGTAGCTAAAAAAACCTCGGTATCCGTTAACCGTGTTTCGACAATAATCCCCGCACGCATCTGTCGTTTAACAGAAGCTTTTCCCAAATTTCCTTCGAAACGAAATCCAGTCGAAGGCCGCACGCGTGTATTCTCGCGAGGGTTAAAGGGTTCGACGTGGCGTCAGCCCTTTGGAATCGCGATCCATGCGCGGGACCCCTTCGTTTCCAAGCAGAAAAGCCCCTTAACAACGGTCACTCGAAGACCAGAAGCAGGTGAAGAAATCGTTACCCCTTTTTCCCGATCCGTGTGAAACTTTCAGCTTAGCTAACCCTTCTCGATACACATTATTCTTTTCTTTTTTCTTTCCGCAACCCCTTTAGTGTTCCGATCAAACAAAATCAGCTCGGTCGTTGGAAACGACGAAGAAAACCCGCTTCGTTAACTCGATCTTGCTCGAATGGGCTGACAGAAGGAATCCTGGCGAACGTTAAAACGCGACACGAGCGATAATGTATTCTTTTCTGTGCGTGGCTCCACGTTCTCGAGCGAGCAAGAAGGGAAGGGAAGGAATAGGAAGAAAAAGCGAACGCAGCCGGAGAAATGAACCGTTCGCGCTATTCACCCGCGAGAAAAGGCAGAAAATGAGAGACGTCGTGGAGGGAAAGGTGAACGGGGCCCGCATAAATATTCTCGCGTGGATGGAAGACGACGGGGGGGAGAGGTGGACGGCAGAGGAAAAAGGAGATCGAACACGAGTTGAAGCGGGAATTGCGAACGAGCGAACGAAAGAAGGTGGAAAGGAATTGTGCGACGATGGTGCGCACTCGGGTCGATTTTATTCGCGGGAGGCCCTCGTAGCCGCGGGCCGTTTTCGAACGATTAATTCGGTTTTATGGTCCGCTAAGAGTTACGACGGAAACCGTGTAAATCACACGGGAACACGAAGCCGCGTCCAACGCCCACGTGTGTCTGTATGGGATGCGCGTGGACACATACCTGCACCACACTCATACACGTTACACGTGTCCGGCCGTGCATAACATAACACTGGCAGTGCCGCGACCTGTCGAGACCGCAATAAATTCCACTTAGCCGTTTCTGCCGCGTTAGTGTTTCGACGTGCGCGCGCGTGCGCCTGACAACGCGGCGCCGCGAATTCGGTGATCGTCTTTGAACGTATTCCGTCTATTGAACGCGCAGAAAGTAAGCACGTGGTTGAGGTCCGATACGAACGAGTTGCATTTGCACGCGCCTGTTTTTGAAAACATGCAGCGTTACGGAAGAAACGCGATAAGAATGGAAGCTATTAGGTTTGGCGGAAGAAACATAACGTATTTTCTTATCCATAACGTTGGCTATTACCAATTTCATCAGTTTGTGGCTTGTTATGGATCCTTTTTCACATGCAATACGATATTAGGATCACAGAACTATGACAGAATGAAAGAACTATGCAAAATGAAAACACAAGTCTGTATAAAACGGTGAACACCGCAGCGACAGAAGAATCGCTCCACGATTCTACGCACGATCCCACCTCCTACCACCACTGAACGTAACTCCATAACTCCACAAACCTGTCATTCACCATGCAAGACCCCATTGAACGTCAAGAGAGTAGAACTCGTCAGAAGCATCTCTAAACTTCTCATCGAGCGCTCTCCCTCTTCTCTAAACCCTCTACATAGAACCCTCTGCTATCTAAGAAAGAAAAAAGAAAAAAAGGAAAAGAAACAGAGTCTAACGTCGGTCCATTTTCCGCGACGGAAGAACGGAAGAAATAATGTATGCTAGGGGCTCGCACCCAAGTGACAATGACGTCGGAGGAGAGGAAGAACGAAAAAGAAGAAAAAAAATACACAGAGAAAGAGAGGGGTTCGATCCATTGACGAAGACTTTCGTCTGAAGGCAACGAGAAGAGAAGGTAGCCAGACCCAGGCATAATCGAACGTGGCAACCGTGCGGCGCGTTCGCTGCCACACTAGATTAATGTTATTTCAATGGGGACTTCGGGGTATCGCCATAACTGACCCCGATTTGCATTAGAATCGGGGTGAAATCGCGAAGGGACGCGATGCTGCGACGCGCCGCCTTTCAGAACGCGCCAAACCGTATACGTGTTGTCCGAAACACATCCACCGGTGTCCGGTTTGAAGTTTTAAGTTCCCCCCTCCCCATCCTTTTACCCTCAATCTACGAATCTCGTTTTCTTTCGTACGCTTTCCGCCAGGATTAAGATCCACCTCGTGCTATGCCATAGAGAAAAATTACTCGTTCGGAAGGGAAGATCGCGCAACCCCTTCGTAATCGTACTCCGGAGGACATTGTTTCCCTGTAACTGCTATTCAGGGCCAAGTGCTCGCGAAAGACTCCACGGCATCGATACAACCTGGTGAAGAAGTCGGTTGCCGACTTGGTTAACCGAACGTGTAAAGTGAGGATTATACGAGTGAAGGTGATATTATTTGTTGGTTCGCGAGCATT
Organism: Bombus soroeensis; assembly: GCA_014737365.1. Taxonomy (NCBI): domain Eukaryota; kingdom Metazoa; phylum Arthropoda; class Insecta; order Hymenoptera; family Apidae; genus Bombus; species Bombus soroeensis. The sequence goes on along the minus strand of JACXIL010000279.1, from coordinate 1,758,723 downwards.
GATCTTTCACGATGAATGGAGGAAGAAGCGGAGGTTCGTGTTGGAACAGGTGGCCATTGTTGTGTACAACAGTTCACACCGACCATAGACATTTGGATATTTTGGTAGATTCGAGAGTAACGATATATAATACTGTGAAAGTGTGCAAATTGACGATAAATTAGTATTTAGCAACACGTATCTTAGCAATATAGTTTAATACATACTCTCTTATGGAATCACCAGGCTATAAATATAGATTATCTGTTAGAAAACATAGCAATAATATATTTCATTATTTATTATATGTTTCATTGTTTTTTGTGTAAATATCACTGGTTGTTATATTAACGGCAGAAATATTCTCGCTTTATTTCGTTTAAGTAGTAAGGTGATTAGTCCGATGAAAAGGGTCCTTACTATTAGGTTTAAAAGAGAATTTTATGGTGTTGTGAGATGAGATAGAATCTAGGTAGCTGAATGGGATCGATAATATAACTAACGTGTCTGAAATGAGATTTAATCGGAGGAGATTTTATGGTTTCTGTGAATCGACGGAAGCGACTAATTTCGAATATCGATTCGGTCGTAAAACGTTGAAAACATGTTGTAAAACGCTTTCAGTTAACGAAGGAGATAAGGGTCTAATGCGGCGCTGCCTGCTAGAAGCCTTTGGAGATAAGACAACTTTTACGTCTAGTCTAACAAATCAATTCTCAGGGAAATGGAAAGTGGATAATAAAGACAACATGGGAAGACATATTTTCGAACGTGTTAACGACGTAGAAGAATTTTAAAAGGATCTATAATTTTGCGGTAAATACGAAATTTCGTTTTTCCTTCTCAACGGAAAATAATTACACCAGGACTAGTGTTCATAGCAACGATAATAAATATAAATTAAAGTTTCAATTTAGATTAATTTAATCATTTTAATAAAATAAAGACTAAAGACTAAGGCTAAAGTTAAAATTGTTTGAAGTAAATTACCTTTGAGTCATCGACGCGAGATCAACTCCTGGTATAAATTCAGCAAAGACAGATTGTACCTGTAACAGATTTTAAAGTGAATTTAAATTTCAGTATAGTGTCACAATGACAAATAGCTAAGATTGATTTAGGTAACTTTAAAATCAACTTTAAAACGAAAAATTAAGAAGAAACTAATTTTCCAATTTTTCGAACGATCACCAAAACCAATAACCACCACCAGCTGCCTAAACATCTCGCACACCTTTAAATAAGAAGGAAAGAATCTATTAAACGAATATCTTACAAGCATATTCCCTATGTAAATTTTCTATTTTCTCTTTCAACTGACGTTTCATCAATGTGACGGAAAAAACAAGGTACAAACTGGGAGAAGCACAGGACGCGGGACCACAACGGAAATGACTGGTGGAAACATGTCATTATCCGGCTAAGTTGCAGCAAATTGGAAACAGCAGTGTACAAGGAGGGTGAACGATTTGCAGGAGCGTCGCGGGTGCTCGATGGCCCGGAACCTCGCATCATTAATATCCGGAAAATCATGTCCGGTGGTCCGTCGTCGGCCTCGGAAAGCAGCTACGTTGCTCTCAGTGGCCGAAGACGCATCTCATTTTTCATCGTCGACCGAGAAAATGCTAGGCGACAATGACGTCTCGTTAATTCACGTTACGTGGAATGGAATAATGTCGACGGAATAGTGTCGACGACCGTCTAGCTGGCATCTCATTATCGATAGTGCCGCTTATTACGTGTCTCCGAACGTCTTTCAATCATCGTGAAATTGCATCCTCGGAAACTGTTACGATTCCTTTGGTCGAATCGTCGCCCACCATTCTTCCCCAATTTATGTAGAGAAAAGAGCAAATTATATTTGGTATATCTGACAGAATTATTTCGGGATGAATTTTCATGGTGAACGTAGAACTAGTTTTTAAATCTCTAATCCTATCAACGGAGAGAAATAATATTTGTTGAAATATTATAAGAAGATATTTTTCATATATTCGAAACGAGAAAATAAATTATCCAAAAAAGTATATCTATTCAACAGAGAAGTATACGTGATTACTTGCTTCTCTAGTGAAATATATCTATTATTAAGAATACCAAAAGGAATAAAGAAATACACATTTGTCACTAAATCCAACCGCGCTTCCAGCTTTTCATACCATCCTCATCCACAGAAAACCGATTTCCTAAAAAATTAAACAAACTTTGGCCCCTCACGGACGAGCCCGAGTCAATCAGAATGAATTATTCGAAGCATTCTAAAGGCACGAAGACCCTTACACGTATCTCTGTCTCTCTTTACTTTTCTTTCTCTATAAACGTATCTGTACGCTTTTCTCTAAGTGTGTATGCAGGTACTGTATAACTGTGTACGTGTGTGTCAGAGAGTTTAACGCTCGGCGCACGGGTCATACAATGCCGTGTATGGACACTATGGGTATTGTGCGAAGCGAGAGCGAATGAATATGCGCGCACGATGCATCAAAGAGTTAAGACTCAATGGCGGACCACACAGACCCCGGAATTGAGAGGACAGTCGGCTTAACGGTTAACGTATTATTATACGGATGCACGTTATAGTCGACCATCGGAACGGTTATCATTGTCTATGATCCTTTTCCGTGGTGAAGAGAGGCCGGACGCGTACCTGACCTTTGGTCCTGGGGGCAATGCTTCAAGATACCAACCGCGTGATTCGATAATTAAACCGTGCTAGCATCTGTTTGAAACGCATTGTGCCATTCGAAAGTGCGAGTTTCGAGCTTTGTTGTCTCTTTTCAACGATTCCCCCGCGCGAAAGGGATGATCGTATGAATTTCTTTGGAAATAGAGAAATATCGTTTCTCTTTGTGTGTCGCGCTTCTGAAGAAGTTGATAGATTACTTATTTTTATACTTTATTTGTGTACAGTGGCTGACAAAAGTATTCAGACGTTTGTACCATTTGACACCTTTCCTGAATATAGTATGAGCGTTGTACGGAACGTTTTGAAATTTCATTGTAACGTTTAATGACACGTGACTATCGTGTGATCATATCGGTAGATTTTGAAACTAAACTAAACAGATCACAGCAGAGATATCCCTCAGAGTCAACCCTCGTTTAGGGATCCCAGATGGATTAATAATAACAAAAATGTACTACATACCATTGAATTCCTTCGGTAAGAAAGTAATAAATCAATAAATATGCAAATATTCTATTATTACACATTTTTTAAAGGCCAGTTATTCTGATTGGTTTCGGTAGAAATAGCTTCGTGTTCTATCGGTAGTTCTAACGTTAGACAATCAAATATCCATTATCAACGAGCATCGATGTTCAATAGGATCATATAACGTTCATCATCTGCTTAAGATTGCTATTGATACTGCATACTAATTGTTTACTAAATATAGGTTTGCAGTAAATATCACTATAAAAATATAATTTCTATATACATTTCCGGATTGATTTCAAATTTTACCAATGTAATCATATCCGTCAATTGTTATTATAGTGCATTAAAAATTCTTTATATAACACACGCAATAGATAAAATTGTCTACAAGTGTCCAAATACTTTCGCGAGCTGCTGTACTTTGATATTATTTTGTATCAATTCCACAATGGCCGGTGCTTATCTTTAAGTCCATTCAGAAAGCATTACACACACGTCCGTTCCTGTGTATAGGAATATTGTTCTATAGGAGTTTCTGTATACTGGTTTCGCTGCGTTATCTATCTATAGAGAAGGAATTAGATTGGAGAGAATTAAGTCGATAATACTGTTTCGCGATATTCATGTTTCTTTGAATAGGATATTCGATATTATATATTTAAAAAAATATGTATAAATAAACGAAGTAGGCCGCTGTGTTTCTGCACGTGTGTTTCCTCGTTACACAGGACGTTTATACTAAGAGGGAGAGAGGAGACACAAAATATTTTTCTGTCCATTCGTTGACTTCTTAAAATGCTTGCACGAGTTGGTTCGACCACTTCGATGATCCTGCTCGTTACATTCTTACCTCAATACCTTTTTCCTCCGATTCTTCGTATATGTTCGATCGAAGAAAGGGAATGTTTACGTAGTCTGGCGCAGGACATCGAGTCCCGCTTTATCGTTTTCTTTTACCATTCTTGGCCGTCGAGGGTGGAACACTGTTATTATAATGGCATCAAGAGGGACGAGCAACAACAGAGTGACCGGTAGCTCACTGATTCCTCTGTCGAACTGTCGGAATTGTGTGGTTTAACCCACCATAGATGCGAACAAGTTGACCGTAGTATATACAGGAAACGAGACCCAAGTTTTGAGTATACTATCCCCTTAATTCATTGTAGCATTTACCTTAATACTTCCGCGCATATATCTACACGATTGATATTAAATTGTTTAAATTCTTTCAATATTTATATTAATCAACTCGACTTTCCTCGTACGTTATGTTACCAATTCATCGTAATATTTATTTAAAAATTTTTTGCTGCATCATCATATCACAATATTCGTTATATATTCTTTTTCACAAATTTCATAATTTCTCTATAACTCTTCTTTGCTTAAAAATTATCTACTATCTGAATCATTATTCCAATCCAAATTTTTCACACAAGTATCCACCTATCTTTCTATTAACTGCAACATTTATTTTAAATGCATCTACTTCACGTATTAATCAAAAGTTCCACTAAGAACCTTCTCTATAAATCAACAAAAGAATATTCCTGCTACCCTCCTCTTGATACCTGTATCGCCTCTGCTCAATCAAAAAGAAAGAAAAAGGTGAGGCAACGAATCTTATCGCCAGGATTCATCAAGGATTTTCCAAATTGAGTTTTCCAGCTGGTTAAACAATCTCGATATCAAGCTCGACAGTGCGTACGACTCGGTACACAAGGCTGCATGGGAGCCAGAGGGTTGGAAGGGCCGCAAGAGCTCGGCCAGCCCTCCGTGGCCGTGGCCCAGCAGGGGAACGCAGGCACCAGGCTGTCTGCCTCGAAACACGGTCCAGCCGTGACCATCTCTGGGCGTTCACGTGTCCGTGGACACCCATATACACCCATCGTGAAGAGAGGTGAGAGTGGAGGCACCTACCTCGACGAGCGTCGACGGTCTGCGTGCCGGTGTAAAAATAGAAAAGCCAACGCGGGAACCCGTCCAACTACATATTACTTCGGACATCGGAATGCACAGCCCTGTGACCGGTGCACGTAGGAACGCGCGTGTGTTTTACGCCCTCCTGCTCGACCGTGGTCCTCCTTCGGAATGTTTCTTTTTACTCTTTGTATCTGTATATTATTATTTTTTCTTACGTTCTCTTCTCTGTCATATACGACGTGAATAGCGGACGAGAGAAAGAGGAGGGGTGTAACGAAAGCAAAACGGTAGCGATTGATTCGTATTTGAGCCTGAGATCATGGTGGGCGAACAAGTGGAACGCGGGATTAGGCGACCAGCTAAGTGGATTCGAGGCGCGTTGAGGGTTTTCGCTTGGCGGGATTTTCGACGGTTTCTTGGAAGGGTTACCGAGGACTTGGGTGTTAAATTGATAGAGTTTGATTATTTGAATCAAGGTATATCGCGTCGTATTAATTTCAGACCGATCTGTGTTTTGGTATAATTATTTCTTGGTTTCATCGATAAGGAAGTGCGAGGAAATGAAAAATCTTACTGTGTATTAATTGATAGATATCTATTATTTTTTCTTGTCGAAGGCGGAGTTATAATTTCGCAAAGTTTCAACATTGTATGATAGAAATGTTCATAGTGCGAAGGATTAAGTACATCGTAAAGCGTAAAAAAGTGGAACCAAATCGGAACTAACGAATTCTAATCAGCCAACGCGAGAACTATTGACAATATCAATTCACATGGAGCGCTCCTTGGGCCGAAGATCTTTATTCAGTTCTGTAGAGTCTGTCGGCGAATAACGAGAGAAGAGAGCCGCATTGGGACGAGGGTCAGACCGTTTCAGAGCTTAGAGGGCCAAGAGGGAACTCTATTTTCATCTTCATTTGGCGGACGTGGCGTACGTTTCAAAAATTGCCGACCAGGGCCATAAATGGCGCAGTAAAAATCGGGTCCGCGCATTCGCCGCGGCTTAATGGCTGATTCAGCAGGATCTCGTTTGTCGTCCATTATGGACGCGAGCCGATCGACAGTATTTTTCGGGGTAGCATTGTATGGAATTCTTCACGCCTGCCAATCGGCCTCGCCGATGGGCCTTGGGTCGCATGCACGCGCAACATCCGCGAACCTAACCGTAATCCTACACCGAGACTAGAAGAAAGAGGACGAAGAAAGATGGAGAAAGAAAAGAAGTAAACTGTATCGTTGCAGGAGGGATGCGTCGATTATACGGCTCCCGAGAAGAAGAAAAGCGAGTGGAACCGTATCTTTGGTATTCAAGAGAGCCGCTCGAGCGCGAGATATTAGATGTTTTGGAAACATAACGTGGAAGGGTGAGAGCGGGAAGTTACCTTTCTGATCCTCCGCTTGTCTATGGACCAGTCTACTTCGATGATCCCGGGGGATGAAAAAAGAAAAGAAGATTCGAGATATGTATATACATCGAAAGATCACGCGTGAGCGAAGCCTAAAGTGAGCCCCATCGTAGATCGCCATCTGGCTCCTGGTCTAGAAGGAACCACGCTTCGATAGTCGCGATATTCTTGCGAACTATCCTCCTGAAGAATTCTAGCTTTTCTCCGCTGTCCGGCAAAAAACGCTGGTCTCTTTGTAGCCGGATTTGTAATTAAAATCTAACCTGATCTTCCTATTCTTCCGTCTCCTTTTTTTCGATGTATCTAGATCTAAGTGGATCCTTGGGGTCAGTTGCTGGATTGTGAATCACGGTTATAGTGACCCCTCGGGTCTCTTCAGGTACTTGAAGCACTCGATGAGTTTTTTGATACACTCGAGGACTATCTCGAGTAGGAAATTTGCATCTTTCGTTCTTAGAAGAATATTAGGGCGATATATATTATATAAATCTTTTAAAAGAATATTAGGGTGATACATATTATATAGATCTTTTAAAAGAATATTAGGGCGATCTAACAATGACTTATATACAAAAGTATAAAATTACAAAAAAAGTGCAAGAAGGCATAAATCTGACAAGATAAAGACTCAACATCCGAGTACCCTAAACCTATCTACGATCAAACATCATAGAAGCTATTAGGTATTATTTTTATCTTAGACATCCAAATTCTCACGGTGGTCAGGACGAAATATCTTCCATCAAGATATGATAGGATTATCTCAGTTGAGTTAATTCGCTGCAATTTTTATACGAGCTACATTTGTTAGTTTACATTTTTTGTTACGAGCTACAGTTGGATAGAATCGTTTGAAAAGTTTGCTCGTTTTTCATATTTTTTCTTGTTGCATCCTAAAGTGCACGATATTTCCCCGTTCTTTCGTTATTACATTACAAAATGACAATGTCTCATGAAACACAACAAATTTGATCATTCGGTGGAAACTTTAAGATGGAATTGTAAGACGGTGAAGCTTACCGACCCAAATAACTCTACTTTACTATATTATAAAAAGCTATATTCTGAAGGAAGTATAATATTTAATAGGTTCATGGACTAGTTTGATTCACAAATAGGAGGATCGGGAGGCGCGATGGAAGCGCCGTAGGTAGCTGATGAGCCGGTACAATGTATCGGGTAGATGTTATCTGGCTTTGATCGTAGGAAGGGTACATCCAACCCCTTCCTCGAGTCTGGTAACGAGCCAAACAACCCCTCGTCCGTGTCTTTTTCCATTCCAATCAGTTTCAAAAGGAAGTATACGCGGTTGCAAGCGGCCCTCCTTCGGTTTCCAAGCGTTGCCACTCTCGTGGGATCTATGGTCCACTGGCCTCGATCTCGCCTCTTCCTCTTCATCTTCTCTTTTTTTACGAAGCCCTTCTGATTCAAGAAAGTATCATGTATCGATGGCAAAAAATGGCGTATTCATATACAGATTGTTACATCGAGGATGTGTCCTCTTCACGTGCGCCACGGTCGCTTCTTCGTCGTTCGAGCGTTCGCACCGTTCGGAAACTCTCGCGCGGCGGCTCGAGCGTGAAAGCGTTGCTAGGCGAGCGTAGGACGCTCGAAAGGATTAACGGCTCAGGGACCAGCTAATAACGAACTCGAGAGCCACGTATCTTCTGGATGGCGGAGCTTCTTCCGTTCAAGCGTAAATGGGTGTACTTTATGGGATGTGCAAGTGGTTGCGCGAGATTTCGGGTGCGGTCATTGAATTTCGGACGAATTGATTTTAAATACATACGTAGCTATATAATCCTTATACCTCATTTTCACGCCTTTGAAAATTAGAATTTTCTATAGATAGTATGAACATTGTATTGTAGACCTCGCGAAGTTTGGAAATTAGAATTCTATATGACTAGGATAAAAAATTCTAGCCTAACTGTCTTTGGGGGAGGGGGGACAGATTTGCAAAGGTTTCGAATATAAATTTTGTTAAAAAAAATTATTAATTGAAATTTCATATAAGAATTCTAGAAATTGAAACACGATCCAGCTGCAAAGACTTTCGATCGGCTTGAAAATCACCGCGAAACGTTACATCGTCGCGCTAGCGACCTCAACGTTCATTGGGTTAGAATAATCCTAAAAAATAAGAGACTAGAGCGCGACGAACGTTGTGGAGATTTCTTTCTGGGCTCTCCGATCGGATGAGATGAGATCGCGATACTGTCTTCCTTAGACGAGAAACCAGCCATTGTCTGGCTTATCTTACGAAGGTGTCCCACACGAGTGAAATCATCCACGAAACAAAAGGGGCGACAGGGTGTCAGGAATGGTGGAGATCGTTCGGAGAGAAGGTGTAGAGAGAGAGAGAGAAAGAGAGAGAGAGAAAGGGAATAAAGGGAGAAGGTTAGAGACAGTCAAGGCACAATGCCAGGTATCCACGGGGACGTGGCATAAATATATAATACATTTATGTGGCGGCGTTTCTTTTCAAAGTGTTCCGCGACAGTCTTTTATTTTCAACCTTTGAGCTACGCTAGGAGGCCCATTGAGAGAATGGAAAAGGACAGATCGGCCGGGGATCGATGTATCTTTCATCCGTGGCGATCGATTTGTGCGTAGATCGCATTGTTTGCTCGACAGCTCCACACGAGGCTTAGGAACGATCCTCCTTCTATTTCCATTCCGTATCGCCCGCTACCAAGATTACGATTCAATGGCATTTATTCAATGAAAGCAACGTTCACAATGGACGACTTAATATAAATAAAGCAGCTCCGCGGAGTGAAATGCGTTTGATACGCGTTTAGGTCGGATCACGCGTCCATGACGCGTCCTGGAGGTCCGTGTAGCTTGATCGTAATTGGATAATGGAATTCAGTGATCGATCAAGATACTTTAGCAATTTCGCTTTGCTCCTTTTTTTATGCAAGAACGACGAAAAAAGAAAACAATAGAACATAGTCTAATCGTTATTTTTCTTTTCTTTTCCATTTATGAAATCGATCGTGTGTGGCTTCTTAAGAATTCGAATATTCCACGGACAAAATGCGTCCTTTGTCCACTCGAATCCTTACCAGGATAGAAAAATCAGCATTTCACGCGTCGTTCCGGAACAATTGGAAGGTAGGTGTCAAAATGTCAAAAAATTGGAAACTTCAAGGAGCACGAAACAGAGGAAGCGGATCGTTCTTCGTATTCCTACGGATGCGGCAAAAATAAGGGCGTGGTATTGTTACCTCTCCAAGTGCGCCTGCTATTTTCCTTGCGAATTCTTCCTGTTACGGTGTCGACATTATGAAGTAATTGGTGGAACGGCTGGTTGCTAGAATTCCTGAAGAAAGGCTAGTTGAAGCACCGCCTCGCATCAAAATTGCCCTCCATCTGTGATTTCCACAAGCTCGGTTAATGTCCCTGCTTTTTTGCAAACATGTCCTGGGATCTACGGATGTAATAACTTTTTAAACGATCCTCTTATCCTTGGAATAAGGGTAAGCCGATTAAGGCCACCTGTTCGTTTCTTCCCTTTTTTGTTTTCTTCTTGGTTGACAAACTTGCAGGAGAGATCAAAATGTGGTTGGAAAGAAAAAAAATATGGTACAGGTTGTTGTAGCTTCTTGTTGGGCTCTATTGCAGAAATCTAACTTTCAGAATTACCTGCTTCTTAAAGTTATAATTTTCTTTCGTCAGGGAATTAACGAAAATATACACGCATTCTTTTTATGATACTTTTCAGATTGAACTTTTCAATTACTTTTAGTCACTTCGCAAAAAATAGCTACACCATTCGTGGAACGTTTAAAACTATAAAATATAAAATGAAATTGAAATTGAAATTTATGGGAATGATATAGTTTATCATTTAAACGATACAATTTTCTGGTTTATGAGCGTGTACTATCCCTAAATGGAGAAATAGATAAAAAGTTACACAACCAAAAGCAAAATTTGAAACTTTGCATTGTCACAGAATGGAGTTCAACAATTCCTCCTCTTTTTCTTTCCGCGCAAAGATTAATAAACTTCCCTTCGCAGCACTCGACAAAACTACCATCTAACTAGTATTCGGTTCAGTCTACTCTGCTAGAGTCAAGCTCAAGTACCTCGTGGTCCGAACTCGTTCCCTTCATCATCAACGAGTAACTTATCATCTCTCGAAACTATGTTCGTACACACGTGTATATGCGCGGAGAGGAGGGAAAGGGTGTCAGAAACATTCTACGACGAGTATAGAGGAGGTAACAGGAGGAATCGTAGTTTCGTTTGTTGCTTGGCGGGTTTACTACGATCGTTGCGGTTCCTTCTTGGCCGAAGGAGCAGGAGCTGATGTCCTTGGGGGACTCCCCGCTGGCAACATACGTAAACCGTGGCTCAGAATGAAAACGGTAAGGACGAAAAGAGAGATAGAAAGCGAGCAAAAGGGTGTTTGTCGAAACTTGATTTCGAAAGAGGCGTTGCGATGGGTTCGAGCCTCCTATACCTCCCACGAGGCACCAATTGTTTATCGGTAATTACCGTAGAAGACATGGACCCTCACTCCTGTAATCTTATTATTATCCTTCGAGTTCATAATCGCTATGCTTAAACAAAGTGAAGAACACAGATTCTTTATAGCAATTGACTTTTCCGCTTCGATAAGGGAGAGCGTACTAAATGCCAATGTTTGAAAAACGACTCTATAATAATCCTTCGGTATTGTTTATTATATTTACTTTTGAAGGTACAGTACGTGTTAAGTAGGGTACTTGGTATTCTCTAACGGAACTAGCTAAAGTTTAGGAGCCATAGAGGCAAAAAGTTTCACTTTGAACCTTGTATTTGTGAAAGATTTACGATTATTTCCTTTCGTCTCGGGGATTTGTCAACGAAGTGTGCAAGGATTTCTGACGCGGGGAATTCTTCACGTGGGATATAACAAAGAGAAAGTTTTCGTCTCAAAATTCGTAAACGAAAGCAGTATTTGTATTTTAACTAGCAAATACGATCGATACTTCAAGTTTTCGGTCTGAATCTGACGGGGGGTGAAACAGCGTGTTCGTCGCTGGTCGAACGATCACGGACTAATGTCACTTATCGCGGTTCGCCCAGAGACCTCGTTCTCTCCTCCCTCGATTGGCTTTCAGCCCTAACCAACAATTTGCGGACCCTTCGAAAACTGGCCGACCGCGAATCGCTCGGTCGAACCGTGAATAAGAACGTATGCTGCGTGCACTTACCCCCTTGACTTTATGGGGACACATATGCGTTGGGCTTAAATGTTTGTCCGAGGGTTGTGGTTATAGTACCTCGAAAAGTAGACGAAGACATCTTTTGTGACTGCGCTGTTACAATCATTAACGTTTGAAATTGAGATTTCAGATGACATAATTTTTTACTTTACGAACGTCCGCTATCTGCAAATGGAAGAATGGATGACAGCATCTTTTGTAGCCATATTATCATAACTGTGAATGTTTGAGACGGGAAGCATGTTCCTATAAAATGGGGAATTGAAATTTAAATTTTTAGGGATGTTATAAAGTATGATATAGATCGTTATTTAAACAATAAATTGTAATATATGAGATGTTAGAGTCTCTATAATTCTATTAAAGAGTTAAAATTATATATAAAAGAGAAAGAGAGAGAGAGAGAGAGAATTTTAAAATGCTTTGAAATAACATGCAACGAAAGAATATTTTTCGAAAGAAATATGTAGAAAATTGCTACAATAGAATCGACTATTTCATATGTGACAGTCTAATATAATTTTCTACGAGTGTTCAGTATTTTTAGTTATACTTTTCATTACTTTAGTATTACTTTTAAGACAAATTCCGTATAATAAATTTCCATTGAGAAGATGGATCAGGTCCAGTTGCTTTCGAGTTGCCACAGGAGAGTTTCTAGCTGTTCCGGACTCACGTTGACCTGTCCACGTTGAACAATGGCCGATTCAGCGTTGCGAATACTGAAAATGTTGGTCCATTGTCCACGCGGTCATACAAAGGAAAAACCTACGAATGGCATAGGAAGTACGGTTACCAGCGGCGTTTCTCACAAACGACGCACCGTTTGTGGGAAACTTGCGGACCACTCTTCCTGATTTTCCTGTTCCTGGATTTCGTCTTCCGTGAAGAATTTCTCAATGAATTCTCTTATTTTCCGAAACATTGTCAAACTCTACATTCTACATCATCTAAAATCTACGAATCGTAAAGAACGAACATTACTTTATATTTTTTTACTCCTACAAATACGTTCAAATCCTAACATACATTTTCAAACAAATATCTTGAAACAAAAGTATCAATAGCGAGGGTAATTAAAGCTGAAACAATTATACTATAATAAATATGTATAGTAAATAATCCCAAAAAATTCTTTTAATTACGATGAGGATGAAACTGCATGAGCGTAAAAGAGTTTGTAGCTTTCGTGTAATGCAATGTAATAAATAAAAATATAGAAAATATTTCTAAACCAAAATATTATAAGAAGTGTTTTACAGGCTATTAGAGGAAGTGTTTTCAAACAGATTGTAGATAGCGATCGAAGCAATCCTTTCGGAATGCAGGAGGAATGGAAAAATAAAAACCTAGTGTTCATTGATAGTTCTGGTGGAGGTGTCGGAGCGGTGGGAAATGGCGGGAATAAAGGGGATCTCTGAGACGTGTTGGGGGTGGAGTCGTTCTCGACGGGGTGCCAGGAATTTTTAAGATGGCCTTCGTTACGTTTCCTTTGCTTTGAGCGGAAAGCGTTTTCGAGAAGAGTGGGAGGCTGTCTCGACCAGACAGACTGGCACCAGCATTCTACATAGGCGTAGACTACTCAAGTTTTTCATCCTGGCCATCTTTTTCGATATTCTTCTCTTTCGCCATTCTAGCCACGATACAGAGTGAAAGTGTCGATATCCCTTGATTCTCGTCTCCAGGGAATTGGTCGGAACAAAAAGCATTAACCCTTTCATGCAGAATGTTTTGCTCCTGTTTGCTTAATATTTGTTGACTAGCTTTTCTCTTAAATCTGTTGATTATTAACGACGTTCTGTTACGAGCTTCTGTGTGAGCTTCTCATTGTTTCAGGCTTGTTGTTTTAGGAATTAATTTTAATAGTATTAACTTTCACTAGTGAAATATCTGGAGGAATTTTCAGGAGTAGTACTTTTCAACGAATATTATGCGATACTGTATTAAAACGAGTATCCTACTACCTAACTTTCGATGTACCAACTTTCACTCGTAAAAAGAACTCAAATTTTAAAAAAATTTCTTCTTGTAATACCATCCTTGGCACAAATTGCCGCAGTAAAAGCTATTGTACAAACAGAACCCAACTTTCGAAATATTCGCCATATTTCTTCGCCAAATTTCTCTGGAAAAAACCCAACCCAAGGAAATTTCTCTCGACATTTCAACTCAACCTAAATTTAATAGAGCATCTCGAATCTTCGGCATTCCGTGCAAAGAGACGCATATATGTATCCACTTCTGCCTATCGATTAAGCCAACGAAGACACGATCGAAACTGGCGGCACACCCATGAACGCATCCGTGGCAACAATAGGTTAACACATAGGGGCCAGTGGCGCAACTCGCGTAATGTAATTATGGTACACGAAGCACGGAAGGTAGTCACTGCCATAATGGGCAATTGTCCCTGGCGAATGGTGCCACAATGGCGGATTTCATTGCCGTTAACAACTGACTGTCCAAATACATCGTGCAGCCCGCGCCAGGACAATGAACGACCGCTGTCCGGATCAGGTTCTCTTTAAACCACGGACGTTGTTTATCAGCATCGCCTGGACGATGGTCCTCTTCAATTCCTCTCCCTCCTTTCACCTCTATATTTCACCTCACTCTATTTTCCCTTGCGCTCATCTTCCCGCGATTCTAGTTTATTTTTTCTCCTTCCACGCTACTACCCTATCCATTCGCGTTCTTCTACGAACGTTCAACGAACAACCCCTTGACAAGCCTTCAGATTTGTACGAGGATTATGTTGACCTTCTGCTCGAATCTATTGCCTCCAAGGGGACGACAGGTTCTAGCGTGGAGAAGCGGCGCTGGGACTTTGGGAATTCGAATGATCCAGCACCCGGTCCATCCTGTATACCTGATCCTATCTCCCAAGATATTATCTTTTCATATTTTATATCGATGTTATCTCAAAGGATGTTATATTATTGGTATTATAGAGCGAGGTGTTTCGATGCATACGAATATCTCAGATTTATCAGTTTTCTTTGTGAATCATTTTGGAACGATATTAGCTTCTACGAATGTACACCGTCGACCATAAGTGACTAGGATATCGATTCGTTGTATTTGCTCTATTTTGTTTAACATCTTACATATTACATAATATCAAACATATGAAGCGAGTGGAATAACAAATTTATAATAAAGTAATATTTATAAGAAAGTAAAATCCCTTCTCTCACGCCCTGACAAAATTCCCACACTCCGACGATCGATCGCTTTTCCTCTAGTCGCAAAAATCGTGGAAAACTTCCAAGCACGAAGATAAGCTGCCTCATAGCCAATCGGCCCAGCTGTTTACTCAGGACATCTTCGTTTCTAAGAAAACTGAATGGGTCTCTTTACTCAGCCAGCCAGCCTAAACAACGTCACTATACTGTCCGTTGCTTACCTATAAAACTATCCAAAACTTCCCAATTTTTATCACGTTGTGATCGATGTAGGAATGTGCATGAGGAACGAGATATGTCATGTTTAAATGTCGTGTTGTCGTGTTGTATCGTTTACCTCCTACTTGTATAAGAATGAAACATTTTAGGGCGGTTTTGTAGCTACGAAAGACAGTGTATAACGACCACCGTAGTCTGTTTGGAAATTCATTACTACCAGATTTCCCGGTGGTTGAACTCGTCCTGTGGTAGAGTCTTTTTCACAGAACTCGTTCGCGCCCTCGAGCCGACACTTATACTCCCATTAAAAGAATCCTCGTTTATTACGGCGCTCACTTTGCGAACTTAATGGCCGGCGTGCCTACCGGTCACACGCGAGGAGACAAAGAGATACAGAGAGCGAACGATGAAAGAGAGAAGGACTGTCTCTGTGTCGAGGGACACGATCACGAGGCCTGCTTGACCGATCGGACGAGTTCTTAGTTGAAAATAATCGGCGGTCACCCCATGCTCGTGCCTAGTTTGCGATCTGTAAAGGACAGTGGAATGATTTGTGAGGGCCGACAGATGTTGGCCTCGCCTCGTACAGATATTCCATCCCTTGTTCCATCGGACTCATCCTGTGTGTTGCAGAGCGGTGGCTCTCTCGAAAACTTATGCCCGCTCAATTGAGCGTAAAGAATGCACGCAAACATTACTGTGTAAGGTATTCTAGATCCCTGCCTATCTGCGGCTGTCTTCTCCCTTTCCTTTCTGCGGAATATTCAGGGCAAATAATAATTTATTCGCAACAAAAGAACGTATACGACCCGTATGGTGGAGCTCCTGTAAACAGGATGTTCACAAACATGACGGATGTAAACTGCAGCCTGTGTATCTCAAGTAAGCAACGAGACGTGGATCCTTGTAAGGTAATTTTCGAGGACATTGTGCACCATCTTCCTGCCGGTATTACCACGATCGATCGTTTTCTTGTGTTTTCTTCTCCATTGGAATTTGGATGGAACATAGAATAGTGCTCTTTGTAGACGTTCCATCGTTAATTATTTTGCAAACCAATTTTTTCATCGCAACAAGGTACATTAAAACGATGATATACGCAGTAGCTACCAAATTATACGACATATTATATCGGAATACGATTCTTTAACTAGCTGGAACGACGAGTGTTGCATTATAAACGTATCGCATCGCAAACCTAAGCATCTACTATATATCATCTCGAAATTTTATCTTTAAAAATTGCCTATCTGGATGATACAATAAAATTATCCTTTAACCATAAACTACCACAGTAATGCGTGAGTAGAATTTAATTAATCGTAAGAATTAGTCCAACAATTTGCATCGCCATTCTGGCGCGAAGGTAAAGCAATTTTCGACTTGCCAAATAAACGTCTATAAAAATCTGATTCTACAGGGGCGCGTTTCTTGCCGTGAT
This sequence comes from Bombus soroeensis, assembly GCA_014737365.1. Taxonomy (NCBI): domain Eukaryota; kingdom Metazoa; phylum Arthropoda; class Insecta; order Hymenoptera; family Apidae; genus Bombus; species Bombus soroeensis. The sequence goes on along the minus strand of JACXIL010000279.1, from coordinate 1,742,188 downwards.
GTTAATTAAAAATTTTGAAGTCACGCTTTTAATTAAAACTCGAACGATCGGAGCGAAGACAGGCAAGAATGGTCGTTCGCTCGTGAAAACTTCACTTGATGCCGGATCGATCTACGTTCCATCCCCTGTTCCGTCTATTTTTCACCAAAGAGCCGGCGATCATTCGCCAAAAAACGAGAAGCGGATCGTAACACTTGGCGCGTACACGCGCGCGACGATACGCCGCGATCGCGAAGGAAACAAAACGAAGATCCTCGTCGATTCTACGCGAACCTGTGTTGAACAGAATTTAATTACGCATTAAACGCGTCCTCTCTTACCCCCTTTTTCACCCCCGTCTGTTTCGTTCTGTCTCTATTTTCCTGGCTGGCTGGCCTGAAGCCGCCTTACACAGAGGCGGCCGCACCGGTGGAACTTCACAAGAGGCACAGGTACTCGACTTTCAATGACTGCCCCCGGATCCATTGTACTCGATTTCAAAGGATATAATTACGCTCACCTATGCCACGCTCGAATATCGCGAGCTTTTGTTCAGCCGTGCGAATTATCCTCGGCTCGATCGCTTCGATTCCCGATAAGACTCGCTGTTCCATCTACGATCTTTTTTATTCCTTTTGTTGTACGTAGCTTCGTGAGCTCCGACACGAGGGGGCGGTTGTTGGTTGGTTGGAAGCAAGTTGATTAAACTCCTTTACATATATAACACGAACAATACACAGATGGAAACGATGTGCACATACATAACGATACTGTAAAATCCTAGTAACTAAAGTTTACGATTTTGGACAAAAGCGTTAAGTAAGATGACCAAGTGATCTAGCAACAGCTAGGGCCGTACACATTATGTAGGTATTCCCGTCAGTTTGTTGAATTTGTTCAATTTTTATTATCGTCAGCAGTTCAACGATGAGCCACAAAATCGGAGCTTCCAACGTATAAAAGTGAGTTATAAGTTTTATATAATAGATACTACAAATACGCAAAATTGTTAATAGAATTTCGTCGTAAATAGTTAATCTGCATCCTGTCTGCTTCCTTCGAAACCAAAGATCGTCTGACGTTAACAAGATCCGTGAGATGAGTTTTGTTCACAGATCTACAAATATTGATTCTCAAGGAGTCAGCGTTTTGAGGTGTCGAAAGGTACAAAGTGAACTTTGTTCGCGGGACCTACATTATGAAATTAGCAGGCTTTCATCCGCCACTGGTAGAGTCGATGCTAGTGAAGCTACAATGGCTTTATCGTCGCTTCTATTCGTCATCTGAGTTCCAATAACGAGCGAATAATTTCAGGAACGATTTTATCAAGCCACGAATCGTATTTCTTACGATTCTTTCGTCACTGATTACTATGGCAGTGAGAATAAAATGAAAGAGGTCTACGAAAAGATCAGTATCGTTAAAGCTCTTTTCCTTTATTCCTTTCTCACTGGCCAAATTTCACGTGTATGTTCCATTGTCCTGGTAAATAAGGGTATTGTTATATCATTTAAATAGGAGGGCGCCGAATACGTTAATGACTCGCGAGAAGGCTCTGTGAAATCGAGCATATTGCACGTTATTTCATTATTCGGTGAGGAGGAGGGAGAGACGAGGAACGTAAGATCGAGAAGTCGAGTGGTAGCAGGCGCTCCGGCTCGGTTAATAGAAATCGAGAACAGCTTTGTCCATTTGTACGGTCCTGGCTCTCCGAGGAACTCGGCCATTGTACGAGGAGTCGAGTTTGTTCTACTCTATTCGCGTCTCAGATCAAGATCTTAATAACATTTTTCTGTACCCGGTTTTAATCCCAAGTCGATCGACCTATTCTGTTTCGACGTTCGTGTTATGGGGCTGTTGGTCACGTTCAAGAAACAATGGCGCAAGTACGCGACAATGAGAGGGAATATTTCTGCTAGATACGTAGTATGATATTAAAATAAAGAATGATTTAATATGAGTTGAATTAGCAATATTTTGCGACTCATAGATTGTTGCTCCAACCCTTATTTCTCATATTAATTATAATATTTCAACTGTACTAAATGAAGGAGGAATTTTTAGATAACATACTTCCAAATACTCATCGATCATATACACCTACATCGCGAATGTTTGTGCATTTATTAAAATTTTCAATGTACATAAACATATAGATTAATGTGCAGTAATGTAAATATAAAATATTCAAAGCAAAGTAATCGTTAGAACATTTATACGACTAAAGATTTCTCTAATTCTGTAGTTTAATCATATAGTGTCGTTTCATTTTCCGCCTCTGATAATATCATAAATCAAATTTTGATATTATCTTTAAACAGCGACCCTCGAAAGTAGCAATACACGTCTGAACACTGTCCAACTTTCCATAACCGCAGTCCAATCTAACGAGACCACAAGCTTGAGAAGATGGGACGCAAATTAGCTGGTCTTTCAGTTCACCTTTCCATCCAGCGTGTCTTCGATGCGACGTGCGAGAAGAAAGAAATATAAGAAGATTGCTCGTAAATAACGGGGTGTTTATACGAAATTGCGCTTCTTGGAAGCCTCCCCCATTCTTCTGGGTTTCCATCGAAATTTACGAGCAGCCCGTTTTGAACGAAGACACCGTGCAACGAAGAATAGCAAACGGCGATGAAACCGAGTCATATTAGCGTTCTTCGAAGAGACCAGTCACCGTTTATGTAGTGAACATCAACTAGCATCGTGCTATTGTTAGATACGACGAATGGATTCGAGATCGACTGTGACACGTGATTCACGATACCCACGCACACACGTGATAGGAAACACTTGCCGAAGAAAAGAGAGCGAGCTATTTTCTCGAGAAAACACGTGCGTGAGAGGGAACCTCTAGTGTTGAAACTTGAAATTCGAGGATTCCAAGCATAAGAATTGCTCGATGACAAACGCAATGTCATCGATAAATTGAGAAACTGGAAAACTTATTTTGAAGAATTACGATCACTTTGAAAAATTATAAAGTATTAGGTCGTCCGAAAAGTTTCTGTCGTTTTATAAGGAAGTAATGGATGCACAACATTTTTCGTTTTACATTATTTTATCGAATTACGTATAATTCATTTTGTTTTATCAAGATAAAGATCACAACGTTTGACAGATTAGGTTTCATGTTTGTATAAAGATGCACCGTTGTAAGTGACGTGTCTGTAAAAGAAAGACACTTTTCGAACAATCTAATATAAATTGAAAAGATTGGAAATTAAATTCTTTTGGCGAGTTATGGTTATTTTGGCAATCTACTTTGGCAAACATTCTTATAATAAAAAACAGAGAATATCGTAAATTGAATTACTTTATAGTATTATAGCGATTTTGGGAAATTTCAGCGATGATCAGGATTAATTTCTTCTTTTAATATTTGATAACCACTTGCGTTTCTTAACTATTATATTTTAATAGAATTTGCTAATATTAATAGAAATTCGGAAGAACGCGAAATTTCGCTTTCAACCTTCGCAATCTCGAAGAAGTCTTCGCTATTTAATTTTAATAGGAGCGGAGTCCGTAAATCACGGCTTTCTGATTTCGACCAGGATATATAACCATATTCCTCACTCCTACGTCTAAAAAAAAATAAATTACCCGCGTTCTCGAACAATACATTGCCACGTAAAAATGATAAAAGTGGCCAAGCGTTAATCTCCATAAATAACGAAATAATACGGTCAATTTAAAATTCCGGAAACAGTGAAATCATTCACCGTGAGGCTGGAAACGATGCAGCAGCGGAGGCGAGCCGGTGCACACGCGGCGAAAGTCCGCCCGACCAGACTGTTTGGCACCATCGAACAATGCTAGCGCCCCATGGGCCCTACGGTATGGGGTCCCATAAAGATTCTCGGAACGGGCCGAATTCCTCAGCTTTCCCAGAATAGTAGGCGCGCGGCTATCTTTCATTCTATTCGACCGGTGGTCGACTGGGCTTAAAAACGTGACCGCGGTTCCAAAACGTTATTTTGACTCCCACCAATGGCCCAGATTATGTAGCATTTTGGAAGCGGACAAAAGTAAAAGGGCGCGATACTTTGCCACGACATATGATGTGATCGGTGTGCAGGTGACGTTTTTGATCGTACGAATCGCTTGTTGCACGATGGACGGGCTATTAGTAGAGTTTTTATTTGCGGATTCAGTGAGTAGAAAAGGTAAATATGATTAATTAGGATTTTGCCTTTTTATTAGGGACACCCGCCCCTTAATTTACGCGAAGTTTACACGTGGATTCGTTTTACGTGAATGAAAATCGCTTAAATAAAATCTGTCGGTACAAAAGAAAAAATATGATGATTAGCACAACGTAATGTATTTTTATCCTTATAATAAGTTACCGGAATAAGTTACTGTGTATAGTTGTTACTTTTTGAACTTCTAGGAAAATATATTCTCTGTGCGCGTAAATTAAATTGTGTTACAATTTACCGCGTAAAAAAGAGACTCGCCCAAGAAATGTGTATTCGTAATTAAAGATCGGGTTAGTGTTTGTTGAAAGTGTAGTTATTATACCTTCTCTGTTGCATAATTTCATTAGTAGTGCTAGTATTAATTACGTGCAGTACAAATGTCGTATAAAAGTTATAAAAATACATTGAATGGTTTAAGAAAATAATTGAACAGACTAGTTACAACCGTGATTAATTAAAATCTAAAATATTTTAAATAGAGTTAAGTGTATATAATTTGTCGTTTCTATTCTTTTAATTGTATTATGCGACATAAGAATAAGTACACGTAGTATGTAAAGCTTCGTAATAATTCTAGATTGGTGAAACGATGCAGTTGATTCTGGTAAACGTAGAAATTGTGAAGATCGACGAGGAAACGGTTCGTTGTGGCTCGTGCTCGCGGAATTCCACACCTAATAAAACCGAACGGATGAGGTGGGTCGAGGCCGTGCGATTGTTCACGGGACACTAGAGACAAAACCGCGTCGTTGCAGCGTTTTCGATTGAAATCGATTACCGGACGTCCCTGTTGCCGGCACAGTTCTACTAAAGGTGAATAATCGCTTCCTTCCGCATCGTTTTTCAATCAACGATATCAAACGGAATCAATCTTAAGTATTCAAACTAAAAGATTCAAGAACGAATTCGTTATCTTCTCTTATCCCGTGTTGAAACGTTTAATAACAATTTCAGAATAATCCTTCAAATATATAATAAAAAAATGTCTAGAAACATTGTAAAAGATTGGATCATACGAATTACGAAGTTGAAATGATAAACAATATAGGCGAAGAAAAAGAAAAATAGGAAATAAATAACGATTAGCAAAATTTTATAAGAATGTAAATTTAACGTGATATACTGTAATAAAATAACGTAATCACTAGTATTTATTATTCTAGAGAATCTATTAAAAATTTCTAAATCTGTAAAACTGGTACACGTTCAAAGTCTATAACGTTCAAATTATGATAAATGACGAAAGTATCGAAATTAATGAAATACGTTTCTTTCTTGTTGGAAATCTCCACTTCGACCACTTACATCATTTACCATTTCAACTCGTTGATTCTATTCGATATCGAGACAACGCGGTTACTTTGCTTTCAAAAGCTAGAAAAGCAACAATGCTACCGACAGCAGTAAGCGTAAATTCGGAGGCCGAGAGTATTCGGTGAAGGCCGAGATTAAAGAAAGGAAAGAACGAAAGGAGCATAGTGTCGGAGCCAATGTTTTTGTTATATCTGCCAACTCATTGGCCGCTCGTGGGAACGTCTTTGTAATGGGCAAACGTGGCCCACAATGTGTGAATTAAAAGAGAAGCCAGAAGCACCGGCTGTTTTTTCTTCTGGCACTGGCTGCGTGTAGAACGCGGACTATATTTTTGTTTTCGGAATGATTTGCGCGCAGTCACTTCCTGCCGATACGTTCGAAATTACATCGATTCACCGTCGACCGGACTGTATTGTCCGCCGACGCCTTTTGTCCGACATTTCGTTGCCATTGTCTGGTCAGTGTTGGATGCGGGGGCCTCGAAAAGATATATTCGTTAAATGTTAATCGTTTGCGTGCTACGGATGCAGATCGGCTGGCTACTTATCCGCCTGTGTAATTTTCTTTGCTTCTTTTTAGCATGTTCGATAAACTATGAATAAGAAAATTCAACTGCTGCAATATGGTAAAGTAGAGTTATATATGTGAGTCACCTAAGCTTCAAATTAAATCTTGTGCTTTGTACAGAATATTTCAACTGGCATATATTACAAGACATTGTTAGTCTTTTAGAATAACGAAAGAATGACAAACTATACTACTTCGGGCCCAGTAAGAAAAGATGCAAATACCAAATATGACGATGAGTCCAGAAAGACCTAGAACGAGAAGTTAAGCTAATCGTGAAGTCATCGAGTTAAATCGTAGATCTCAGAGATAATGAAATGGCTAAATTACAGAGCCGGAATTGAATGAGTGAGAAGGACTAGGGAACTAGGAAACTAATTGATATCAAATAAACTGGAACCAAATAACGAAAAAATCTTTTCACATCCTAGAGATCTATAGCAATGTTAAATTAAAAGGAACCAGGAAACTAGAGATCTGTTATAGAAAACCTCTCGGCGGGTTGCTAAACCATCGATCCAACCTTACCACCTCTACGCTAGCTCGTGCTGGTTCGCGAGGCGATTACTCGCGATGGAAAGCGTGGTTGTCCCGGGGCTGGGGCAACGAAGTCGCTTAGAAATGCAACGAAATCGTCGGGCGAACGAGCAGCTCGGTGATCGACTCGCCACGGGTGGGCCGAGCGAGCTGCGGCCGAGCCGAGAAAAAGAAAAGCGACCAGCGGCCAGCCTCCGAGGAAGAAACGAGAAAAAAGAGCAACAACAACAACGGCAGCGAGCATTACTCGGCCGGACGCCCACGGGATTGTTCCAGTATTATGCACCTTGGCAGGTGAGCCTTTGTGCCGAATGGCACGTCATTTCTGTTACGACCAACCGATTCGACGAGTAATTGAATTCTCTTTTTCGACGTGGCTACGAAAAATCGGCTGCCGGGATACGCCACCGATTCCCCGCCGCGGAATTGACCAGTCGAGAGTTTTCGTCCCTTCGCCTCCTCTTGCTCAAAGACTGACGAGAGGATCATTAATTTTATTTTCGCCGAATGAACATGTTGATGGTGCTTGACCGCGCGTCTCGCGTCGTGCACTCGTCTGCATATTATTATCGAAGCTTTTCTCTGAGTGAATAGACACTCTGTTTTTCTGGAAGAATTGATTTTTATCTGGACAGCTCGTCGATTATTTGTGATTATTTTTGAAAGACTAGCGTTAACGGGAGGAGTGATCGAGATGAGTGCAGCGAAAGGACGAGGACGGTATTATGAAGTGGCGTAAGAAATAATCATCGTAGACAGTCGTACAAGTACTACAGATTACAATAAAAAATAAAGTCCACCGAACAAAAAGCAGGATTAGATATCACAGATATCCGTGCAGATAAATCAACCATTGTCTTCGTGAAATGAAAGCAAACTTCGTTTAAACGCTTCGTTGAGTCCAAATAAATTCACACACGAAGCATATTCAGCATACTGTGATAAGGACAGTATTATACAAGTAATTACAAAGGTATTTACCTCAAAAAATCATAGGAATACGATAACAAATTTTATCAAACAATTAGATCCAAGTTATCAATTAGTATACCTCAAACTATTTCTAATGAAAACCATTAAGCAGGACGAAGCACGAACGAACTTTCCCAGTTGTCTATACAGGAACGCGTGACGAGTATTGCACGGAAAAAAAGAAACGAATGGAGTCTATCGCGTTTCACAGGTGAAACGAAACAATAGAAGCTGATGGTGTTTGATGGATACGACCCCGCGTGACCCGACTAATAAGCCGTGCGAATATAAAGAACGGTGATCGAGGACTACCACTGGGTCGGCGTGGCCGTTGTGCAAGCGAGAATAACGAGAAGACAATTGACACAGAGTCCCGATCATCATTTTTCCTCGTGGGTGATTGACAAAATAATTACGTTGTCTGCACGGACAATTAATGAACATTAGAACGTGAACGCATCCTTCGTGACGGTGTGTGCTTCTCCTTTCTTGTCAAACACGATTGATATATGCTCGCACACGAGAAATGTCAGCGTTCGCGTGTATATGCACGACGAAGAGAATAATCGAAAGAAGCCTCGACAGGCCTGAAGACAGTTACACAGGTATGGTAACCAGTTTTCGCGGTAGAGATTCTTCGTGGACCATCAGTAAGGTGTAACAAATGAGCGTATCTCTGTGCTACGATTTTCTTTCCGATTATTATTTGAGACGAGTATCTTCATTCAGGCATTCGAGTATTGGTACATAAAAGCCTGGGTTGATCGTTGGTGGAGTACAGATTGAAATCAAGACTCGAATGCTCCATTAGTCAAGATGAAATCGAAAGTTTGATAGGCATTAGGTCGTCCAACGAGTTCATGTTGCCTGTTTTTTTTTTTTTTTACTTAGAAAATCACGGTTTTGGTACCATTGCTATTTCTCTAAAGCTGTTCATCTAAGTAGACAAGATCATACATGTTACGCTATTTCATATCTGAATTATATTTCATTATATCTAACTGATCTAACCAGAATTAATTTGTCTTCATCAGTTTTGTAATTCTATGGCTGTAGAAGATTCTGATGACTCGGCTAAGAAGTTAAATACCAATGGACTTCTATTATCAGAACGTAAAAACACAAGTCCCTCGTCGAAAGCAATCAAGTGATACAGTATGTACCAACCATCTGATCCATCGTCGGACGAACAGACCTCAATACCATCGTTGCTACCTTATATTACACGGATAGTAAAGATAAATTCCCCTTCAATTTCTATCTGACTGTATAGATGCGAGCTCGCGACCGATTTGATCCGAGTAGATGCACTGATTTCCGACACGGTGGGGAGCAAAACAAAATTTTACAAAATTCCCGATCTCAAACGTCGGCTATCGGCTCGCGATTCTATCGGTTCATCCCGACGTGATGTCGCATCCTGCGGCTGCATTTTGCAATATTATCTCCAAGTGCGAGAGCGCATCGATCCGTTCCCTCATTCTCTCCCTTTCTCTCGCCTCCTCCCTTTGCCCTTCTGTTCTCTCTCCTTCTCTCTCTCACTCACTCTCTCTCTCTCTCTCTCTTTCTCTCGCTCTCTCTCCGTCTCCCTCGTGCTGCTTGGCCGTGTAGCGTTGCCTCGTAGAATCGTGGCTTCGTACCTTAACCATTCAATCTTTGAATCACAATAACAGCACCGTGATGTATAGCAGCGCGACTCGGCATTAACATAGGATCCAAATATGTAATCCCAGACATCGCTGGCGGCCATCTGATATGTTCATTATATATTATACCGCGAGAGAGCGTGTACCTCATGCACCGCCGCCGCGGAACAAGTAGGTGCACCCCTCCTTCTTGTATGCACCACGGTGCAACGCGTCTAGTTAGATGCATTTCAGGTGCGCACACGTGCACACGAATGCCGGCTCGAGCCGCGCTCTACTCGTCGTACTTTCAGCGCGCAATAATAAAGGGAAAAGCTGTGCACGAGCACACGGGCGCGGGTGAAAGGGAAAGGGATTAATTATTGCCGCGTCCCCGGTGAAATTTGCAAATTAAATAGCACCAGAGACCAGTATTTTCTTTATGGGTCGATCTTTAAAAATGTCGCGGCTGAACAGTGCTTTGATTACGGGCGATTGATCTCAAGTTTTTTGGTGAAAATTTTTGACATATCGAAGAAGCAAGAATGATTGTGCATGGTAAAAATTTGAAATCGAATTCTTTCCCAATGCAATGATATCGTAGAAAGGGTTTGATGGAGAATGGTAGATAGCTATGTATATCGAGGGATATATAAAAATTGATAAAGGAATTAATTATTGCCATGTTCTCGCTTGCCGAGTCCACCGTGACTTTCTAATCGGAAGAAAAATCAAACATCTCGCAAGGGATGGATTCTTCAGCTTGCCGAGTAGAAATTCAGTAAAAATAGAAAGAACACAACCGTAAACTGTTTAGCGACACGGCATCAAACCATAAACAATTTCAATATCAGAAACAGCGCGCAGGATCTAACGAGAAAATACAAGTCCCGGTCATAAAGGATCACAGAACTCTTTGTATGGAAATCAGACATGATTTTTGGCAGAATTTATTTTAACATTACGCGTCAGCCATTTTCCGTGCGGTCTTCCTTACAGGGGGAGAAGAGAAAAATAAAAATGACAGAAGGATGAAATTGTGGTGCATCGAAGGGACTTTCATCGAGCGGCAGATCATCGAGTGTGGGCGCGAAATCGATCGCCCCACGTCCCCTTTTATTATTAAATCTGTTTCATCGTCGAAATAGTAGGCGCGAGAGTTGCACTTTAGACATCTCTCGAGATCGTAGGATAAGGGGCTCGCGTTGGGACCGCGCCACTAGATTTCCATCGACCGATCGGCGAACGGCTCGCGAAAAAATCAACAGCCTCTGGAATGCTTTTAAAATGCTAAAATGACCGGTGGTGAGCGATTCACCGCCAAGGACACACCTTCGTTTTAGCCGAGGAAGCGCCTCACTGGACGAGGAAATCAAACCTTTGCGTATATACCTTCGCGTCATTTAACTATCTCGCGTTGGAAGACGTAACAATGTCCCGATGTTGATATAAATGTGCTTTAAAATCTTTGCCAGCCTTGACCTTTTTGAGCAAAAGTAGATACAAGAAAGGATGGATAAAAGATACAAAGATAAATGTCGCAAATTCGGAATTTGTACATTCTTTTAGCAACTATATTTACATAGTTATCATTATCCAGATCCTGTGTAATTCTTTTAATATCTATTCTTTTCTGTAATCCATCTTTTCTTCGTAAATGTGAAATAAAACCGCTTAAATAGATAATTTAAACTGAACAAACACTTGGAAATCTAGTTCCTTAAAGCAAGTGAAGAAGATTGGTATAAAGGTACAATGTTGAATATTATTGTAAATTATAAACGTTTCAAACTACCTAGCCGCCTCCGCCTTCTCGACAAATCACGAAACTGTGAACCTAGCATGCAACAACAAGAGAATACCTACTATTTCAAACGAGTTTTACGTCGTATCTATTGCTCAACTCAGAGACACCATTCGTTCCTTGATCTAGCTCTCGAAGAGGGGCCTCTCGAAGCCCTTATTTCACACAGGTGGCATATACATATTTGTATTCGGTAAAAGCTCCTTCCGTGCACCTTTCTCTCTCTTCCTCTCTTCGGGAGATAGAGCCTGTTCTGTCGGGAAGCATCATACGCCCACCTCGTGTTAGATAGGATCTTTTCAGCGGCGAACAGCAGCAGCAGCAGCAGCGGTACAGGGGCGAGCCACCCGGTGCGAAGCTCCACGGCCATCATCCATTTCACCGGAATAAAAGTTTCACGGCGCGCGAGACCGTTTTGTTGAACCGTCTCCGAGGTGTCGGCAGACAATATGACATGCTGCCACTTCCCCTACACCATGTGATTACGTAATACCGCAAACGACGTGGAATTATGGAAGAAATATTAATTCGTAGCGATTTAAGATTTTATTAAATTTATAGCGTGTTTAGATCAATTACTGGCGTGTCATGTACATCATGACGTATGGTAGGATATGTCAGTTGATATAATCGGAGAGGTGGGAAGGGCTAGAATTGTTACAGCAGTAGCAAGGAGTCCATCTATTCACGTTTGAGTAATACTTAGTAGTAGAATAATATTAAATATGGGAACATTAAATATAAATATAAATTATAAATTCATAAAATATAAATTCAACGGGAATTATGTTCTATTTAGTGGAAATACTACTTTTATCAATTAATGTAGCTTTGTTTGATTCTACGGCATATAAAAAGAATAGAAATTAATTCCTATTTTTAGATATTAACAAGTAGAGAGATGGTAAGATTATATATCAACTCTAACTTTAAATAACCGATTGAGTGACAAGCCATTGTGCGCTAAAAGAATCTACAAATAAAATTCCATTTACAGTAACCATAGAATCGCGAATGATATTTAATTTTTGCATAAACATAAAAACTAGCCATGGAATCAAAGAGAGCGAGTTGCCCCTAAGAGAAGAGAGTAAAAAAGACACGGAAATACATTATGGTGACTTTATCGCAAGATCGACGATCATCCAGGTTGTCCAGCTACGATCCTCTGTCTCCGACAATGGGTACCAATCAGTGGAAAGCGTGAAGTCAAGTCGCTTCTAATTGTGCAAGCTGGACAATAGCGAAAATGACATGGGCGTGAGCTTCACTTAAATCGTGGTCGGGCCTCGGTGGCGTCTAATGGGTTTTGTATTTCGTCGATTAACGTTTGCGAATGACATTCATAGCCCTCTGTCCCTGGTCACCCCGAGATGTCCTCGTGCTCTGCAACCGAGGAATATTCATGGCTAGAAGCCCTATCGTTGGGGTCCGAAGTTGCGGTGCTCCACGTTATATTCACCGAAACAAAGTGATGCGTTCTCCCTGAGAAAACGAGAGAGACAGGTTAAAGGGTGAAGACTATAAGCTCGAGAGGGATGGAGATTACGATAGAGAAGCCAGGACGCTTCTACCAGAGACACCACCGAGAAACTGGTTCCATCCCTCTTTTACCTTCTGGTTCTTCTCTGCTTTTTTTCTCTTTTCCCTCTTTCCTTTGGCGTTCCTTTTTCCTGCGTTCCAGCGAAGCCAATGGGTTACCTTTGGAAACTCGAAAGGCCAAAAACGAGGGGGTCTGCGGCGGAACCGAAATTCACAATGAGAATTGAGTTTCATAACCGGGCCACGCGGGCACAATGAGACGAAATTGCGTTACAACGAGGGTCCGGATTTATTATATCGCCGGTCCACGTGGTGGTGGGTTTCGCACCGGCGGAACATGTGTTTCCTTGGTTGTCGCGGCTCAGGGAATAATTACCCTTCGCCGCGGTGCTGCACGCAGCGCCTTACATCGAAAGGGAAGTGGAAGGAAAAGGCTGGCGGCAACGAGGAAGGGTATCGATAATGGCCCCATAATTTCGGGACGCCGACGTCTATCGCGTCACGCCCCGTACGCGGTGAAAAGGACCGCTAGAGAACCGTTTTGATTTCGGGGACGTTGCTTGATACGTCCTTGTTACGTAACATTTCTTCGTTCGTTACTATTTTACGATCGAGTAGAAAATTGAAAATCCGTGTTTTTAACGCGACAAATAGCAAAAATCAATCAATGGAGCAAACCACTTTGATCAAAAGCTAAATAATATAAGAATCCTTTTAATCACTAAACGTGTGCAACGTGCACAAACGTGGCATAAGATGAATGTCTTGAAACTACGCTGATCAACTTCACCTTTTATTAATTTCTTAATTTTATTATACCAGTACGTGAAAGACAAAGTACAGATATAGCTACTTATACGCGGAATAATAAATTACACTTTTCAACACGATTTATAATCGAAACGAAACGTAATGGATATGTCAAAACGTTACTAATTAACATGACTGGATCAGTTTCAAGAAAATTACTGTTATTAGGAGGTAACTGACGTCGATTGTACTGAACTTTTAGAAAGAATCAAGTAGTTGAGCAGGGTGACAAATTATAGCGTGCGAATCTGTCGCACGGCCGAACAACAGACCCGCCAAGGCCAGACCCACCTACTTCCCAAGCGGAACTATCGTCCATTCATGACACAATAGTCATCCATTCACAGATACTGTTGCGATCAATGGTGTACCGTTACGAGTAACACTTCCTCGTGGTCTCTGATTGCGTGGGAAAACAAACTCACTTCGACTAATTGCCAATCCATTCGCTCTTTCGAAGATTTTTACCAATGACTTCCCTCCTTGTCGTTCACGCTTAATCAACAGAGTAAACCGTTTTGGAAAAAGTCAAATACACTACCCAAGCGAATATCGTACATTGAATACTATAATTGTATCTTTAATTAAAACTTCAAATTATAAACGTAGCTTCGATGTTTCTTTCATTCGCTTCGTTCTATCAATGAATTTCATCTGACAAGATTCAAATGTTCATCGTATTATTATCCCTCTGTCTAACAGAATTTATAGCTAAAAATGGAAGTCAGAATTCTCCCTTTTTCCAAGATATTTGTCCACAATTCCAATAGAAATCGAACTAGCAGCTATCTTATCACTGTTCAATCATAAATTATATATTTTTAAGCAAAACTTCAAATCATAGACGTAACTTCGATATCTTACCTTACCATTTTTATATCGCTTTACCAATGAGTCTTCCCTGCAAAATCTTAAATACTAACTAAAAAACTATCCCTCAATTCAAGAACTATTCCAAATCAGGCTGCCATTCTCAACATACGCTTCTTCACAATACCAACTCAAATCGAATCGGTAGTCATCCCATTACCTTTTAACTTCACCATCGACGAAATAATCCGTAAAATCGGTCAATTAAACGTCGCGTACGAGAAGGCTCCTCCTGCCTAAGGTCTAAGGAATCAAACAAATTCTCTAAAGAAGAGACAGACGGTACACCGGGTTCTTTGACGTTGCCACGACGCAGCGGCGCGTGGAAAGATCGCCTCTTCTCGAATCAAACGATCGTCTTAGTGGTAGGAGGCAACTACGACGAAGCGAACAGAGACACTCGAAACGTCGTAGAATGGGTGAGCAGAAGCGGAACGGAGGGAAGATTGGACTAATTCGGGGAGACAGTGATCGCGGTGACCTTGTGAAAGGTGATACGCGTTCGTGAAACGATCGACGATGAACCACAAGGACGTCGACGCGAGAGCATTCGTGTGTTACGCATCTGCGGATGATCCGACGAACCGATGGATGGGGATGGATCATCGAGGGTTTTTTAGGGTCACGGACGGGGAACCGAAAGCCAGCAGGAGCAATGAATGACATAATTGAATTTCACGCAGTGCTGATTCCCTGGCCCAGGACCACGACAATTCCGAGCGGCGACCGCGATCTCCCAGGAATCCTTTCCTGCCTCTGCTTGGGGATTTCCGGGAGATTTCACTTGAAGGACCTAGCGCCGGCTTTGCGACAACTGGAAACGGGATTCACAACGTTTTCGAGGACGCTCGAATTCTCTGATTTTGGTAATTAAACTTCTGATGGCCGCGCTGTTCGTTTAATTTTCTAATGAATTTTTTATGAGAGAAAGATCAGATAGTTTTATTAGTAATTTTATTATGAAGACATCGGAGAATGTCTAAATTTCTTTGTTTTAATCATTGATGTAAATGTAATAAATCCGCAATAGAATTGCTCAGACAAGATCTACGTTGAGTAGTGACGAAAACTAGAAGACGAAGCTTAGGTTCATCGATTTTTATTTTTCTCCATTGCATTGTTATCGATATTTATTTTAGCTACTAAATATTACTCCAGTTCATAGACAGGCGTCATTCGCATCCCCATGGCAAAACCGTGAGCTCCATCCAGCCGGGCTACACTATACTTACACGATCTGTGTAAGGAACAAACGCGACGGATGAATAGTGTTTCGTATGTTCAGTCATTGACTGTAATAGCGGGGTGGAACCCCCAATAGACGCCGCTCGTATTCACCGGATTGAACGCGCACCGTGAGCATTTAGCGCTTTCCCATTGTCCGTTTGTCCGGATGTCAGCATCACTCTCTGATTGGCGGAGAGTGATGCTGACATCCAATCGCCATTGAAAATCGTTAACTGTTGACTGTGGGGTCAACCTGCCCGGCATTCAAGCGTTTCTCTCTCGTCGTTTCCCCTAAATAAAACGGTCCCGGGCAGTCACAACATTTCTGAACAAATTGATCGAACCATGTTTCCTTCCTCGACCTCAGAATTCGTCGAATCGCACTTGAAATTAGTTTCAGAGTATTTTCGAAGGGATGAAAGATTGCAGATGAGTTCCTCGAACAAATTCTTTTACTTTAAATTATCATGTCTATTCTTTATTTTTCGTGGTTGGAAAAGTGGCTAGTGGAAAAGGTTTATATCCGATTTGTGGACATAGTATATTCGAGCTATCTTCTATGACATGCTCTTAAAAATAAAGTACACGTATTTTCACTATCGACCAAAATGGTCACTCCTATGATTCGATTATCTATTTATCGTTCAACGATTCGAGTCAATAAAAACTTTGTTTCGAGCAAGTCTATAATTTTAAAATACCACACCCATTCAATTTGTTCAATCTGAACGATATCTCGTTAAACGAAACATCGTATCTATACGAATGATGCAGTTCGAGAGATCGTTCACGCGAACTTTTACCCAGTTGTTTCAAAGTGCAACTTAATGCAATCGAGTCCAATCAAATCTTAAGGACAATTCGGAAAATGCCAGAAATAGATGCGTATACTTGATAGAAGAAATGTTTACTTAATCATGTTCTACTGAAGCATAATAAGCATGTTACGTAATTACCGGCGCAATTGGTGGAGCGTAAGTACAGGCACGCGCCGTATGTCTTTTCGTTTACGCATACGGAACAGTGAGCTTGAATTGTTATGGGCCTATCCACAAGGATCCGACGCGGTATATAGATCGATTCAATGACGATTAATTGCGATTCGAGTAATTTCCATTCGGTATATGGCACGACTGGTATCGTATCGATTTGTTCCGATCGACTTTCAATTGCCAGATCTGCTGCATAAAGAGCTTGGCCTTTACTATGACGGGGCCTAGAAGACCCAGCGGATCAAGGAATTGCGCGATTCGTGGTAAAATGGCGCGATTCCAGTATAGTCCGAGAGTGTTTTGTTTCTTTTAACTTTTTACTTTCTTTTAACTTTTGTTTCGTCTAACGTGATAGTTATGTGTGCGTCTATACTCGGGCTGATAATCGACGATACAATGCACGGATCATTCAATGACCACTGTCGCAATTCGAAACTGCTTCTTCGAACGAACTCGGAAAGTACATCTAATAATAAATATTACCAATCTCCACGATTAGCGATTATTGCTTGACAACGTTTGGACGTACTCTCGACAAACTTCTCGGTGTATGAAACAGTAAGAGACCTCCATATTTCTCGAATAAGATAAACTAGATTTTTCAGTTTTAAAATACGGTTTTCCCGGAGTTTGTATTTTATTACGGACCATACATTCTCAACTGGATTTTCATCAGGGGATTAAGATGCTTAATACAACACATTGTTTTCCACTTGTATCGGATGAGTATTTACGAGGTAAGTTAGTAAGTATTTGGAAAGATATTTCACAGGATATAATAAGACTATTAAATCGTTATAAAAGTAATATATGTCACTCAACTGTCACGAAGCACAACTTAACTGCAATCGAGTCGCGTTAGAACTTCAGGACACTTTGGAAGAAACCAGGAATAGGGGCGTATACTTGGCAGAACAAACGCTACTTTGCTCGACAAAGTTCTGCTGTCGACTGATGATTGGAACGACGCTCGCAGTTAGGAAACCTTGTCGAGGATAGACACTCAAAATACCTGATTATGATTTCTCGTTTTCTCAAAATGGAGGGGGTGGATAAAAGAAGCAATGGGTGAGTGCATATTCCGAGGAAGTAGAAGGTCCAATTCCAAAATACCAGGCACATTAGGACAGCAACAGGTCATAAAGTGATTGCACGGTACAACTTTCGCAATTGAAGCAGAGTCTAAGAAACGGAAATCCTCGAAGCGGAGTTTAAGGAACGGAAAACGTTGCAGCAGAGTTTAAGTAACAGATATACTAACAACTAAGAGACGCATCATTGAATTTTCCTGAATTAAAAAAGAATTATCCTTCGTTAAACTACTTCTAAAGAAAAATTAACATTACCTTCACGTTGCAACCATGAAAATGATCAATTTACACTGGATTAATGTACTCTATCTAAATCATCGTGTCAATTATCAAATTTTATACATCCATCTAGAGTTATTAACATTTCTCTTCAATCCCCCGATCCGTCGGGTAAAGAACCCATAACCGAAAGTAAATATATTAACCGGATTGTATTTTAAAGGACTCGAGTTAATCAAACAGCTATTAATCGATACTCCTTACAGAAGTCTATCGATGCAGTATCGAGAGAAACGGAGGAAGACAGATAAACGTTCTCCTAGCGTTGTAGCTAGTAACAAGGGCGAATTACGCGCGCAATCAGTTCACCTGAAAGAGGAAAGGATTGGCACGGCGCACCCTGCTGAAAGGTTCGACCGCTTCTGAAAACGTTCTGTTTCCATCGTTCGCTCATACGTGTCAGACACGTCGTTTTACCCCTAGAAGGGGATCAGGGGTGCGTATCCACTCCTCTTCTTTTTTAATCTAGCCATTGTGATGGTAATGCACAGTGTTAGTTTCACGGATGGCGGCGGGGAGGGGGAGGGGGAGGAGGGGAGACATTGTATCGTGCGCGAGGAAGGGCACGCAGAACGTATACGCGCGTACGTGTGCGCCTCTATGGAGCCGCAAGGACTGCTCTAATTTCAAGGGGGGTTTGTTTTACGAGCACTTCAATCCCACGGAAAGCAATACGGCCTGAGTAGGACCTGACGTCGTTGTAAACAATTCGTTCACGGCTCCCCCTCCGCGATGCTGCGAGAGAAAGGGAGATAGAACGAATAGGAGAGAAAGAAAGCTGGTTATATGAAATAGGGAAAATTTCTTTTGACTTTTTTACGCGACCGTTACACGCACAATGGCGGCCTGGCTCTTTCGATACTGGGCGGCGCTCAAGAGTTAGACGTTCCATCAATCTTGAAATTGTGCCGTTTCGAGTTCCGGAAGAGGGTGATTAATGGGACTCGCGACCGCTCGACAATTCCACCGGATCACAGACTCGCTGGACGGAAGATCGGCATGGCGCGAACCTTCGCGTGCAACACAACGCGACTGAAAATTTACGAGCCGAAAGCTGCACGCAAATTTACATCTTTCAAGCGGAGGGCGAACTTACTCGTAAATGATACTTTGAAAGATAATTTAACGCTCCTTCCCTGTGCGAATCGTATAATGTATGTCAGGATTACATTAGGAATTGGATGAATATTCACTCGAATTGACCATCGTTGTTATGCTATATAAACGGTATTTAATGATACAAATCTGAATATTACAAAATGTAACAAGTAACCGTGGCGATTAGATACCCGAGATGTCGATGGCAACGGACTTAGGTTTCGATAACGAATCCACTATTTAAGAGAGCTATTTAATTACTCCGTACCTCTGTTAGGCACATGTTCCTCCCGTGACCGTAGCTACGTTCAGCGACTTGTTATATCGCTTCGAGCTCAAGCCCATTGTCATAATTCTCGGGTACCGAGAGACTATAATCATAAACAACTATTTTTAAGTTTTCTTATTTACACACAGTTATAGCGAAATGTCTAGGCTAACTTTTTGGGGTCCTTCCCAAACATTCCAAAAGATAGAACCGATGTCCTTTCATCTCCGAAATGTATATTCATGCAAAACTAAAGCTTTTGAAAAATTCCTAATAATTTGTACACTTTATCCGAATTTCCTTTTATGGTTTAGTAATTAAAACAGCATAGAGTTTACAGGTACTATCTAAAACGCTTAAGCAGCGAACGTGCCGAGGAAGTATAGTTTTTTTCGTAAAAATCGAACACAAAGGAGTTCTATTTACGATTCGCGGTAGTGTCGACGGAAGAAAATGGTAAAAAGGAGCAGCATGCACGTTGATGCGTCTGAAAACGACGACACCGAGCGTGTACCTGCCAGGTCGACGCGTTCAACAAAAGGTGCGGAATATCATCAGTTTCAACGACACCCGAGACAAAACTCGAGCGCCGGCGAGGAACGAAAGAGAAGGGGGTGGGTGAGGGTCAAAAATCTGCCGTTAAAAAGCACACCCACCGCTATACGAGTCGCCTTGACAATGACTGCGTGGAAAAGTGTCCATAACCAACCGGGGGCATGGGCGGCGACAATGGACATTCGAAGAAACGTATGTTTGGTCCGTACAATGGTGGACAAAGGAACGATCTAAGTGCCTACATGTTGCACACCAGCGTGCTACAAATACCCGGATGTGTGCCCTATGGATCTTAACGTGAGTCGTATCACCGCCTGTCTCGGGAAACGTCTTCCAACGATGAAAGAAAACGCTTCGCCGCCAGATGACCGAAGAACCTATCGCTTTTATCCGTTAAGTCGTTCTATTCGTTCGCTACTGTTCACTATAAAAGAGCCAGGATTACGCGATTCATGTCATGGATAATAATCTGCGAGTTACACGCGTTTTTGAAGAATGAAAAAAATTGTGTAAGGGCATTTGAATGGATTTTTAATCTTCGAGTTATTATCGATGAGTTGTTTACTTAAGTTTTTATGAAAATATTTCTTATATTGTTTATCTTTTATATTTAAAATGGATATATTAGACCATTGAACGAATGTGTTATGTCAATAAACGTATTATTATTCATATATCATTCTTAAGACATTTCAATACTTATAATAAATAATTTAAGTATATAAACGTAAATATAAAAGATATTTTCGTGACAAAAATAAAAACATAAAGTTTGAAAAAAATAAATAAGAGAGATACCCTAATACAAGATAATAAAGAAAACAAAGAATAATCCATTACCTCTCAACATAAACTCCATTATACTGTTATTTACAAGAATCGCTTTATCAAACCTGTGATTAAGGTTTCCTACATAATAGTTAAATCGATCAATGCTATTACCTACAAAGATATCTTTTTACAGTTTAACTAAACCGGAGAAAGAGAAATAAAATGTACCTGTCATTCCTCGATGGTGCGTCATTAACGCGAAATACAACCCCTTGAAGAAACCCCGCGAAGAACAAAGCAAAAGAGAAAGAACCATTGTACATTAATGGATGTACAACTGTGGCAGGGAACAGAAAAAACGGTAAGAAACCTGGTAAATTTATAGTGTTGACGACCCCGGAAAATGCGAAGACAGAAAGTTTGGCAATTACCGCCTATCCTGTAATCAATATGGAAATATTGCTCAGGTCGTGCGGCTATTTCGTTTTAATTGCTTGCGTTGCAAAACGATATGGTCAGTCTGGACGATTTCCAGGTAGTAAACAATGTTCCAGAAGCTGTAAACATTCAGCCCATAGTCATAATTCTCCAGTACCTAAGTATCTTTTCTGCCATTACCTTCCGCAATATACATCCGTGCAAATCCGCTTTTCCTATCTGACACGCAAGTATTTTCATTTGTTGACTTCTTGACTCATCACTGACTTCTTGCTTTAGAATGAAACTTTTATTAACTATTAAAGTTTTGTCTCGTGAAGTATTCCTGCCAGTAATTGAATACTTTGTTTGGAGGTAATTCTCTGTAAAGTAGGTCTTTTAAGAAACTTCCATTGTAACAACCGATTAGCAATATTTTAAATAAGATAGTTTAAGATTTGCCTAAAATTTCCAATCCAATACGGACGATATGGAATGTTATAGAAGGTTGAAAATATTCTAAAAATAGAATATAGTATAAACCTTTCACTACTACGAGCGACTACAGTCGCTCTGCTCAAGATGCTACATGTTGTACATATGAGGAGTATCGTACATCGTCAAGCCTTTTATTAACAATAAAATGGTGTAAAAAGAGGGCAGTGTAGAATTTGTTGACACGAAACGTCATTATCGCACGCAAAAAATGATTAAAAAACCGAAGTGTGTTGTCGATTATAATCGATTGATGGAAACTGTACAGCAAATCGCGATACCAGTGCCAGATTTGCGAGTGAGTGTATTCAGAAGTTATAAATACTCTAAATAGTTTTGTGGAAAGCTTTTTTTCTTCGAAAAACACCGTCAGAACAGCTCGGTTTGCAGTGAGGCGTAAACGCGGCCGCTGACGATCACCGTTTTCACCATTTTCACCATTTTCATCACCATTTTCGCTCACCGTGCACTATTTTGGCGCGGCGGCTCGGTCAGCGGGTGTGCCACGGCGGAGAAGCTGCTTGTTATGAAGGGGTTAATATATATATATATATATATATATATATATATATATATATATATATGTATATAAGATGTAATACATAAAGAACAGGACGAGTTTAGTACGTAATATTACGAAAGGAGAGAGAACAAAATTTGGGAGGAAGATTTGCTGATTAAATACGAATAGCTCCGTAATGCGTATAAATCGCGACTAAAAAGAAAGATTGGATAAGCAGTGTGAAAGAACGAGAAGAAGAAAGAATACAGGGGTGTGGGTGGCGAGGTAAAAGGACAGGCCTTCCAACCCGGTCACCGTTGATTCGCGCTAATTACAGCGTTTTATACCACTCGAGCTTAAAGAGGGTATTAGTTGAGGCGTTGTAGAAATTCCGCGTGTTTTCGCTACGGTCCGTTGTTCGGGTGTAACAGACGAAGGACCCAAGCTTCGACCGTTTCTCTCGCGTAAGACCGGTAGGCAATTGCGGCACGCAACAAAACAACCCTCGCGTTCACGGTATTTATATTCCTTTGACGGCGCTCAGAACCCCTCCGTATTTCCGTGGTAATTATTTGTACATCACGATGGAATTATATTTTAATTTTCCTGTTAAAATCTCGAGAGACAAAAGACGCGCGAATAAAATGTGAGTTCGTTATACCTTTGGTCTAATTTTACGTTTTCAAAAATAACACATTGCGAACAAGATACAATGACTGAAATTAACTAAATTTTAGACTTGGCTAGTATAATTATTTATCCAGGGGACGATGAAACGGTTACTCAAAATATTCGTAATACTTCATTGATAAAAAATTAAAGGCTTTTTCTAATCATTTTAACGCTTATCTAGGCAACCATAATGTACTAATAAATTCGGTGAAAAAATATCGGAAGAATATTTTCTTGAGAAAATAAAAAATTGTTAAAAGAAATATAGAAATGGATAATATCTAAAAGTAAACGTTATCAGGAAAGATGATCATTCCACGTAAATCTTATAAAACTCCAAGTGTCTAAAGATGGAAAACACGTCTTTCCCTTCCGATTCTTCTTGTCGGGAGTCCTTGAACTGGACGACGAGTGACGGTCGATGCGTAACGCGTCTGCTGGTGCAGTCAACCCCACGTAGCGCGGGAAACTTCAGCCCTTCTTCTACCGGGTCGTTTTAATTAATTACTCGCTAGTTTTGTGTGCGAGACTTTCTCGCTGCTGTCGTGCTTTGAGGTCCATGCTGATTCGCGCGGATCGTCGATGCAAACCTTCAGAATCCCGGTAACAGCCGCTCTCTTTACGAAGAAGAAGAAAGTGAGCACGAACAGGGCACGAAGGGTTGGTGGGCGTGAACATGCGCGTTAAACGGCCAGGTATTACAGAGGGTCGTCCCTTGGTCGGGTACTTAGCTATCGTCACCACCTTTTTTCAATGCCAATTAGCGTCGCCTACGCTCCAATTGGTCTGACTGCGCGTAATCCCCAGAGAAGAAGGAAGGTAGAGGAGGGAAAGAAAAAAAAAAAATAAAGGTAAAAGGGCGAGAAGCAGCAGAAGGCCATTCAGAGAAAGGACCGCCACTTCCGCCCTGTAGAACAACCCGTCACTTTGTTCCTCAGCGATAACGACGAATTATGGCGGTGAACGGTGGCTACGAACTCACATACGCGCAAACCTCTCGTGACTGGCTTGTGAACGCACGCCCTTTCTGACATCAGTGCGCGCCGCGGTACCAAGGGTCGCTGGGACCTAGTCATCAAAGATTGCTGTGACGCGATGAATTTCTACACGCTTAATGGAGGTAATGCACACGTTTCACAAGGGAAAGGAGATAGTGATACGTGGACCTGAGTGAACTAATTATATTGATTGATTCAAAACATTAAAGTTGTATTATCGGTACTTTAATTTTAATTGCGGAGTTTCCTGGAAGATATATCCATAATATAAGTCTTAAATTGATGATATTAATATACAACTTAACGAACAGTTCTTTAATTTGAACCTATTGGATCAAGTGAATAACACAGTAAACTATCATTCAGAAATATCAATAGATCCTTTCTAATAAATTACTTTCCAGGTAGAACCAATAGATGAACTAATAAACCAATAGATAATCAATGGAAACTTATTCTTCAAGAAGAATAGATAGGCTGCATTAAAAGCTGTATTATATATTTCCCAATAGATTTCTAATAATTTGAGTTCATACAAATAAGTTTATACATAGATAAATACATCAAAAAAGCACCCATCTATAACACAGGAATCAGGAAATTCGTGTATTTTCGAAATTCACTTACCCGCTCCCACGTACAGCGTGTTTCTCAGGAAACAAACGATCCAGGAGCGAACGAGGACCGTTTAACAAGTTAATAAGTCGCATCGCGCAAGCGCAGGCGTTCGCGCGAGTAAACGCGAATGCTGGCTCGCGTCAAGGCTTCCTTTTGGTCGCGCGAAACGGTTTTATGGCTCGTCGAAGAAGGGTTCACCGCGAAATTCCGACCTGCCACTCTCTTTCTCCCTCCATGGTAATTGGCGTTGAACCCTTTGAAGTCTGGCGCTCCTGTTCTCAACTCTTCTCCATGCGCGCACGACCAGCACACCAATTCTTTTCCTTCCTTTTTTGTTGCCGGGTGTCACGATTACGCGACGGCGCACATACGCCAGGCGGAATTTAAAAATCCGCGCCAGGAGAGGGTTCGCGCGTTTCAAATCGCGAAAATCACGGCCCTTGATAACGCGTTCGCGTATCAACGCGCGTCAAACTCGAGGGTCGGCCACCGCAATCAAATTAGAGAAATTAGCGACCCTTCGTTTTTAGCAGGCGAATTAAAAGCGGGGCTCGATGATTGGATTGCGTTGGAAGTCACGAGGGGCTTATTCTGCTTTCGGTCATCCAGAGAGAAAAGGTTTTTAATGCGTTAAGGCGATTTCTGGATGAGCGAAAATTAGTCATTAGTGGCTGGAAGAACGAATAGAAAGCTGCCCACAACCAGTATCTTTACAAGATCATCCTATATTTCGCACAAGAGGTAAGAAAAACTTTCATTCTCCCAAGTAATCTCAAATATTAATAACTAGATGGCGCGTGTTTACACATTTATGACAAGTGTTAATATGTAAAGAGTTATAAAAATAAACAAATGCAAATGTACATATCTAATAATAAAAAATATACAATTCCCACTGTTGTATTATCTATAGAAATATATTTGTTTTTAGTATTGTCCATGAAGATATGAAACTGTATAAACATCCGTAGCCCAATAAGCAATTCCAACTATATAATAATTCCAAATCAAACAAGACAAAATTTCCATCAGAATAGAACTACCTGATAAAGCGGTAACATTTCTGAATTACAATAACCATTTCATAGGCAAAGGACCATTCATAGTCGACCGACTTCTCACCATAATTAAGCCGAGCCACGAATTCTACCCGATTAATAATCACGCCTAAATGCGCAAGGGTGGTTTCTCCACGAAGCAGGACCGGGTATTATCGTGCCAAGCGAGATAGTTTCGCAGCAGGAAGAAGACAGAGTTCGCTAGCGTTGGTAAAAGAAAGGACGAGGGTGGTCGCTCGTAGTGGAGGCAGGCGACAAAGTGGCAGATCGCCTACAATTAGAGTTACACGGTTCTCGCCTGCTTTTTGACGTCTTAAAACAGAGGCAGCCGCTTGAAGTGACGGAAAAGAGTCGACTAGCGAGTCGGAGGCGTGAAGATAAAAAGGAAGGGGTTAGCACGGGAAAAGAAGGTGAAAAAAGGCAGACGCGTCAGGAATCCGAGTTCTCTCTGTGATCTTTTTCCATGAATCTTCTCTCTTTCTCTCTCGCTCTCTCTCGCCTTTTCTCTCTCTCTCTCTCCTTCTTGCAACCCGTCCCTTGTGTCTCTGCGAGCGACGGCGCGGTTCGTTTCTTTTCGTTCTTTTCCGGCTTGTATGCCTCGCACACTGGGCTTCAAACTCTCTTTCTAGGTTGACACCTTGCAATTCTTACGCAGCTTTCACTCGTTCGCCTCGTGCAGCTCGCTGGGCTCTAAAATCGCCCTGTTGAAAGCATTTAATTAAAGCGAGCTACCCGCGCTGATGGAACAGGGAAAACTGGGCTCCCGGGGGTGAGAACGACGCCTCGCAAAACTGAGAAGGGAGAGAATCCGTATCTGAGAGTCGAATAAGGAACGAGATAACGAAGAAAGATAGGCAGCAGAGTGAGTGGGGAAGAGGAAAAGAGAGAGAGAGAGAGAGACGACGATGACTGCGGGCGTGTGTGCGTGACGTGTCTCTCACCGTAGGGTGCGAGAGCAACCACATCGGCGAGGGAGTGGCGCGAAACTGCGAAACATTGTCTCTTCACCGCAGCGTATGCAAGCTGCCAGGCATTTACTTAATTAGAGGCCAAACCGTATATACGTCTGTCGTTTAGAGGGTGAGAAAAACGCCGGAGGGAAGAAAGAACGAGAAAAGATGCGCGTCGCGGCGCTTCTCGTTTTTGTGAGCCACGGCTCTACCATTGCGTTTGAAGGACAATTCCGTGGACCACGGTTGAGATTATTTTGTGCCTTTAAGACGGGGATGCTTATTATTCCTGGATCGTTACTTGGTACCTTTGAATATAAATCCTGATTCTTTTCAACTTTAGCGTCTGCACGTTTATAAATAGCAATTTACACCATGATCCTTTCTACTTGGAATCTATTTGCCGGTAGATATTTAAATCTTCCGGTTTAAATGGAAACGTGTATAGTAAAACGATCAATTAACCGGCTTGAAGACACCAGCTAGTTCTAAGTCTACCCTTGAACGACTCGGTAAGAAAGTTTCAGTTTCCTTTTTAAACCGGCCCGTTGCGAACCGCTCCAAAGAACATCCTCGCATTGATCTGTTAGCTTAGGTCTTTTCTCGGTCGTTTGTTTGTCGCTTCGTGACAATGCATTACGAATACCGACAGAGCGGAGTTTTCGACGCCCGCAGCGAGTGGACATCGGCCACGATAGCGTTCTGTGTTGCTGTCTCTGCTGCTTCAACGAAAAAAGAACAAAGAGGACGTGAAGACGAGAGGAGAGAAGAGGAAAAAAGTGGAAAGGGGCAGCAGCAGAGCACCTGGCAGAGATTCCGCCACCGAGACTGCGCGGCATTATATTTGGTGACAATGGATGAAAAACATGGCTTCGCACAACTCGCGTACTCTCCTTTTCTGGACCTTCTTTATTGCCGGGGATAATGTCCCTTTATCCCTTCACGGGACCTAGGACTCGTTTCGCCATTGTAAGCGGACACTTTGCTGGAGCCTCGAGACAGCATCCATCCACTGGTGACCTTTTCTTTCTCTTCTAACTCCACCTCACTCCCTTGTTCCACGAACTATCGTGGAACGTGCATCGAACGGGAGGATAATTCTTGCCTTCTCTCGTGGAAAACCATTCTGGCCGGAAATGATCGAACTCTTAGGAATTTCACTTTAGTCTGGGTACACTTTAAACATCCTTAGGATGACCATGAGCGTGCATAATGCAGATCAGGCGAATATAGAAGCTTAGTGATCCAGAAATGTGTATCTTTAGGGTACGACAATCGGCAGATTTTGGGAATAGGAATTTTTCGAGACATTGCTGTGAAATATTTGAAATAGTTAAATACTATGCTTGATTTTGGACCGTTAGTTGCTTCATGTTTCAGTAGTTTATCATGTGTCTATAAAACACATTGTACAAAATATGAGACATTATTAGATTATTCTTGAAAATTATCACCTCGTTATCTTGAATGGAAAATATTTACTTTAAATCTAAACAATTTTGTTGTTAGAAATTCGTTATATATTGTATATATATTCTATGTATATATATGTATTGTATACATATACAAGATAAACCGCCAAGTACCGAAGAATAACACCTAATTATATTTACAAAGTTCGTTAGAACATTAGTACGAAGTTATACAAGCTCAGTTGACGAACCTGCACCTATTACTATTATTTAAGAACATAAAAGTAATTTGTCAACTCTTTTTGTATCGTAATCATGCAACAATGGTGTTATATGACGGGTTGGGCTAAAGGTCCGACTACCCGAAGAAAAGAATAGAACTTTATTTACTATTTCCGCAATGTAAATATCTTATCGTATACAAGTGAATTGAGGTAACTGACTTTGACGACTAAGAAAATTTCTCAATTTGTTTAAAATGATGTCAATTGTTTCAAATGATTGTTTGAAATGACTCACATCTAATAGAAAGGTGACCGATATAGGAACTGAAAATGTTTGACCAAATCATAAAATATGTTCACACTGTTAATCCATTACGTTCCTCTTGTACCTTTTACGAGTACAACTAGCTTTTATAAATTACAGTATATCTATAATTATTGTTTATAATTACAGTATTATCTTGCGAGAATACAAGGTCGTCTGTTAATCATTCGCTTGGTAATTTAAACAAATTAACACATCTTACAGGATGCTAGAAAGCGTCTCACCTAAATACTCACGAACAAGCGTATATGTAGGTACATCGAGCTAACAGAAGGAAAACGTCGAAGCGACAGCAGAGAATAATCTCAACGACAAGCGCGATTTCGCGAGGCACGTGAGCCGCAAGAATATTTCTCCGCTCGGATCGAACTCCAGTAGCAGGAATTTTTATTATGCCACGTAGTACACGGGTGTCCGGTGGACAATGAATACAAATTCCCCGGCAGAAAAGAACACGAGCCACCACCGACGTAGCCGACGTCAGAGCGACGGTGAAACAACCGCTTGGCCGTCCACCCTCTTTTTCCGCGCGCGGCGTGCATCCCTTTCGTGATGGTTCTCCTGTCCTGTACACACCGAAGGAGAGAGGGCCGAAGCCGATAATGCCATACAATGACTGCCGTCTAACCACCCCTCTGTTCGTTGGTGTGCCGCCGCGACGGCTGCAGCGTTCATAAACGGAAAAAAGTCGCGGCCGCTATACGTGAATGCTGCTAACCGTGCACGGCTGAAAAGCCACGTATCTTATCGTCGTCAATCCGCGCACGAAGGCATTCAGCGTCGACTATTCTATCGGGTTGCAGCAGGGAGGAGGGAGGGAAAAAAGCGACGGACAATCCGACACGACGGCTGGATACGTGCGGACAAACCGGGGTAATTAAATGTACCACGATATTCCCGGATTCTCTGTTCGTTCCATGAATACCAGGCTGGAAAGAGAAAAGCGCGCGAAGAAGGGAGAAGAGACACTGGATCAAAATTTGCCGATGATTTTTCTGAAAATACTTGGCTGATTGTATGGCACGATCGGGTTCTCGAATTATCGCGGTTTCGCGAATCTCGCGCGTATATTGTTCGATTCTGGGTCGGAGGGGACGGCGATGCGACATCCGTCCGTTTGACTCGGTCGAAAGCGACCGAAGGGTGCTGATTGACGGATTTCGTTACGTCGACGTAGAATTTCAATGGTTCGTAATCAAAAACAGAAAGAACGCCGGAGAAATGTGCATGCCCGGTAAGTTTGCATCGAAGTGATGTAAATTATCAAGAGACAGACAGCAAGGGGTATACGAAAACTGGGAACAGGTTCAAGCCCCGGTTCAGTCATTGGTCCATGAACGACCCCACAGCGATTTCAGGGAACAATCGACGCGTACACGAGCGGAAGCCACGAGCCTGGGCTTAGGTCGCGATAAATTCGAAACTGAAACTATCGACAGGAATAACGAGGAGTAGGACGAACGCTCTCGTTTCTTTTGTCGGGTGAAACGAGGCAGCCTCTCTGGCCGAGAGGTACGCGAGGTACAGAAAGAGGGGTGAGCGTAGCCGACTCCCGATGTACACCGTTGAAAGAAGCGAACGCTGGTTCTTGGACGTTGTTTTGGACGTTCTCCAACATGCTGATATAGGCCTCGGCCGCCCTTTCGCCGCGCGTCCGGTGCACGTGGATGACGATGCCGGAGATTCGAAACGAGCCGGTGGCCGGCCAGTGAGAGGAAGAGGGTGGAAGAGTCGGAACAGGGTGGTGGCATTACAAAAGCTTGGAGGCCTTCGATCGACCAGTCATCTAGGCAACAATGCAGCTGACAATGGGCAGCGGGCCAGCAGTGTTTCATTAAAACATGCATTGAATTCGAGAGAGCCGACGAATTGGCTGAAACCGAGAGAGCCGGACCGGACCGAAACCCATCCCAAACTACTCCGCGGCCGCTTCTGGACCAGGGGTGGTATCAGGTTCGGTTGGAGTACGAACGACGGTCATGTCTGATTGAAATGTCGAAAAGTCCATTTCTCCTCTTCCTCCGAGCCCTCCCTCGGCCCTCCTCTCTCTTCTCCCGTTTGTTCCCCTCCTGTTGTTGTTGTTGCCGTTGTTGTTTCGTTGGTAAGAGAGAAAAGACCACCGGTAGGACAGTGGAGAGATCGAGATTCGAGAGAGGAGAGGCCAGAGGCTTGTCCGGGTTAAATTGGAATTGT
Source organism: Bombus soroeensis (assembly GCA_014737365.1). NCBI lineage: Eukaryota > Metazoa > Arthropoda > Insecta > Hymenoptera > Apidae > Bombus > Bombus soroeensis. Next base: position 1,711,818 of record JACXIL010000279.1, on the reverse strand, counting down.
CATGTGAGGGAGAGCGAGGCGAATCAAAAGAAAAACAACTTGTATAGGATTGAGTTTAATTGTGACCCATCCATCCTATAGAGCCCGGCCTCCGATCCCGCTTTCGTCCCTTCGCCTCTTCTTCGTCCCCTGTCTCCGCCTCTCGTACAACCACGACCCCTTCTAGGTGGTATTCGCCAGCGTCATCGTCGCAAACCAGAGTTGGCGGAAGCTCGAACGAAACGGACTCGGAACCGGAGTCGACTGTGGCCCGGAGAGCAAAAGGAAGAAAGAACAGAATAGGCCTGGTGGAGGATAGAGTTCGGGTAGGGTGGAATGGAAGCAATGGAGGTCCTATCGAACTGCTCCCGATAAACTGGTAATTAGAAAACCGTTGTCTCGTGTTTGCAAGGAGTACGGTCATTCAGGCTCTTTTCGGACGTTTAACGCGGTGGTGGGTGGTCATCTTGTACCTTTGTAAAAGAATGTTTTACGTTTCAACGTTGGAAAAGTTTCCTCTTTGTGTCGCGTCAATTTTTTAACGTTTCGTGTTTCCGAAACGTTCAAGTACAATCGATCGTCACGCAGATATACCTGTCTAACTATAAGGTTACGATATTTTTAAGGAAAGGGTCGCGCAGGTAAGTTTATGCAACGTAAGAATGACTTCGCCTCGCCGATTAAATTATCGTCGCGTTGCAACATCTAAAAATTACGATCGGCTATGGTTGGACAAAGGATTTATACCAAGATTCACGAGTCACCACTACGATGTCCAAGAATCACGATTGTCGCGAGTTTCTAAGCGCCGCGTTGTAAAAATTGTTTTCTGAAATTCCCGCGAGGTTTATCGATAGAATCGATATTCTCGACTGTTAACGTACGACATAGTCGTATTGCCCCGTCTTTTTCTCTTTAAATGAAGTTCTTTGTTGGTCCTGTCCACAAAGACAGCCCTCAAGACAGTTCGACAATGAGCTCTCCCTGGACACAGTAACGCCTCCCTTACCTCTTCCATCGGCTCGGCTCCTCTTACGCTCTTCCACGTACGCTCCATCTCGTAGCGTCTCTTTCTCCCTGTTCTCCTCTCTATTTTCGACATAACGTACCACCACTTATCCGTCTCTATCGTTCTCGCGTACAATCGGTCCTCTCCACTCCCGGCGCAATTTTGTTCTCAATTTTGTTCTACGTCGTCTTCGGCCCCGACAATCGGCAATAAGCCGCCAACTGAGATCCAATTTAAACCGTTAATTACCACAGAGACCGCTTCCACCCATCTATTCCACCCGCTTGTGTCCGACCACCCATCCGTCCTCACCCTGGTACATTCTCTCCCTTTTCGTTACTATCTCTACCACCCCCTCTGCTGTATCCTAGGCCCTCATTCTCCGTCCACTGTATTTTTCCAATTTAAAATCCTATCTCTTAATTTCCTACGTGTCACCGCTACGTCTGGGGATTTTTATGGAAACGATGATATCTGTCCTCTTTTCACTGTTCCTATGCGAGAGCAGCGCACGATATCGCTGCGCCAGTCTGCCGATTCTATCGATGACTCTCGCATTTTTCTCCTGTTTCTCTCTTGCTCAACGGGCGATCACAATCCGGCTGCCTGTGCCAGCAGCCGCGGGAAATTGCGCGGTACAGTCATTCGATCCGCACAGCCTGAAATCGACATCCCCGACGCTCGTCATTATGCCCCCGGTATAAATGTACCTTCCCTCTATTCGCACTGCTTTTCGTTCTAACCAAGTGCTATTTAATTTCGCTTTGCTCGAATCCGCCTTAGCTTACTCGAATTGTCCTGATTTATCGCGAGGTATGTCCTCGCAAATGGTTCATTTACAAACGAACGCGTTTGTAACGCGAGAATCGAAGAACACCGTGAACGTTAAGTGGACGAACAGCTATCAGACATCTTACCGACAACGGCAAATATATTTTCTTCATCCATGATCCTTGCTTCATCGATTTGAAGAACATCGTGTACGTAAGAATATTGCCGTAGATGCTCGAGAACAATGTTTCACGCACAAATTCGCGATGCAAAACGATGCAAACAGATAACAAACCAATGACTATTCGTAAACTATTTACAGAACATCTTACAGTTCATAGTGGTATCCCATAAAATGGACGTAAAATGTTTGCGAATATTTTGCGAGTACTATTCATGAACAATGTTTCTGAACACGTGAACGCACCTGTTCTTACGCGTCTTCCTTCGAAATCTATTTCCTTTCCTCAGGAGACTCGCTACGTGAATGAATGGTTTGTCGAAAACCGAATGGTTTGTCAAAATGTTTTCACCCTTCGAATAGGAAAAACGAGGGAAACGTTCTGAAGTAAAAATGTTGGCAAATAGTTTTCGGTGCAAGGTACAAGTATATGTATATATGATTCTATAGGAAAAATAAGAGACACAGGGGTAGAGGAGAATATGATCGGGAATCGCGGGTGGCCAGTACTCCCTACGGAATCAGCATCGGCAAGCAGTACCAACGTTGGCCAGTGCTACCACCATTACCAGCACGAACGAGCCAGCCCTCGGTCTCCGCCCGGTAATATCCACACCAGCAACAATCATGGATTAATGCCATTGTTCGCGTGTATCTACTCGAAATGTACGGGCGCGCAAGTCTATGGGTATATACGCTCGTGATGCATCGACAATGGGAGTGGGTCTGTTCGGCGACCCAACGAGGTATTACCGACCGAACAAGCATGCAGTTTGTCCCCCATTGTCGCCTCTCGATACAGTGGGAATAACGCCCACCCGCTGTATTTACAGTATTCGGCACGGTTTCGTCCGGTTGCTGTTTGCCGTCGGCCCGTCTTATTCGACATTATATCCGATTTGAAGGATACCCATTGTCCCGCTGTTGTGCGCCACCATGATTGGTAACGCGATCGCTAGACAAGGAAAAAAAATTTGAGGAACATGAGTCCCGAATTGTTACGATTTTTCCGAGGGATAGAATGGAGATTGGTTTTGGGGAAGCTGAGAGAAATGTGTTTGCTCGAAAGGATCACCTGCTACGAGTGTGGGAGATGTTCGTGAAAAAGACATTCTGCTGAATTTTTATAAAAGATTGATTAACACGGAAGAAAGATAATTAGCGTTAACTACAAAGGATGAAATAGAAGTTGTTTGGAATATGAAATAATTAAAACATTTAATTTTCCTGGACTTTCATAAAAAACTAATTAAGGCAGAAAGAAAATAAATAACAAAAATATTGCGTCTAGTGATTAATCGATATCTTAAATAACGAAGAGCGTATCAAAATATCAAGTAAGTGTCGTTCAGAATGTCAGATAATAAAAATTCTATTTTTGTGGACTTTCACAGGAAAGTGATTGACGCAAAACAAAAAGAATTAGTAGTAATATATAATATAATTAATCCTCTAACAAGTGATGTTTAACCAAAGACATACGTAAATGCTATAATTAATTATACAAGATATTTATATATTTTGTATACATTTTTCTACTAAATAAAAATTGCTTACATCTGTATATAAAAAATGATTACAATTCCGAGAGTACGACAGCAAGAAGATTAACAAAATGGAAAAATGTTTTTAATGGCAAGAGAAAAATTTAGTTTTGAGGATTAGTGGAGAAGTTCTGAAACGAGACCGGAAATCGCCGACGGTAACTGCGGTTCACGAGCGCCTCGTGTCGAAGGGATAGAACGAGAGGAGAAAACACGAGGATGATCGCGTGCAGTAGGCAGAGCGCGGATTTGGCGCGGACTGAAGCGCATCTGCCTGTAATCCGTAGTGAGACCGCTCGTTGTTTCGCTGATCCCTGCATTGTGACGTCGCTTGTATACTTCATTGTTCCGCATTCGGCGTCCATTATTCGCAGATTGTGTACACCTACTAACACCGAAGTCCTGCGCCATTGCGTTGAGCCACGCATCTACGCGCGTATACACGAGTTTCCTATCTGGCTCCATATCACTCATTTTCTCTTTCCCTCCTGCTGTATTTTCTATTTGTTTCTGTTTAATTTTTTCGTCCGCGGGAAATTTCTGTCTGCTTCTTTCTGTCTGTTTCAGATACTTTTTATAAGATTTCAGATCTACTTTTTCATCCTCTATATTTTATTTCTTATTGAAAAATATTGCAGTTTAACAAACGTTGAGAGAATTTGAAAGAAAGAAATTGAAATGAAAAGAATACAATAAATGGCGAAAGAAATATACTATAAATCATATAAGAGAAGTATAATGAAGCGATCATCAGGATAGCTACAGCGTCTCATCAGTTACTTTTTCATTTTAATTTCTCGAAATTTATATTTCCAGTCTAAGCAACAATTTAAAAGTGACCACGCACTTTTAACATTTCCACGATGATATACTTGAGGCACATGGGTGCGCGCAAACAAAAAATCATTCCTCGATACAACAATAAAAAGATTCTTGAGCTACTCGGCTCCTTTTAACTCCAACAAACAAAGGTTTAATCTATCGGGCGATCTATTCATTTGGTTCGCCTCCCCGTTCTGTCTCTTTCATTTATCCGGCTGCATCCACGCTCGTGGGATTAGCCAGAGGTGTTCCCGATCCTAAACGAACGACTCGTCTCGAACTGAGTGGATCAGCCAGGACTGTTTAGTGGCTCCTAATCGTTCTGAATTGTGCACAATGGTACGGATGCACCGTGCGACACATGCCCCCCTTTGTAAACTCACGACAACGCACCCCCTGCGATTTCCCGCTGATTCCTAACGACGGGATAAGACAGCGCGATTCAATCGACTGGAAATCCAACAGGAGGGGTCCAGCGAACGATGGTTTTTTCCTCGACAACGATACAATGCCCTGTTCAACGAGCTGGAGTGCGATCGGTTTCTAATTATTCTGAACATGCTGAACATGTGTAAGATTCGACACAATGAATACACGTTGTCTTGATACGTATCTGTGTTCCAACAACGGTAAGATATTTGAAGTAATTTTAAGACCAGATAGGAAGGCTACTTTGGAACATTTAATTCAGAAAAATTGTTAATAATAATAGTAGTATTTGTGCGTGGAAGTGACGTGTGTTAAATCGAATGCAACGAGCATTCGAAGAAAAAGTGAAAAAGCTTACGTAAGAATATCTAATTTTAAGGCACTTGCGTGAAGATAAATTGAGTAAAGAAATCTTATGTTGTTCAGATAAGAATGAAATATACGGAGAAATGTTAAATTCAAGTGAGAGAATTGCAATGCAATACGATATATAATTTTAGAAAAGTACCGTTTAAAAAGAATTAACATATGTAAAAATGAATACAGTGGGACTGGTAACTGATTCTATACTTGATAATTGATTGAGAATTATTTAAATCGCGTTAAATTTTCGTTTAACTAATCGAATTACGCACAGCTTTTGTCAAAGATCTAAAAATATCATAAACCACTCGCGCTCGTCGTGAAATCTAAACGAAACTAAATTAAACTAAAAATTCCATTGCAGATATTGAAAGAGAAACTTGCACTAGTCAGGCATCTACGTTAAATCTCACAAGTCTCTCTCCAAAAGAACGAACTGTCATTACGAACAATGCGTCATATCCTAGATACATAATTTCCTCGCAGAGACTCTCAGTTTCCACTCCTTAGTAGAAATATCTCTCAAACAACGTAGAGGCGAAAGTCATCGAGCCGAAGCGGCGAGGCAAATCACCTCGTGGCAAACATAGTATCGAACCTATCCAATTCCAAAAGAATTCAGCTCGGTGTCGTGCGTGGCCGCACAAAGACGGTCGCGCGCACCGACACGAGCACACACGCGTCCGCATCACCGGTGTATGGAAGGGCAACCTTGCCCTGTCTGTGCATAAACAAAATGGCCCATAAAACCTGGAGGCGCTAATCCGCGCAGAATGCCGCCGCGAGGATATTGTCAAACCCTCCTGTGGACCCGTTCACTCCGCAGGAAGACCAGCTGATTCATGCGGCCATATTTCACGTCTTTATGCATTCGCGAATATTTCAGGCCTCTCCGCGCCGGCCAGCAGGAGAGACAAAGAAAATAAAACATCGAAGAAAGAGAGGAAGCTGGACGAGGGCGACCAGAAGATGGGAAAAAGGGTGGGGATTAGTTGCCGCACGTCCGCGCGAAATTTCATATTAAGGGTCTATTGATCCGCCTATGGCGAAGAAGACGTTCGTGGTTTACGTCCTAAACCGCGATTCCCTGTCTCGTTTTCCCTGTTCTTTTTTCCCAACGCGATCGTTCCAAGTTCTTAGGGTCAGTCCGTTTCAATTTCGGTGGACGTGCTCGCCCACTGTGATTTCTATCGTTTAGTGGTTTCTGGTGGAATTGGAAAAATGTAAACAGCATCTGAAGACGATGAATTTTCGTAGACGATCGATACATACGATAGATTTTACGGTTTTGTCAAGTTGCGAGAGCTTTAGAATTTTTAAGCCAGGTATAATGTAAACAGTTGATAAAATGTATAAATTAATGATGAGCTAATCAAACGACATACATATTTATCATGGTCTTACAGTATTTATTGGTTTCAAATATTATTGCTCAAATTAGAATAAAAAATCATTTCCTATCTGATTTGTATGTTAGAGACTAGTAAATAATCCGGAGATAAATTATTTAATTATTATTTCCCTAGAAATTTGTCTTAAATTTTATTGAAGAATTGTACTACGTTTAGTTTCATTCTTTTAAATACAACTATTAAATCGTTTCTGAAGGATGTATTTCAGGTTAAAGAAATTATAAAGGAAAATCGCAATAACAGTAGCTTCTCTGGCGATAGAATAGACCGGATTGGTTTGTTAAAATAAATGAACGCGTAAAGGAAAATAAAGATGGCAATAAACTTAAGTACATTTTCACACAGATATAATTTGGTTTTAGCATGGTCAATGAGGCGACAGTCGATTCAATGGACGAGCTTACTCTTTTCGCTACCTGAAAAATGTCCTTTAGTGGCCACGAGAAGGGAAATGTCATTCGTTCTAATGTAATTCACACCAACGTGTAAAATTCGTCACATACCGACGGCGAGGCGACACCGAGTTGAGAATCTGGCGTGTCCGACTACCAAACATCGAATCCCCTCCATGAAAAACCGGATAGATAGAAAAATTCAAAGAATTTCGTCTTCTCTTTAGTTACGATACGCTCTTCAATACTACGCTACCGAATAAAAATTAATACATCGTAAACTGAGTCCCTAGAAGCAGTTTCACTGGTTCATCCTAAACAGCTACCATAAAAAAAATAGGAAAAGAAGCTTAACTTCTTTTTAGATTCCTTAGTAGTTTTCTTCTTTCGAAACGATCATCGACGATCCACAGTGTTTGTCACCAAAACCAACGGAAGGTGCCAGGAATCAATAAACACACGCAATATACGCGAGTTCCTCTCTCAACACTGAAGGAACACTCGCTAGGTACACACAGGCCTAGTTAGCTAGGATAGGTTTACAAAGCACTAACCATTGGAAGAGCCTCTACACTTGCAACCTATGCAAACAAGTGACGTATTCTGTGCTATTGGACCAGCCACACCGTGATGTTTGTAAATGATAATGACTATTAGAACGTCTTGACCGGCAGCGTAGAAGGTTTCTTTTTGCCGCGATGATTCTTCCACTTAGCGATCGGCGGATGCGAAGAGCTCCTGTCTTGTGTTTGCTCGAAGACAAAGAGGACGCCTTCGAGTTTTGGCGCTCGTACAGAAAGGGTCTCTATGCTTGATTGACGTCAAATTTTTATTAATCAATGAGTAGAATTATTTGATATGAAGAATTATTTAATAATCGAACCAAAAACAGCAGATTATTGACCATCTTGAATTTTTATTCTTAAATTTACCCAATTACGTAAAGGTATATACGCATAATTATGGTTAGTACAATTTTAAGCATTCGTTTAATTCAATGAACGAGCTCTAAATATAATATTCATAAAATTCAGAACAATGAAACAGTTAGACTTCAACACGAATTTAAGTTTCTAACGCTCCTAATCTAAGGAACAAACTGCATAATTTTGAAACTTTCAATTCGTTTCGAACGAGACATAGACACAGAATTAACAAGCATCGTTCGATCAATCATAACTTGTACTGTGTACTACTATGTACTTGTAACTATGTACCTACTTTTCGTCGAAGACATCGATCGATAGAGAAACTCGTAACAATGTTTCCCGTAATTACACGGTGGATGATAAGGTCGCTGTTACGAAAGATGAGTGATCGTCTATTAGCGAGCGATATAAAGCGGCTCGATTCACGCGAAAAGTTTACCAGGCCGGTTTGTTAAAGACTTAATGAGGCTTGTGTCTCTGACAAAGAGTACGCCACGGAAATCAGTCACGCATTGTCCGTTAATACTTTACGAGGCAACCGAGCGTGGGCCAGACTGACAGTCATGGCTGTTCAAAACGACAGCTAAGAAGATTGCTTATCCATTCCCGGTTGCGTCCTCATCGGCTTGGCTTTATCGCTTTGGCAAACGGCTGGCTTGGAATTACACAGGTTCCATTAGGTTTTGCGGACCGTTCGTTTCGTCATTCGAGTAAGGATGTAATATCTCGTTGTCCGGTGATAAGCGCCGAGCAACCAGCTCTCGGGAGTAAAGTATCGATCGTTACCATAGAATAAGTTATTTTATTTGTTATAAATCGATTTGCATTCGAGGTACAGTATGATTCACGCAAGCATACATTCGATTGACGGGTTTAAGGAATAAAACATAATAGCATCGGTATATGTATCGTGTCAATATTAGAATGGTCCATAGATATCATCGCGATACAAGTAATTCCGTTTGTTCGTAAGATTTTAGTCTGTGTTTATTGAAAAATATGTATGTACATATTTGTTGTGTCGATGAATAAGTAGAAATATAATATTGTGGTATCTCTTAGGCTATTTATGATAGTGGTTTTATAAATACAGATAAAACACAAATTTTTCCACATACTGTTATACAGAAACAGATGTTCTTTTCGTGATGTTATTTATTGATCTATAGTATATATCTTAAAGTTTTAAATTCTTAGAATTTAGATTAAATAGTAAAATTCGTAGAAAACTATATGGTTACTGTCATATATGGTATTCTATTTAATTAGTATGTATAGAATTAAAACGTTGTATTGTGAATCGCGGATACCAAAGTTAATATTTCTTTCTTAGAAAGAGAGAGAGAGAGAGAGAGAGAGGGAGAGAGAGAGAGTCATTTAAGTACGTTCCAACTGAATGATAGAAATGTTTATGAGATTGAGCTTGTATCCAAGAGTATTTAGATTTATAAATCCCGTAGCACACGAAGGTCCAAAGGCATAAACAGCTACACACCGTACATATGTCATACGGGCCATTATACTCGGATAATACCCTGGAACGTTTGTTTCCGTAATCTACCGACGATACGCTTCGTGATTTCCCTCTGAAGTCACTCTATTTCCCCGGTACAATGGCCAACTATGCTTTTCTTAATATAGTCCAACAAATTAGTCTCAGGGATTGTTGTCGAAATTTAATACTATGTTACCATATAATACGCATGGCGAATTCGATTGCGAATAAAAGCTAACATGCTAGGAGCGTATCATTCGACAAGTCAACCACTGTCAAGGCAAACAGAGTAAAATCAACTTGCTCCCGGTAAAACGTTTAATGCTTTGTTTTCATATGAGAGAAGATCGTTTGTTTCTTGAACTTCATGAATATTATACAACATTAGACAAGTACAAGAATTTTTAAATAAAACAGTAACAATCTCTTGCATCTCATTCCAAAATTTGTCATTAGTTTTCGTTTCCATAATCCATCGCTTAATCCGCATATTGAGATTTTATGGTACACAAATTCTTAGCTACATCCCATGCATTTCACCCTTCCAATATCTCATTCGTCAGAACACAACACGAATCCGTTGTAACCATAGCCTTAGACAGTTACATTCCAAAGGGGTTAAAATAATACAATTGCTTTTCTTAGGAAAAATTTACGATTCTCAAATTGACAAAGAGATTAAATCGACGTAAGTCGAAAGTGAAAAATTTATTGGTTAACGTTGATTATCAAGCACTTATCTCGTTAACATTGTGTCCTCTCGTTCCTGGTAGAAAGTACAAACTGCTTTCGAAGAAACGGTAGCAGAGGATAACATTTGTCGTCTGTCAGGAAACTTTGTGGTGCCGGTTTTAATAAAAAAATACACACCATCTGTGCCAACAGCTTTTCCATAGGGCGTGCCTGTGTGTGCGCAAACAATGCCAGTCTAACTGGTGAACGCCTAGAAAAACAAATAGAGCCAGATACCTGCATTTATTAGCCCCGTGTCAATGAAACAGTTCGAAAGAATTTTGATGACCTCTAACAATCCCATCTTTAACTACCAATTGAACGTTGAATTTTTCCTTCCCTTTCATTTTGATATAAACGATGGAATGATGGATTATGTATGTACCTTAAACGTTATTAAGAGAAGTATGAAAAAACAGAATAAAAATAAATAATGCATATATTTTGTGATAGAATAATAGCAATTTGTTACAGTTCTTTATGGGACGAAGAAAATAATACGAATATAGAAATATTTTTAATAAAAATAATAACACAGAATATTCTTATTGAAATAACGAAAGGACAAAACAGCTAACACAGCATTGTATCTATTTCGATAATCATTTCAATGCAGTATGTATTTTCTCTTATGAATCCTAATCTTCACCGTTTATTTTATTCCTCTCATCACAATTATTATATTATTATATTATTCGGAGCAATATAATATCCAATTAATTCGAAACAAATAACATACGAAGGACACTACAATGAGGCATACATTTCGAGAGTATAGATTAATTGTTGCAAGTATTAATAGCATTGTTTTACAAATATTGGGCATTATGCATATTGGTATCAACGTTGCTCGATATAATGAAAACGTCAAACATCCTGGCAATGACGGAAATACCGATGATGAAAAAACCGTACATAACCGTACATGGCATACGATAATTATTGCAACATGTGATGCTGTGATTATCTCTATTATTGTATCAAAAGTGCAGAATGCGGGACAGAATACGAATATATCTTCCTTTTCGAAACGTCGATCTATTAATACGTAACAATTGAACAGGAAAATTGAGAACCATTCTCGTTGATTTATCGCAAACTACATTTATCGTAACATGACTCTTACTAAAACCATAAAAAACGAGGAAAAAGAAAAATGAAGTTGGGAACAGCACTAACGGACATAAAATAAATATTAACGCGAGCAACGAACGTCGGAAAGTCGTCGTCAGAATCAGCTAATTAAATTAATTCGCGCGTCAAAGCCAATTCGGGAGAGGGTAGAAAGCAGCGATTTTCCGAGCCGACGCGCGACCGCCATATTAGCCGAACGATATCGTTCATTATTTCGCGTTAGCTTTTGCCATTTTTTTTTTGTTGTTCTCTTTTCATCTTTCTCTCTTTCTCTTTCTTTTCCTTGTTTTCTCTCTTTCCTTCTCTTCTCAGTCGTTTTTTCCTCGTCGCCCTTTCTCGCCTCCCTCCGCTTTGAAACCGCGGATCAAACGTCGACTTTGTCGCAGAAAGTCGTACCCACGGCGCGAAATAAAACGTGGAAGCCGCCATTGCGGCAGACGAGCCCGGCGTGTACAATCCGCAGATAATTACGACGTCCAATTAGCATTAATTACTGACCTCTTTCTAATTAGTGGCACCGGTTGAAATATTGCCGATATCATTCCCTCGACGCGATTCGAGTGGTCCTTTCATGCTCGGAAGCCTCTGATAGTTGATTATCTGTTACCCTATCTGATACTTTAAAGCATCCGATTACCTTTTCCTTCTCTCTTTTTCCCTCAAATTACGCAATCGTATGCGTGCATACGTGATTTTGTTTTTTTAATTTTTTTTCTCCCGTTCCCCTTCACGATTTATCTCGTACGATTTAGTTTCGTTCGATCGCGAGCAAGGGCGTTAATAATTTGACTCCAGTCAAGGAGTCCTTATTGTACAGGAAGCAGACACGTTTGATCGGTTGCCACCGGGATGCTGAATAATTCGTTGATTAAAATCCGCGATACGTCAGAGTTCAGGGCAGTAAGGGAGGGGTAATTACGAGAAATAAAGTTTCCGTTGTATAGCGCCACGATGGTGGCCACAGTTGGAAAAGAGACGAGGGGTTGGGTGGTTGGGAGAAATTCGCGTTTTAATGATTCCTCTTTGATAAATTTATTTCTTGTAATTATGAGAAGCAAGATGTTTGCAATGAAAGCACCGTCTTGCTCGTTAATTACGACCTACGCTGTAACTTTTATCTCCTAATATTTTTATCGATGGCTTGTTCTAACTTCTTCTGATAAAATAGTTAATGAGTTTTAAATATCTGCATATAATTTTTTAAATATAACGTGTTAAACTCACAGATTTGTTATCTATCTGTTCGATCTTCCTTTCTCTACTCCTTACTTTTTTTAAAGCTTATGGAATTTTTTTTATACATCTACAAAAAATCGAACGCAAGACAGCGCTATAAATTTTCTGAAATTTTCTGCAATGACACAAGTTTTTAGAAACGACGCCCTTTAACGAATGACCAATTCAGCCATCGTAATGTCAAGAGCTAAGAACAGTTTAGTGACAGATGAGTCATTACTTTCGACCTTGGGCAATGTTTAACGATTCTTGTCGTTTCCTTTATTTCACTGAAAAGCTAGGAAAAAGGGACAGTACTGGCACTGTTTTCTCTCTCATAACTTTACTAACTCAACGATTATATGACGATAGATTGCCAGGTAGTATAACAATTTTTCGAGTGATAAGATTATTCAATAACAATTACAAAGCAATGCGAACATCGGGGAAATTCTGTTGGTAATTTTATTGTTTCCGCTTCAACCTTTTCTGTTTCTCGGTATTGTGAAGTACATACATGTAGCAGAAAACTCGAAAAATGAATTTTCCCATGTGTATCGATTCTTATTCGATACAGTTACTGTAATTCACTTGATAATGAATATTTTTTTATTAGCTCAATACACCTACACAATCTAATGGGAGTTAATAGTAGTAACAAACCAACTTTGTTAGGTAGGCAGGTAAAACCAACTTTGGTAAGTAGGAGATTTTTTTTTAGCTGTTAGGTATAAGCAATGCTTAAATTTACCTTCCATTTAATCCCTGTTTAATATCTTCCATTTTGTCTCATTAAGCCTGAATATGTTACTTGTAACTAAAAATCTTAATGATATTCTTATTCAAATAGAATTTCTTTTTACGTTTTCATGTTAAAGAAAATGTTAGCTGAAATGTTATCAATATAATAATAGAAGCAGACAATTTTATGAGAATTCGTGCCATTCTTTCTTCGCCAGCTAATCCGAGGGGAGAATCGTACAAACTAATCCGATCATTTCAGGAGAAATGGCCAATAAACCGCACGCGCTTGTAATAAGCCAAACAGCCATAAATGGACATTATATTAAAGGCCGCATCGCTGCAAATCATAATCTTAACTGTACGTTATGGACGATTAGTTGACTTTTCCCTTGATCTTAGATAAATATTTTTGGTAATTCAGTCGAAACAAATAAGAATCGCTATCGATGGATACATTTCATCAAGCATAATATAATAATAATAAATAAATATAAGCGAAATTTCTTTCGTTGGATATGTCGTATATTTCCATTAAATCTAAGATAGACCATTCTCCATTCACTTATTCAAACCATCACCATAGAACAGCAAACTTTCTCACATCCGCGATACCGTAAACTCAACGACGACTCGGAACACGCGTTAATTATTCATACAGGACGGGACAACGAACAATATCCATCCGATCCGGCAACAAATAAAGACGCAGACCGAGACGTGGCTCGAGCATCCTAATGATCGCGCCAGGAGAAACAACGTCGTCGAGTAATCCTAATAAGTAACGCCGTAACAGAGTTATTATTCATCCGGCCCGTTGTCTATTGACCCTCCAAAGTGTCTCTAATAAAATACCATTAACCGCATCATCAATCATCGCCGCACAATCGGAGACAAAACATACGCTTTTACGTTCTCCGCCTGTTTCCCTCCTTCTCTTTGCCTCTACCCTCTACCTCTCATCCCTGTATACTTCGCTCTTTCTCTCTCACTCTCATTCTAGTCGAAGCCATTCACCGTAACCACCATACCCATCGTCATCATACAGCGCCATTTATTCGCATTCAAACGAGCGAGGAGACACACTGTCATATACATTTTTTTGGCGGTTAGAGGGAGGGAAGGGGCACGGTAGAACGTACGCAAGGGAGGAAGAGGGGAGGGGTACGGGCAGGGGGTAGACGGCAGTAAATCCGCGCACTGATTCGATTAATTTGTCCGACGTTGACAAGCAACTCATTGTTAGCCATCCCCACCAGTGAGGGTCAGGAATTTTCGCCAGAGCAGAATGACGATTTTCGATAAATCATCGCTGGCCCTGGCCGACCGCGGACAATGCTATTGTAAATTGTGTAGGCTTATGGACAACTAGTCGCCAAATACACCGGCCGTTTTTCCCGCCGTTCGCCATTGCTTTTCCTCCCGGTCTAATACTTTTTTTTCTCCCGCCGGCTTTATTAATCGCCTATCGTGGCGCCATTAATAATCGCGTCGTCGCTCGAGCACTTTCCCCGCTTCGAATTTTCGGAACGCCGTTTTCCTATATACAACAGTTGATTGGATTCTTTGTTTCGAGAATTTTTTTTAACGGTTGATCGACGTTAAACAATAATTTAAATTATATAATTTGGAATCGAGGGGAGTTAGAGAGCATTTGGTTGTAGGTCGTGCACGTAAGGTATAGCGTTGGTTTTACACTTTGAGTCATTCGAGAGAAAGCACAATTACGTCACACAATGGTAATTATCTTGACAAAAGGAACTCCCATTTTTTGAGATTGTACATTGCTGCAATGACGATACATACTTTGTAATACCTATTCTTAATACTCAAGATGAGTATTTGAGCTGTTAAATCATGTCTAAATACAGCCAACAGAAACGAGAATACGAGCCAGAGATTACGAGAGTACGTAATGTTATTGGAAGCAACTCGAAAACTATGAATTGAGTCGACTTTAATTCTGCATATTCTATCATTTCATTATACATGTATTAAATTCATGCATTCTCATATTATCGTGTCTAGAAACGAATTATCTAAGAAATCATTCAAATATTTTCAAATAATGCGGTGCTTATTTAAGTTATCTCGTTCCACTTCAAAAACCGTAAAGGGGAACAAAAAGATTGCATTGACTTCAATTTTCCATATACGTCAAATTTAGAACGAATTGCTTTAATATTTTCAAGTGGCACGCCATATTTGTACAACAGAGATTACTCCCCCCCTTCCACCCCGAGCGAAAATGTCAGCATGTTGCATCGATTTCAATCTTTCATATGCCTCGAATTTACAACGAATTATTCTATTACATTCACATATTAACTTAAGAAAAGAATACTCGTTCAAAAGTCGTTCGTGCTCTGTCGTTTCGAAAACCACAAAAGAGTTATAGTAAAGTTCGTGCTTTCTCACCAGGCGACATTATTATTGTGACGCATTTTGAACTAGCAGCTGCTAAATAAATGTAGGTTTGCGTAGCTTTGGTGGTTAGGTTGCACGCAACAATGCCGCCGGGTGCGAAAGAATACACGTACGATTATATGCGTGTAATAGTACTTACCCGTACGTGTCCATTGCCCTCCCGCAATCTCGGAGGCGGAACGTTGATTTTAACCGCAATGGATAAATCGGTGCTGCGAGCATAGGGGTTCCCTCTTTATTCACTGGCGTCCCGTCGTTATTGTTCGAGAGAGAGAGAGGCTGCCGCCGTGAGAGCCACTTCTAATCATTATTGTCACCCGCACTCGCGTTAGAGAAGTAACACTCTTTCCGTGTTCGCTTTCACCAGACTAATGACTTTCGCGAATCGCTCTGAGCGCTTGGCGGAAACAACACCGCGATGCTTCTTCTTGTTAACGAATCGAACGAGAGTATCGAACGGGCGAATCGACCGTAGTGAAGTTGCACGAGCGTCCATTCGCGCTCTCTCGAGCAGGTGTTTTCGTTTAGATTTTAGATTGTTGTTACGTGAGTGATTAATTGTCCGATTGTATGAACGTTAAAACGTGTGAAGATTGTGTGAGAAAGAAGGCTTGTGGGTGCTGAATGACGGTTAGAGATTGCTTGGTTGTAACAGGTTAATGTTAATTTTGACTTATTATTCTATGGCGAATGACCCGCGTAGTTAACCTTTTGGTTGAAAATTAGCAGAGAAAACTTCGTATGATTTTTAATCGTTACGTATAATATTTATAATGATAGAATATATATATAAATATATATACATACGTATAATATTTCACGAACTTTACACTGTAAACCGCACTGTAACGTTTACGTCTGAATCACTCGGGATAATAAGAAGGAATAACGACGACTCCAACGATTACAGCACCACAATACAAAAACAATGTTTTGCTTAACAAGAAGCGTCGTGATTACATCAGTCTTGCATCTATTTGAATACTTTTCACTTAACGTTATGTGACCAACACGTCATCGAATTTCGAAATAGTGTTTCTTTTTTAAATAAGATAGATTTGAGATTTTTATATTGAAATTGCGTAATTATCAGAATTGAGGTTATATAAACCATTCTGCTATATATACATCGATACGTTATTCGACTTCTAATGGCGCTACGTGTAATGATTGTGAGTAATTACAATATTCCGTATAAAAAGAAGATATGAAAATCTCAACTTTGATAACTTTTGTTTCATTCTTTGTACAAAATATAGTGTAATAAATAAGATTATTATTTCATGTAAATGTACGCGTTATTTATTTATGTTTTTATGTACAGAAATGTTGAAACACCATAAAAAGAAAAATCAGCGATTTACTAACAAGAAATTGTAGCAGGGATAGTGCGCTGCCTAGAAATGAACGTAAGTGTTACTAGATCATACTACCCTATATTTAATATGTAATATATAATATATAATACATATTATATAATATTTAATATGTAATGTGTATGCTCCCTTAAGGTAGTTAACACTAGTACTACCGATTTGTAATATACATCCAAAGATATGATTAATATATGTATATAATTAATTATGATTAAACCAGTATAACGAAAATGAATAAGTAAATATAAACATGTTTTCATTTAATATTATCAAGAATACTTGTATGATTTTAGTAATTGTAAAAACACTAAATCCGATACCAATCATTGTAACTGGTTTAATAATTGTAACGTTAAACATACAATTTTCAATTATTATTGAATATCAATCAAAGACGCAAAAACGAAAACAGTTCGTACTAGCGTCTCATTAACGAAAGTAAGTTGTGGCAACCTTACCTCCAAGCGGGGGTGTACTTAGTTTATATCCGGCAATCGCGATACAAAATAGCGAACCGCCGTGAAACCGGTTCGAAAACGTTTCCCCGCAATTCATGGGCTCCTTTTAGCGTTGGAAAAAAAAGTTCGATGTACTGACAAAAGCGTGGTATCAACAGCGATGGAACACGGTGCCTCTCTATAGAGTATGACCCACTCGAGAGGAGAAAAAGGACCCCCTCGCGTTTTCATTCGTGGGGGCCAAAGGTCAATGCCTGCACGCACTCGACATCGCGAAACGTAAGAACGAGGCATAATGGCGTTCGAAAAAGAGGAAGGAATCAGAAAAGAAGGAGGAAGGTGAGGGGCGGTAGGAGTCGGGCGGGGGGGGGGTGAAAAGAGGAGCGAGAAAGAGGGCAAGAATCCACGGCCCACTCGAAAACCTCGGTCATATTATGCCAAAGCCCGGGCAGAATCTTGACTCGCGACGATATTTTTCAAGTGCCGAGAAACCAAGCTCTCCCGGCTCTCCCCTTCCTTCACTGAGCACCGATAATGCTGAAAGAAACATTTATGCGCGAACCCTCGAATGTTTTTCCAAAGCTTTATACGAGTAAAGGGCGATTCGGCACAGTGGTGTTCGTCGATGGTGCCGCTTTCACGAGCTGAACGTTCGTTTCCCATAATACGTCTCGCATTAATTGCATTCGACTATCGAATCTATATTGAATTTCGTAACACACTCCTTACGTACTTTCTGTATTTTTCCAAAATTATCACGTGATCGATAAAGAATCGTGCTTTGAAACTTGTTCTAAATAACAACTGCGTCTGATGATAAATATACATATCTTCCATCCATATCAAACAGAAAATGTTCCATCCAAACTCACAGGCAATACAATTCACATTCTCTCTTGCTATCATCCTCATCGTCGAACTCCTATACTGTACCCGCGACACATACGTGGATACGCGTAACCGGCGGCTTCAGTCGCGAGTTATTCATCTCAAAAAAATGGGATTCTCAAAAGGGTCCCGGCGCACAGGCCATTAAAAGGTTTACATTCACGACCTCCTTTCTCTGCCCCCGCGGTCGAGGGTCAAGGGATGATGCGTTTCCCGAAAGAGTAAAGAGCCGCGAGTGTCCACAGAGAGAGAGTGCCATTCCGCCGTTCTCCTCGCCCTCCTTCCTTTTCTTTCTCTCCGCAATCGCGCGACCCTCATTCACCCCCCGAAGCGTCTTCGTCTTCCTCTCGAATCGGCTCGTGTGTCGGTCTCGTTCTGGCCGCTGGCTCGTTCGCATGCATCGCGGTACACACCGCTAAAAATTATCATCCTGCGTTTGATTGTCGAGAGGAAACGCAGTAGGAATGGCGTGCATTCATCCGGCGCACTTGATGCGACCATTGCATCGCCCGACTTTCGTGCAGCAACCTCGTTGCGACATTCCGCGCTGAAAGGCCCTCCTTGATACGCGGCAGATATCCCGTAAATGGTCGTACGAGGGCCCTCATGCAGGGAAAAGCGGATTGCCGGGCGAAGGACGAATGCCGGCGGGTTCCCCTGCGCTGAAAAGAAATTAGTGAGGAAGGAAAAAACATCGTTCTGTGCCGCGTAAACGCTCGCGAAATCTTGACGAAGCCGCTGCGATCAAGCGGGGGTACGTTTATTATGGTGGTCTCATTGTGTTACGACTGTATACAGCATGTCGAATATTATGTGTTTTAATTGTGCGTTCCTTCGAGGAGATCATTCGTTATTCGAAATGATGTTATATCGGTTATAATAATGGAAATTTCGTTTATTTTGGATACTTTGATATCGTAGTTTCTTTTACAGTTACAGGAAATCAGATCAGAACAATCTTAAGTGGTTCGGAACAACAAACATTACGAACCGTAATTTTCTTCTTTTCATGTTTCACTATTTTTTTCGAGCTTTCAAGCTCGTCGGTATTTTTTTTAGTGAGGCTATCTATATATCTTTTAGATGTACTTCTTTACTCTCTATGAAACTAAATATCTTTTGAATTATTTTGGAGGAACGATTAGTTTGAAACGTATTTTATCTTTAACTTTAAAGTACATACATAGAATACGTTACTTCAAAAGTAAAAAGTCCGAATACTTTTCCACGGTAGTATATACATTTAAATATGTTCGCTTTTTCCCCTATTCTTCCATAATGGTTTTCTTCTTAATTGTTAGAAAGTTATAATAAGAAGTTTCCGTTGTTACCTTGGAGATTTCCTTGGTACAATGTTTGCATGTTACGAATGAGCGTGAAAATATCGAAACGATACAATAGTATTTTCGTTTCTATGGAATAAAAGCACGAAAAAGTCTTTAATCGTTTGTTCCCCGGATTCTGTATGCACCATAAAAACTGGGGTGGAAACGTCTGGGTAAATTTCGACGATTGTTCCCGCGTCTCAGGCCTCTGAGTGTTACCGTTTTTCCGCGGATTTATGGCCAGGGTTCCGCTGGAACGTTGCCTCGATAAGAATGGCGTCTTGCATTGCATTGACACAAGTTGAATGCAATTTACCTGCGTTTATCCAAGCGATTCTTCGGATTGTGTTTCACGCGTTTTTCGCTGATGGAAGCGGTTCTTCGAAGGAAGAAATCTGCTCCGATATTATTCTATGTTTGTACCCTTCTGACTTTTCACTGGAGAAAACTTCTTGCCACGGAGCAAATTCGATTGTCGTTTCGAGTGATACGGCGCACGAAAATAATTGTCGTAGCTGGCGAACAGTGGCGAGGAAGAAGTTCAGCGGGCGAAATTCACGCGCGAATAAGGCGCTGGGCATTGTTCGAAATGGGAAAGGCTTGTTTTTCGTGGCGACCTCGGCCAAAAACTCGTTCAGCGAAAGACTTTCCACGCGGTATTCGACGACTCCGTTGGAACGCGCCGCGAGACAATCGCGTCGATGGCAAAACGGTCTGCTGCTTGATAAATGTCCAACCCTTTATCAGGGTCGCCACAGAGGGCCACCTAAGTGGTTTTCTTAATTATTTAGTTCGGAAGTTCTTGATCCTTCGGTGGGAGTTTTGTTCTGAATGGAAAGAAGGAGCTTTCGAAACTTTATTCGCAGAGACATCTGATGCGACACGCTCTTCACATTTTCGATGGCCAACTTTTTACTTTAAATCATTTGTGTCCTTCGCTATTCAGGAAGTCAGGTCAATTAATATTATTCTTTTCGCAAGAAATCTACCGACAAACATTGCAAATTCCCTATGCTACGATTATCGAGTCGTCACACAATATTGCTCCGTTCTATCGCGCACAGCGAAAGGTTGAATACATCCATTAGCGGTGAAAAAGGGGTGGCGGAAAGAGCAAGCACGTGGCATCGTCTTTTTCAATCAGCCTCAGCTAGCATCAGAAAGGTTTCCGGTTTTCCCTACAAACGTTCTTGCTTTTGTATATAACCCAAACGGATTGCGTACCCACCTCGGTATCGTTTCAACTATATTTAATTAACTAATCATTCACGCGGTACGAAGCCAGAATCAGTTCGATTCGTTACAATCTTTCTTTCTATTTTTCAACTAAATTATATGAGTTATCGTGATAACTCGTGGCATATGTTGCCATCAGTGATTCTAGTGGATCCCAACGATGCTTCGAATACGATTTTACTGCTTTGCATGCGGGCCAAATGTCCAGGAACATTATCGAGCGCTTTCAAGATGGATCGACAAGGTGGCACAAAGAACGACGCTTTAATAATGCAAGCGAGTCAAGAGGAAACGAATTCTCCTCATTCCACCCCCTCTCGGTGAAGGAGCCTTTTCTTCGACGCTGTTCGATCCTCGAGGATGCCACTTTTTCATTTATGACAGCGACGTCGAGCACCTCGGGTCCAGGCATTGCGAAAACAGTTAGGCGCATTATATTATCCGTAGGACAGAGTTCTCGATTCAAAGTGCACATTGTTTCAATTCGTTCGACGAAAACAATAGCATAGGAGTCGAGTGCTTGTACGTTGAAACACTTTTGCCTACCAGTCAGCGCCGACAATGATCTCGTTAAAGAGGCCTGACCGGCCCACTTTGGATCCGATAATGCTTTTCTTTTCAACCTCTTTTCACCCTACTCTCTCGATCGTTGACACCTTTGTTTCGCGGTGAGTAGAGTCTCCAGGCTGTGTCAGTTTCTTCTTTTGACTTTTTCGGCACCGAGTGGGTCTCGCAACGGATGTCGGTCGACGAGGGTTGAAGTTCCGCTGCAACTGTGACCTCTCGGGATTATTTCGCCGTAATTCTCGCTCTATTTGTTTTTTCAATATGGTCTGTATATTTGTGTTTTCATTATCATGATCGTGAAGAGTATTCAAATTTTGAGGAGTATGATATAGATTCGTACAGATGTACATAAGCAGTTTTTGTGTAATAAGAGAAAGACACGAGTCTGTCAGAAGGCTTCGATTAACTCCACATTTGTAAACTTTTTAATGTTATTCATCCAGCAGTATAATTAGGCCATTCTATATTTATAGTGCTTCAAACTACAAGAAACTTTTAGAAAACGTTTAAAAATCCTATAGGAAAAGAAGTATAGGAAGGACATTTTTCATAATACGTAATTAGTTGAATTTACTTCACTTGGTTTAGTTAAATTTTCTTCATTTCTCTATTTATACGCTCGCCACTGTACGCACTTTATATCAGAAGAGTTGAAATTATAAAACGCTGTTTTTAACATTTAATTGCAGTTTACTTCGCAAAAGATGCCATTAGTCTCTTTCATACTCTCACATTCATAATTTCTATAATAACTGTTTCACGTCATTAAGCAGTCGAAAAAATTGAATTAACAATAACAACAACCTCTAAAATCAACGACGAAAGCTGTCATTCAAATTTCTCGTGGTGCGGAAAACACATTAACAGTATCGAATAAGAAGTTTGAAATACGAGCTTTGACTAAAGAGTGGTCAAGAAGTTTGGTCGCAAGCATCAGGGAAAAAGGAACTCGCACCCCGTTATCGATACGCGAGAACGCATAAGAGTATATATAATGTACACACAGGACCTACCCGGTGAGAAAAAGAATGAAAAAGAGAGAGGAAAGTGCGCACCCTACTGAGGAAACGGGCCAACAGAGCCAGCGGGGTTTCTTAGGGTGAAAGAAGTAAAAAGATCCCCGTGCCAATACAATTGACCTCTAAACAGAGGGTAGTTATAGCGAAACGCAACGCTCATTGGGGCGCCCAGAAGACCAAAACCGACCGATTCTCCTTCTTCCTCTTCCCTACTTGTGTCCCATAAAAGCAAAGGGTGGCCACCTTCTACCGAATCGGGGCGAAACTTTTCAATGCACCGACCGAACGAGCATAGAGAAAAAATTTTATATATATTATATATATATATATATATATATATATGCATACGTGTATATAATAAGTATAGGTGTATAGGAAAGGGCGTACGACGAGAGGTGCCGTTTGACGAGAACCTGACGTCTCTCTGCTTTCTTCCCGCTTTTATATTTTCATTCTCTTTTCCCTAAGGCTAGCTGGTGGCTTTGAATAGCCGCTGCAGCCTCTCCAATGTCGCAAGGAAATTCCAGGTTACGAATTTTGTTCGACGACTCTCGTCATTGTCCCGCAGCTGGCGCGGTGTTGCGCTGTGCGAAACCTTCGTTCCAAGGATTTCGATCTTGATTCCAAATCGCTTTGGATCCGTACGATACCTGACACTCGATCGATCTGTTGGACGACCTCGAATCTTTCCGATCAAATATCCATCTTAATGCTTTGACAGTGGTTGGGGTTGAAATGAGTTTTTAGGGACAATCGCTGGTGCACTCGATTTTTTCGATTGATTCCAATGTATTTTGCTTCTAGTTTTCAAACAATTGAAAATATTCGTGTCATTCTCGAGTTTCTTGAAATTTTTTTCTTCGTAAGAGTTTTAATTCTGTTTGAGGATATTCTTTCGTTTAATTCAATCGCATACAATTCGTTTAATAGCAGCTTAGATTGAAGGTAGAAATAACAGAAAGAAGTTGATTACTGAAAGTCATAGAGTCATTTATTACTTTGATGTCTAAGTAATAATAAATAAAACCACATGTATGATAAGAGACCTTGTTCCTTCCTTTCATCGACCCCCGTCGTTAACCGCTGTCGATGATAAAATTCTCTCTGTTCGATAAATGACTGTTAAAAATGAAGCCAGCTCGTGTGAATTTCGATCGATCGCTCAACGAACATCATTCACGTAATAGATAGATGGATGCGTTTTACACACCCGTGCTTCGGACAAATAATAACAATTTATTCATAATGAAACACAAATTGTACCTGGACTTAACACATGTGTACGCGTATGATGGACGAACTCATATATGTACATATATACACTCTTATCGATCATATCGACAATTTTGGTTTTCGCTCTCGCACTTACAATACACTACAATATTAAAACGTGTGTACGTAACATTAGACATATAATTAGTATTATACATATATCCCTTACATAAACAAATCTAAACTAGGAATAAAAGAATGAAGATAAAGATCGAGGAGGATCAAAGGAATACAAATTTATTATAATACACGAATGTATTTTTCAGACACAATCTCTCTCTTCTCTCCTGCTTCTTAAATAACTTTAATTACAATGCAACAATATTGTACGTGTGCGTGCTTTAGTCAGAACAAGTGGTACACAAATGTCAACTTTTTAAAACTACGAAAAAACACGTACGCGTGAATTTGTCGCCTTCGACATAAATATCCGTGAGAAATACGAGTATACTCGAAAACTCCCAATAAAATCACAGTTAACGGCTGGTCCATCTACATCAGGACCACGGTCA
Source organism: Bombus soroeensis (assembly GCA_014737365.1). Classification (NCBI taxonomy): domain Eukaryota; kingdom Metazoa; phylum Arthropoda; class Insecta; order Hymenoptera; family Apidae; genus Bombus; species Bombus soroeensis. The sequence goes on along the minus strand of JACXIL010000279.1, from coordinate 1,687,590 downwards.
AAATGCTTTCAAGATGAGCTTAATAGAATGGTGTTGCTAACAACCAACGAGAAACGACTCGAAGACAATACATACCCTTACTATAGTACCTATACGTACTTTTACGAAAAAATTGTTTAATTAATTCGTTAAAAGTAATTATCGTTGAGATACGACCATATATGCTAATGGCATCATAAGAATACATAAAATACTCGAATGTTTTCTCGTTTGTCGTTGGAAACTCCATTCCCGGGGATAGTCGTAAATATATAATATAATAATGTATAATTCCCCGAATATTGACCAATATAAATTAAACCCCATAACAGAATAGAAATATCGCTTGCTTTTCACGAATTCGTACTTTTAGGCCTTCAAGGTAGATGTACGATCGTTCGCTAAGAACAAGCTTGCTGTCCGTAGATCTCGCTCTAGTCGTTAGTCATTACCTGTTTTTTCTTGCAGTTCTTACTTGTACACGTTTATACAGAAGAGCTTTTTATGCAATTTTGAGTAAAAAGTTTCAATCTGTCTACTTGCTTAATCCAATGCGAATGAGTAGTTATTGAGCAAAATAAGATCTGACGGATACACAGGACGTGCTGTTTTATGAAATATCTAATTTCTACAAATCATAAGCGAACACGGCTCGTACACTTAACCTACGCGATTCGTGTATTTTACGGACTATTTACAGTCGTAGAAACGATATATTAAAACGATATATGGTAACGCTCGAGAGTCAAGAACGAGCAATGGGGCGTAAAGCGTGGACGGACCAAACCATTTCCACCGATGTAGGTAAGTCGAGGCCTGTTCGAAATCAAAGGAGTAGAACAATAGATCGTAAGGCCTAGAGCTCGGAGAAAGGTGGCGCGCCAGAAGTGATCTCAAGAGGGCCGCGCCGCGGGTGTTCGAAAGCATTTTCTCGATATCATTCACGGAGGTCAAGATCTCTTTTGGTATCGATGACCGTAAAAGGCATATCTGCAATTAGAAAACATTATTTGAAAACAATACAGTCCATCTCGCGGAAGGAGGGCACCGTCTATTCATGTACAATTTGAGTATACAATGAAGCACATTCAATAAAGCAAAACGAATCCCGGGCCTAAACGGCTCTTTTGTTCCACCGCATTAATATGCTAATTCAATTATCCGCGTGGATGCCGGCAAGCCTTTCCCGAACCCCGAATCGATCGACCTTGAAAATCACGCCTCTGTTCCCCCTCCCACTCTCCGATCAGTAAACTAATTCGTAATCGGTAAAAAGATTCCCACGGTTGTGTCCCCTTGTGTGTGTTCAGTTCATCGATGTTTCTCGTATGTATCTCGTGTTTCAGCTCTCGAGCGCCGCCGATATAAGTATATTACGCCGTTTTGCCGCGCAAGAGATCATAAATGCGATCAGAAATATGATATGAACTGAATGTGATCACGATATACGATTTTTAAAAACTAAACTTGCACGATCCTACCTATTCTGATAGAGTTACATCATAATAGTTCGCGAACGAATCTCAAATTTTTCTGCTTCTTTCCAACTTTTATTCCTTTTCATTCGTTAATCTCTTCTTGTTCCTGGGATGTAAGCAAGTTTTCAGCCCCTTCTAACCTCCCTTTTTGTCTAAATCGATGGGTTTAAAATATCACGGGGACTGGTCGACGTAGCTGCTCCATATCCAACGTGGTCGACGTAGCCGGTGTAGGGACATGCTGATGGGACGATGGTATAGGAGTAGACCCTGGACTGCTTCCAGGACTGCTGGTCGTCGTTACAATGCTTCCGGGGCCAGTTGCCGCCGAAGATTGGAACATTAAAGGTGGGTGAGGCGTAGTTGCAGGTACGCTGTGGTGCCCAGTTGGAAATAGTGGTCCCAGATGAGGCGCCGTCGTCGGATACGGCTTAGCTGCTGTCGTAGATGTGGAATAGAATCCCGAGTAGAAGCTACTGACTACTGCTGCCGCGGAAGCTGCGTTATTGTTGGCCGCATCTGCTGCCGCGTTCGTCGATGGCGATCCTGTCCCACTACCAGCTACCAGTTTGCTCAAGTGGACGGCGTCGAAGGCGGATCCAAAGTAGGGCGGCAGGGGCGGATAATCCAGAGGATGTGGATGATGATGATGATGCGAGACTGGTGTGGCAGGTGCAGCAAAGTACGGCGGTAATGGGAAACTGGCGAAACCACCTGAATTTAATGACACTGTTTTACCATTGCCGATGGATACTGGAAGCTTTGGTTTTCTTCGTGGACGGTACTTGTAGTCTGGATGCTGCTTCATATGCACTGCACGCAGGCGTTTTGCTTCGTCAATGAAGGGTCGTTTATCCGAATCAGAGAGAAGCTTCCATTCCGCACCAAGTCGTTTAGATATTTCTGAATTATGCATCTTAGGGTTATCTAATGCGATCTTTTTTCTCTGAATCCGAGACCATACCATAAACGCGTTCATAGGCCTCTTGATGTGTTGCTCCTGCGAGGTTGATGTCTGCTGGTTCATATCCTGGCTCACATGGTGAACGGAATGGAGGTCCATGCCGGAGAGGAACCCATAGCTGGGATGCTGTTGGTGTGAGCTTATCATAGTCAATCGCTGTTATTATAAATCTAATGGATGGATGTGTCGTCAACTCGAATCGGACCTTTCAAAAGTCTAACTTCACACAATTGCGATATTCGTCAAGCTCGATGACGGTCTTTATTTACACACCAAATCACTAACGCAATTTTCCGTTATCTTCCATAAGTTTAAAGACACTGTATACAACTAGCAGGAACAAAAGAAATACACGAAGAACGGTAAGGATAAACCTCCTAGTCGTAGATAAACGAAGCAAACAGCCGAACGTGCGCGTATCGACTGCCAATGTCGACTGAGCGTCGACTGACGAGCGACCGGTTTGCGACCTGCCGGGGGAATCCATTCTTCCTCTCTGTTTCTCTCTCTTTTCTCTGGTAGATGTTTCTCTGTCCACCTGGATTTCGAGGGCGGAACCGACGCAGAGCGTCGTACGCCGCGCCCACGAACCGACCCTCTTCACGCTATTCGTCGAAGTTGCTTCGGTGCATACGTACGTGTTCTACCCTTTCTCCCTAGTAAACGACACCGACACACCAAACGAGGAACAGCAGCAACCCCTCTGAGCCGTAGCTGAACCGAGGAGGGCTGCTGCTGCCTCGGAGACCGCGAGCTGCAATTATTATTATCGATTACCTCGATACGATGAAGTACAAATAGCGTATAGGCTGCCCGTTATTGACTACCTCTGTTCGTCTACTGCTTTGCACGCCAACGGCGACGCGATATCGCGCGATAATTGGTTATGCTTATTCCCACCCCCGTTCATCCCTGCCGGCCCACCACGACGACGACATGGAGTATTCTTGGTCAACGAGCTCGAGCACTTTCGAGTGGATTAGGTCTTTCGCTTCGATCATCGTGCATTCTCCTCCTTCTGACCTCGAAAGAAGCGAGACTCGACCGGCATTTATATGACTTTCGTGATTAGAGTCTGGAATCTTGTTATGTTGACATTTTCGTTTCATTTGTTTCATTATTTGAGATTTTAATTTTTGTGCTTTACTTATGGCTGGTTCGTAGGTAATGTCTAACGGAATAACAAGGAGGTACCGACTTTTTATTTTTCGAGCGAGGATTTTTAGCAGAATTATTTTTACTCTTCTGGAGATACATACACAGACTATTTTTTAAATTTTCATTTTGCGCAGCGGGTATTAAAAATTCTTCCTTTTCTATATTTTTCAATGACGAAATATATATCCATGATGCTAATTATTTTCCTTAATCAACAGTCATAAACGTTATTACTTCTCTTTCATCCTATCTAATGAAATTAATCGCGTTACGAGGCCAATAGTCTAACACAATTGCGAAGACGAATGATCAGCGTCATTTCTTTGCCAGGCGACTAATTCAGGGTCGTCGTTTTGTCGAGTAATTAATCAGAATTCGTATGTTGGTGTCCTTCTTTCGCCCGGCAGAAACAATGAAAGGCAGAAATCTGCCGGTTCCTTTCCTGTGGGAAATCTGAGGAACAATGAAAAAAATCTCTCGACGACAGGCACTTGGATTAGAATGGAAAGCAACAGCGGCGAAAGGAGCGAGCGGTGCCCCTTTCCCAATCTCGACTCACCGCGCCCTCCGCTCCCAAAGGACATTCAGCAATGCGAACGAATAAAAGCTCCTGTGCTCTCTCCCTCTCTCTCCTTTCCACCCTTTCCGTCTCTCTCTATCGGTGAACTGCATTAGTCGTTTGTGCTTTTGTGTCGCGGAGGCGCGTACGCCTCGCTGCGGTGTCTCCTTACTTCGATTTTCAAATAATCGATTAAGCTTCCTCCGGCATTTTGGAACGAAGTGGCGGTCGACCGAGCAGTATCGTATCGACTTAACGATTATTACTTCAAGAGTTATTCCAGTTATAACAATGAGATCGAACAGGACAATTTTTCTCGGTATATAATTTCGTATCTGCGGAGAAGTTTCTAGGAATGTTTTCCAGGGAATATTATTTTAAAGAGTTTTCGGAATTTATTCGTACGACCGTAGAGAATATTGCTGCGTATCTATTGTCTGGTCGTATAATAGCGAGAATCTGCCGAATAAAACTGCTATCAAAATCTGCTGCTATTTAAAAAAATCGTCGATGGCGCTCGCCGAAGCGACGTGGAACGGGAGGATGACGTAGCGCCAATAAGAGAACGGTAAACAGAGGGAGGAAGCGATTATAGCGCAAAAAAAGAGGAAGGAGAGCGAGGAAAAGAGAGGAGCCGGACTCTTCCGGGGGAGGAAAAAAATCCGTCGGCGGATGGTCGCCATTCCGTCGGTCCGGATCCTGGGAAATACGTGCACGGTCCCCCGTGGACTCACACAAGTCGGCCAGGCTACCAATACACGTCCTATCTTTCTCTATGCAGTTAGGTGCAAATTGGTATTGAAAAATCTCGAAGTCAATTAAAACTCCAGATACAAAGGATTTGGCGAGACAAAATACCAATTATCTCATGTCCTCCGCCTCTGCCTGTCCCTTCGATTCCCTCCACCGCCGCCCCCGAGGGGTGCAACGGGTTGGGCGGTGGGCGAACGAGGTGACTAGCGGAGGGGCTGAGAGCGCTTACAAGAATTCAATTCCATTAAGCATTGAAGTGAATAAAACGAGGCAGCTCAGCGTGGATGGGCATCTATATAACGCAGCTCGCATCTCGGTTATCTACCTAATAAAGGTTCGACTGCCACCCCCCGCTTATCCTCCTCTTTCTCCACCTCGTGGCCCCTGTCTCACCGAACCACCACCCTCTGCACCGGTTCTCCGCTACCCTCTACGACATAAAGCATGTGCCAGTGAGGTGTCTATGAGACAATCCCCCGGGATGACAATGCTTATCCCACGTATGAATGCCAGCGATGCTTCCTAGGTAATTTAAGTATAGCCTCCTCCCTCTTCTTCATCCACCCAATACACCCCAACCGCGTCACCCACTCTTTTCATCGCTTTACGTCATCCACCTTCAACCATTCGAGGAAGCTGCATATCTTTAGGCGTGCACGTATGAAAACCCGTTGTCCTCGTTTAATGATTGCCATTAGGAACAAAATCTTTTCGCAGCCCACACCACTTTCCTCTCTCTCTCGTCTCCCTCCTTCTTTGTCTCTTTTTCACTATTTTTCAGTTAGATAAGCAGAGGCTCCTCGTTTCTTCGGGTCCTGTGAATTTCGAATGAGTCTAAGATCCGTCTGGGTACTGCGCGTTAATGTTTTTGTACCCTATTGCCAAGGTCGATCTGAATGGAAGTGCCGCGAAAATCGCGAGACCCGAACAATGCCTGGCTTTTGTCTCATCAGAGATTACGATTTCGAGAGTGTAAGCTCGCGAATGAATTTTACCTCGCGACTGATATATTTCTCTTTCCTGTTCTTTCTTCTATCTACTCATCTATTCTTCTTTTTTACCCCGTTTGGTTTACCTTTAACCGCGATTTGATTGTGTACTGGAGCACCCACTGTGGAGAAACCAAAACAATTATATTGATTTCATCTTTGATCAAGTTATTCGCTTAATGTAGCATAAGTTCGAAGTCGAATGATCGATTAATTATGTTTAGAACAATTGGTCGGATGTGTGAAAACAATGTGAATATGATGGGAAGCAATGAAATTAGTTTACTATGAAACGATCGAGTAACCCTGACTCAACTTCGACAAACTTCCTCCCTCCATACTCAGGACAATAAAGTAGGACTTTGCAAGTTCTACGTGTTAGTTCGATACATATCAATTGAGGCTTATTTTTCAACTTGTGAGCAATTAAATCTTACATTAAAAACGGCTGAACACTATCTGTGGTACACATTTACTGCAATCCGCTAACGTATTAAGCATCACTATTCCCATTCAAAGAATGCTCTTCTAGTCGCAAATCGAATAGAAACGTCTACAAACCTCCATCCTTCCGGAGATCACGTGCATTGAGCGTGGGTAGTTCTCACTGAGGTAGCGAAATCCCGGCTAATTAGTAATCGTTCTCCGCCTCCGTTAAATCCGCAGGTGCTCATCCTATCTAGACAGGACGCCGAGCATGTAATTCGGATGCGCTGAATTATCCGTGCGACGTTTCAACGTTGATCCTGCAAATTAAGTCGACTGCTCGACTCGGCCAAGCTGTTAGAAGCAACCTCGTCACCGTGAAGGGGGATCCGAAGGGTGGCGGAGGATGGCTAAGGGATGGTAAAGAGGGGTTGGTCCTGGAAGCAGGTGGGGCAGAACGGGAACGTAATCGCAGCGTACTTTGGGTGATTATAGGCAATCGTAAAAGTACCAGAAAGCGGCTGGTAAGAGGGAACAAGACAGAGAAGAGGGGTTGGCATACGGAGAGAGGGGTAGGACGGAAGAAAGGAAGGTGGAGACGGGGCGAGGACGAGGGATACACGGGCCCATGACGGTGCTACGTCGCCACCCCGACGTACACGCTCGAACGCGTTGCGTAATTAGCGACTGCCTCTCCGGTTTTGTGGGTGGGTGAGGGGGTTGTTGGACGGCTTGGATGGCGAGGGTGAAGTGGGCGCACCGTTACCGTGCATCGGGATTGGGGCACTCCCCGAGAACGCGTTCGAGTAACTGGCGATCGGCTGAAGCCCACCGCGTGCATGAGCAGTAGCGAACACACGTGCGATCTACAGGGTGGTTCTTCGTATAAGATGTGAAGCTTTTCGAGAATCGCTTTTATTAGTGTGTGATTTGTCGTTGATCCACTCTGGTAGCTGTCTGTAGCATCGTAACGTTTTAACTTTGGGTATGTTTTTGCGTATATCGAGTTATAGGTAGATACTTTTGAAGAGGTGATAATGATTCTATCGAAGTCTGAGTCAGTTTAACCCCTTACTTTATAACATCGAGTACCACTAATGGTACAATCTGATTTCCATTTGATAAAGGTAGGTTTTATTTGTAATGAGTTTTAGCGTCGGTTGTTCAGATCGAAGATTAGTAAATACATATCGTACCCAGTCGACGCCGTATGATTGTACCTTTCGCTCACAAATATGCGATTCGATCGCGTCCAACCTGTATGGAAATTAACGGTGACGCCTCGTAGCTACTCCGAGGAAGCCTCACGCACAAACGGCTCGTAACGATCAATTATCGGGCATAACGCTAGACTGGGAATCATTATATATCGCCAAAGCGACAGCAGATTTTACTACGTAAATAACGTCTTGGAGGGAGCGATTCTCGTGTTAGTCGACCGCAGATCTGATTTTCCTCGTGGAGAGGGGCGAATTATGCGGTTCGTGGCGTCGACACTAATCCTTGTCGAAACAGCCCCTGGCACCAGCCAAGGAAAGGATAGGAGTGAGGGGGCAACGAATGGAGAACCAAGGGGGTGGCGTAGACCGACGTAGACGCAATTAATGCAGAGAAACCAGCCGCGGACGTTGGGGGAGATTCGAGGAGGGCATCGAAGCTATGCCACGCCGTGAGACGTAATGACTAATTGAGATTGGAAGAGAGAAGGGAATAATACGATCCGGCTGGTCACGGTAAAACGCACTTTTTTTTCTTCTTTCTTTCTCTTTCCTCCTTTATCCTTCCGTTCCCTTCTCCCTTTTCTCTGGCCCTCACTCCTCTCCCTCGTGTCGATTACAAAGGATCTCTCGCCTGCAGGCACACCAATGGAATTACGAACTACGCTGTCGCGTACCTCGCAGAGCCCCGATCTCCGTCACGATTTTAATACGATCGATTTATCGGCCCGCTCTTAAGTATCTCGAGTATACCGATTTATAAATTTCTTCCGCTCGTTTTTCGGTTAGTGAATATTCATCTCGATATATAACGTTTACTCTGTATAGCTCGTATTGTTCGTACGATTAGGTATACGATAAGGTAAAGTAGCATTATTTGAATCAGAAGGAGATATTTGCGACGAACTAAGTAATTTGCGTGGTACGATATTGCTACGATAAATAGAGAAGTATATCGTGTACTTGACAACTCGATGGCAATAGTTACCTATGAGGATATAACCTCTATTTATCAAAAGGAAAATTTGTTCGAAATATTAACTAATATTAATGTCGTTTATTTTATTACTTACTCGAATCGTTTCCTCGTTTTTGATATTTTTTCTTACCGAATCTAAAAGTACTTTTCCCATTCTTATTCGTTATTTATGAACCAAAGTTCAAGACTGAATTGTAAAATGTCGAAGGTAACTTAAATAACTCTACCTTACCATAGTAAACTTTCCCTATTAAATTGCTGACTATTGTCAAAGAGGATAAGGAATAAAATAAGCAAGGAAATCGCCAAAGAAATCCCGTATATGTACACGTAGGAGATGCACGAAACGAAGTAAATGATCCAACATCTTCCCTCGCGGTTCAAAGGGGTTGAACGACGTCGAAGTCCATCTTACCGGAACCAACGAACCCGGTAATGCGTCCCGGCTGCTTCCAAAGCGTATTCATCAAGCGGCGAGACAATTCCGGCGCGTGTTGCGATGCGATTTGTCACGATATCGCGGGAACGGTTCACGGCATCGATATTGTGCCGCGCACAATCCGCATCCAAGAGTGAAACAACGAGACAAGGCGGGCGAATGGGTAAGGTAGGAAGAGGAAGGTGAAAAGGAAGGAAGGAAGGAAGGAAGGAAGTATGGAAGGCAAAAGGAAAGGGAGTGACACGGTGGGAGGGCAAAAGCAAGCGGAGTAACCAAGCCAAGAGATTCCTCACACAAGGCAAGCGTTCGCTCGCGAGTGTACTCCATTCGTTGGCGTTGGGCTCGTCGACATTAAGATAATTACTTTCCAGCAGGACGTGCGCGTTCATTGTTGCCGTTACCGCGGCAGAATGGCATTATGCATTGTCAGGAAGAAAGTGAGGGAGTGCGTGGCTAGAAGGAGGGTGAACGGGGATGCGAGGTAGTGCAAGAGGAGAGCAGAAGGGTAGAAGGTACACTCCTATACCTTATATATCTTTATATACCGTTGGTATACCTTAGCCCGTGGGTGGAGCATTATTCCGTCAGTTCCATGTTTCGCCATTGAAACTAGCACGAGAGGGGAGGGGGCTTGGAGAAGGAGGCGAGTTTCTGCTTTCTGTTTCTCGAGGAAGAGCCAAACGCCAAGAGGGGTGGGCATCTACCGATGTATCCAACAGCTTTCTCCAGGCCCGACGCCATTAATGTAATTATTTCCACCGAGTGTTCCCGCAGCCTCGAAACGCTTCGCGGGAATTGAGACTGATCAGTCGGCTGCTGCACCGAGAAAGAATCCGCGCTTTCCTCGGGGATGCGAATGCCTTCGCGGCTCTCCATTTTCCTTATTCCATTTTTCACGTCCCCGCGCCCTGTTTCTCTGCGACACCTCGGGGCCTTTCCGCTCTCGACACTCTGTGTCTCCCTTCCACCCCCGTAACGCTTACGCGTTCGGTCCTTCGTGACAACCGGAGGGATGGATGACTCGTCAGAACGGTGACGAAGCGTTAAAACGAGACGCGCTTGTCGGATTTGTGTCGCTCGCTTGCAACCACGATAATACCCTGATTTCGCGTAATGGGTTTTGCTCGTAGTTTGTCGCTTTCTGATTCTCTCTCTCTCTCTCTCTCTCTCTCTCTCCCTTTTTCCATCTCTCTTCCTCTCTCCCCCTTCTATCTGTCTGTCTCTTCTTCGTATTCCACCTGAAAATCTCGAATTCTTTTGTGGAACTGATGACACTTTGTGCGGTGTTCGCGTATACACACGCCTCGTTTCTTCTCGGAACGCTTTCGAGAAAACACTTCCCTTTGAGGAGTTCCGGTGAGGACCTATAAGAATCGCGGAAAGAGAGTGTCGACGCTGATGAATTCACGAACTCTTCGTTTCTGACACGCCGTCTAAATGTTTGAAAATGCATTTCTCGGAGGAAGAAATTTCTTTTCGGAAAATGTCTCCGCGTAAGAATAAATCGCGGATTCTTTTCTTTGATGCATCATTGTGTACGACTGACACTCGCTTTCTTCTTCCCCCTTCTCGACGCGAAGTTGCTGCTCTTTCGAACAGGTATTTCGGTTTCGTAACCTCTTTGGATGATCGACGGTCAAAATTGTCCGTGAAAACTGGTCGGCTGAATGGCTTTTTAACCGGGAAATTGAAAAAGTGGAGATGCAAGCGGGCTAAATTGTCCGTTGAGGATTAAATCGTTCGGAAAAGAGAGTAAATTCGTGTTCACGTTGCATCATGTCCGTAGCGGAAACATTTATCGAGGAAGATGGTTTTGGGCTCGTTCCCAGGCCAGATCGTAATAAATATAATAAACCATTCGAAATTGTTAGAAGGTAAATCACACATATGCTGCCGGCCATGAGGACTCTTATGCTCGTTGTACTATGGTTCACGAAAGTATAAAATAATTAAAAAATGAAAATTTGTACTGAATATTTCTTTCTAGACAGCAAACGTTCTAATATGAAAACTTATTTCCGGCAGTGCACTCGATATTTCTTGTTTTCCTACTTTATGCTTCCATTATTTGCTCCGTCAGATACACAATGACGAACAAACACAAAGCATCGGTGCAGTTGATATCTTGGGGCGCTGGTATTCAAGCTATTAAAGTTCCAAATCAATCAGGAATTTTAGGTGATGTTGTTTTAGGATTCGACGATATGGAGGGTAAAAGAAACTTCGTCAAAAATTCTTTAAGTGTCAAAAATGAACAAACAATTTGATTATTGTTTTCGAGAATTCATTCGTGAAAAATATAATCAGGTTATTTGAAGAACAGGTACATAGGAAGCATAATCGGACGAGTGGTGAATCGCATTTCCTGTGCCAAAATGAGGATTGAAAATAAGATTTACTGTATATCTCCGAATGATGCAAATGGTGTTGACCATATTAACGGTGGCTTCGTTGGATTTGATAACGTTAATTGGAATTCTTGCGTAATGAAGAATCATGTGGTGAATATTTTCATAATTATCGTTTCAGTTATCAGTTTTTATTCCTATCCTTTTAATGCAACAGGTTATGTCTCACGTAAGTCCAGCAAAATGCGAAGGATACCCAGGAGATATGTTAACGCAGATTAAATACTCTTGGACCGACGATAATCAACTTCTTATAAATATTCGTGCTACTGCTACGCAGCCAACCCCTGTTAACATTGCTTCTAATTGTTTCATGAATCTCGCTGGCCATGTAAAGTTCCTATTAACATTAACTACTATACTCTTCAACTCGTTCAATTCTATTTATACAACATTATCCTATTTTCTGCTTATGCAGCATGGTTTTAATTTCATACTTTGTTATAATTGAAGAACTTTTTTGCAAAATGAATCTATAAGCGCATATAGTAAAAATGTAAGAGCTGAATGTATGTTCAGCATGTTTAAGTCACTATTTTATTTATTGAATCCTTTTTTCCAGAAAGCTTCTCTGAATTTGGTTTGAAAGTAATAATGATTCGTTCGTTTGAGATTTACATTTCGATGTGATATACATTTATCGAATTATATAGGTGCCATTTTATTCCACAACTTTCCTCCATCTTTCACGCAACTTAAATATTCCATCCTTCCAGAAGCTGTTTGGTTTTTCGGCGGAAGACATTTCAGTATGATCTTTCATGTCGACCAAGTTTCTTAAAAATTGGAACGAACTTTCTGCAGCGATCCGATATATATAGTCGAAAATAAAAGCACAGTTATCAAAGAACAATTGTTAATTAAATTATTTCTTTCTGTTTTTGCTACAGGCTGCTGGTTCACGCGAATTGAAGAAACATCTAATTTCGTTGAACGCAGATAGCTGGATACCTGCGGATATTAGGAATAATTTGCCGACAGATGCTATATATCCAGTTGATCGTACAGTGTTCGACCTACGTTTACCGACTCAGTTAACCAAGAGACGGCTTTACATCGTACCAGGGGGTGGTTACAATCAAAATCTCTGTGTAAATAGTCCCAGCAGTTGGACTTACCGATTTCACGCTAGGTAAGTATAGAAACAGTCAACTTACATACACAGTCGTAGGGTAAACTTCAGCTAAAAATAAGTGTAAACTTTAGCCTTAGTTTTACGATCATTTTCCTTTATAGCCATTTACCTTTTTTTAATTTTATTATACTACCTAGCTACTTAATAGTTTAGTATTATTACCATTGTCCAATAATATTATTTCAGGTATAATTATAAATTTATAATTATAAATCAACAGAACAGTTTATTCACGATATACGAATTTATAGCTTTTTTATGTGTCAACGTTATTACATAGCCGTAATATAAAACTACCCTAAAGTAAAGTCATATATCCGTATGATAGAAATATAGAAATTTGAAATTTGCAGACGTTTGATAATACAGATGCTTTATATTAACTCTCGGTTACTTTCCATTAATGTACCCTCTTTTTGTTCTCTTTTTTCTCAAAGAATAATTCACCCTGGTTCAGGAAGAACTTTAGAAGTATATTCGAATCATCCAGGACTGCAATTTTCCACCGGAAACGATTTGCCAGATCCTGATTGTAATTATCCACCTGATTTTGAGGATTACTGCGATTGCACGGATAATGTTAGATAACTTACTTCTGAATGTTCATGATCAAAGTCATCATATATCTATGAAATGTTGAATATGATCATTACAGGAGCCGAAAGTAAAAGATCAACAGAAAGAAATTTGGGGGAAGGATGGTGTGCGATATCAGAGGCACGGTGGGTTTATTTTGTCACCACAAAACTACCCCGATGCGGTCAATATAAGCAATTTTCCTTCTTGCATACTTTATCCTGGCCAGGTTTACGCACACGATGTAACATATAAGTTTGGTTTATTGTCAGAAAATTTAGACACGTCCACTTGAATACTTACTAATAAAAAGCTCAACCGTATGAACCAACTCATGATAACATTGCATTGACGCAACAACTCATTTGCAACTTTATTTCGGTTTATATATATCGTGAAAATTTTGTTTTAACATTGTGGTTCACCACATTGTGGTGAAAGGATGTTTTGCTTAAAGATTTGCTTAATATTTTTCTGAATCACTATTTCTTACTCCGCTTATCTCCTACAATTTAATAATTTTATTTTGTAGAAATTGAAATATTTATACCACAATGGTGGTAGTTTTCTTCGAATTATAGGAATTTTTCTTTATATCCAAATACATACAATGAGTTAATTTATCTACATGTACCGATAATGTTGCGTTTGCGCAACTTTGATCAATTATTTCACTGTTTGAATAAATTAAAGGGATCAATGAACATTAGTAAAAAGAACGTAGATTTATAATACATATATTTGTGAACCATCTCGGCTGGAATAATCTTCTTGTCCGCGCCGATTGTACAAAATTATCCGTCATAGTCTCAGAAAATTATTCACATATTTATCGTAAGAACGATCGAGTGTGTTCACCTTAATGACACAATTAAGGTTACACAGTGATCGCTATTAATTAAATTGTACATATTATCGGTTCGATTAACATTACCTTCCTTATATAATTCTCTTTTAATTGTCCTGAAGGCACTTTGTGCAACTGTATGAGAGAAATATAGACATTTATCGAGAACCATCTACAATTTTGGTATAAAATTATTGATCTCGATATTTAGGGGTTGATAGTCTCGATTAACCCTATATGTAGACAATCAAAATGCTGTGAATATAAATGTATAAAGAAGTTTTACTGTTTAAAATTTTTTGCGTAAGTTTTGACGTAAAAATATCGAATGATCGAATAAATTCAGAGCGATTTTCGGGTATTTTCGCTAGAAAATAAAAAGTTATCAAAAGAATCGCCAATGCTAGGACTAATTTAATCTATAATCTCTACACCAGTTCGCGCTAATTCGTTTTGTTACCTGCTAGTAGACTATAAACGTTTATAAATATATAAAGCTATGTCTGTATATGTATACATCTTTTTCATTTACTTAGGTTTAATAGAAAAATTCATTTCCGTTTTGTACATCCCTAGAGTGTTATTTCTACGTGTAACATGTTACTGCGGGCAGTTAAAACACGGCAGAGATTCTAAGGGCAGTTTCGTGTTTCCATGTGTCTTTTTAACATTAACCTATTCCTTTTAATATTTTTCTACAAAATATTTGCATTCTCGATTATTTACTCGATTATTCTCGATTATTTCAATCGTTAAATCTCAAAAGTTTAAAAAAAAACCTATCGTAAAAAATAAAAATGAACGAAAATACGTAAAAGCAGAGGCAGTGTTAAAGAATCATTTTACATAGCAACGTAAAAAGAAAGAATAAGAATAATTATTTGGCAGTGAGACGACGCGAGTCAGGCTGCAAATGAACACAAATTTCAAAGCGTCTAATTCGAGAATGGAATCGTGCCTGTATAATACTCAGCCCGGCAATCTCTCGTTCCCGCTCGGATTAGCTTCCGTTTCGGTATTCTGAGTGGCAACGTAAAAATTGACTAAAAGAACCGAAACATCGAGCAACGTTTCCCTAAGAATTACTCGGTTACTATTAAGTGTACTCTAAAGGTCAGAGGCCTTTCCCAGACCTCGTTCTCCTCGCTGATGCCGTTTCGTGGACGTCCATGGATTACCAATCGGAATTGACCAGGTTCCTTTAATCGATTGCGGAAGTGAAGAGCCGATATTCCGTGCTCGTTCACGATCTCGAAGTGGTTGTCGTTGTTTCCTTTAACTATCGTGTATTCCATGTCTTCGTCCTGCAAATAGATACAGAAAATTATAAATTGCAGGAGGAATAATTTTAGAAATAATTGCTTTTGAAGTTAACGTTGATAGAAATTAGAATTCTTAAAAGTATTTCTGTTGAAAATACATTTTCGCAAAATAAAAGATCATAAAATCTCTTATTTGAAATTGGTTTCTCGAAAAATACGCTTTTTCTAATTTTGTTACTCTTCTAACAAATCGACAATACAAAAACTTTGAACGAACCTTGACAGCCGGCTGCAATTTAATGATTCTCATTCGGTGCCGGGTCTGTCGCAGACCGATTTTAAGAACATGTTCCTCGCCATGATGGTGCCTTTTCGCTGATCTGGCAAACCGCCTCTTTATAATTTCGTTTCTTCGTGCACTCAATTCTTGGTCCATCGATTTCGATCGCGAGTCTCTTCTGTGTCTTCCTTTGCCATTGACCTGTTTGGAAAACAGCGATCGACTCTTTTCACCTGTTCGTTTGATCGAAGTAAAATGATTCAGTTTTAAGATCGAGCTTTGAGATACCTTGCAAGAGAAGCAACCTTCTGTCGATATAGTTTTATCATCCGCAGGTGGTATATGATAAGGATCTGGATTTATCACGAAAGTGGGCGCGTTGCTAATATCATCGCCGTAATGTCCTTGCGATAGTGGATTTATCGTCGACAGACAATGACCCTGGTCGTCAAAATGAAAAATACCAAATTCAAATAAAATTGAAGTTTTAATTAAAAAACGCAAAATCCCTGCATTAAAATTAGATTACAAGGTTTTAAAGATGCAACATTCAAATATTGAAATTTAAAGTACGAAATTTAAATATTACAATAAAATTATTTTACAAATGCAAAATTCTTCTTTTGTGTAATCTATATTTGTTTAAATAAAACGAACCTGTCCAATTCGTTGATATCCAGTGGGACATCCACATATGAAACCATTTGCTCCATTGGGAGTGCATCCAAAGGCGCAAGGACTTCCGATACACCCGGCGCTAACCTAAACCCATCAGCATCTCTTTAACATCCATAGTACTTCAAATTGTGATTGTTCCTGAATTCAGGCACTTACCTGAACACATATTTGCAAATTACTATCGAACTGGTAACCATCCGGACAGCCACATTTATAGCTACCAATCGTGTTGATGCAAGTGTTGTCCCCACATGGGGATGTGGTACATTCGTTTTCGTCAATGCACTGATTATAGTAAAGATGTTGAACGAATCCTTCGGGACATCCGCAACGATAGCTTCCCATAAAGTTCTACGAGTGTAATTAAGTAATTAAAAGTTTACTAATCCCAATAAACATATAGTACACAATACTCCATAAAATTCCAATAGAGTTGTGTAATCTTATTATGATCTTGGAATTTTTATATTTCAATCTTGCTTTCATTTTAACAATATAAAAGGGTTCTTAATATTCTAAGAAATATCTTTAATATAAGATCAAAACGAGTAATCATACGTATCAATAAAAATTCTTTCATATTTTTCTCAAACTTTAGATATTTTTCAATACCAGAAAAATACAGAAGTGCAACGGTGTTAAATTTAAATGATCCAGTCTTGTTACTTAGAATTAGAATTTAAGCGAAGACTATCGTAGGTATTTAGATATTCAAACGACGAGTAAGAATCATTTTTCTATTTCATTTACCTGACAACCGTGTTCGCACGCGGTATCGTCAGCGCACTCGTTCTGATCCACGCAGATTCGTCCAGATTGATCAAGCTTGAATCCTCTCGGACAAATACAACGGAAACTGCCAAGAGTATTGATACAAGTGCCCGGTTTCGGACAAGTTCCAGCCTGGTCGCACTCGTTTATATCTAAAAGATATCGAATTAAATAATTTCCAATAAAGCTGGATTAAAAGTTGTTTAACTTTCTACGAACCATGACAAGCATCTCCATCTTGCGTATAACCTTCCTGGCAGCCACAAGTGTAACTGCCTTGAGTGTTGATACAATTCTGTTGGCACAGATGATTTCCAGTCGCACATTCGTCCAGATCTCTACAACTGACGCCATCAGGATTTAAGATGAATCCGGCAGGACAGGAACAGATGAAACTTCCTTCCGTGTTCTGGCAATTATATTTGCATGGCCTTGGCGTTAGCTCGCACTCGTTTATGTCTGGAATTGGACATATTTCATGAAGCCAATTTTATTAATAAATAATTGTTGATGATAATATGAGTATATCGCAATGTCATTGGATTTGAAGGAATTTTATATCATTGTATATTCTATCGAACGCTATGTGTCAATTTTTGCATTTTCAAATTTCTAATTATTATTAATTTTACGAATACCTACCAACACATTGGGTTCCAGATTTATCAGCCTTGTAACCTTTATTACATACACATCTATAAGAACCAAGCGTATTGATACACAACCCGTTTCTGCACAAATCAGGAATCGTTTTACATTCATCGATATCTGAAAGAAATTTTCAGATTATATATAAGTTGAGTTATAATTGAAAATTGTTCCACTTGAAGGAAAATTCAAGTACCTTGACCGTCTATGGAAAAACCTTTGTCCAAACAGAGTTCGTTATAATTGTCAGAATCTTTTGACGGACAAATCTCACAATACGGCCCCCAAGCTGCGCCCATTGTGCAACAACAGTCTGCTTTTGTCACTGTCTTTACGTCGGAAGCTCTTGTGGTGCATCTGCCAGCGATCGTTTGCAAGAAACAATAACCTATCCTGCGATCTGAAAACACAATTCTGAAACTTAATATCGAGTAGTTTGATACTTGTTTCCCTTTTTTAATTTTTAATACCTATGCAAGATTTTCCATCAGGACTCTGTTCGAAGCCATCGTAGCAGAGACATTGATAACTAGCCTCCAGATTGACGCATCGACCATTTCGACATAAGCCTGAATTAATTGCACATTCGTCGATATCCTTACACTCGTCAGCCATGCCGATTTGTTGATATCCAGGTGGACAGATGCACATAAAGGAACCAATAAGATTCTTGCATTGATATTTGCAACTGTTCGCTGGTGTTGCGCACTCGTCTACGTCTGGAAGATAATTGCACAGCGTTTAATCCGGTGATTTAATTGTCAGAAATGTCAGAAAAACCAAGACAATCTATCTCGCATTATTTTTTAACACTATAATTACATACTTAGATGCGAGTAAAGTATAAGTATCGTAGAAATGAAAATAAAGTGCATGCGAAAAAATGTATAATGCAAAGAGAAAAACAAGCTTTATATTCCACAAAATTGTTTAAATGATTCACGTTGTACGTATATAATATTTATACCTATACAATGTCGTCCATCGGGAGCCAAAGTGTAACCATAAGGACAAATGCATCTGAAAGAACCAGGTGCATTGTGACACCTGAACGCGCACTGGTTGCCGATTTCCAGACATTCGTTCACATCTTCGCAAACTTGATTTACTCCAGGAGTGAATCCTTCATTACAGGAACACTCGAAACCACCGTCAATGTTCGTGCACGTTCCATTGCCACAGATATTTTGTTGGGACAAGCATTCGTTATTATCAATGCAACGCCTGCCACTTGCATCTAATACGTATCCAGCGGGACACTCACACCGGAAGGAACCATCAGTGTTGATACACTCGCCACCGACACAAGCGTCTGGCATGAACAGACACTCGTTCAAGTCGATACCTGTGTCATCTCTGCCTGGTCCCTCCGGACATAGTCTTTTGAATTCCTCTGTATAAAAAAATGTACACAAAAATTTAATTAGATTTAATTATCTATCGTAGATCGTCCTGTGTATTTAATTCTATTGTGCAATTAATAATTTCGATCACCGTTTATTAAGATTTTGAGGTATTTTCTACTTGTTGTTATTTTTAAAAAATTATTTATAACAGAAGAAATACTTACCGCTGTCTTCTGGAGGACACTCTTCGCAGTATTTCCCCCACGCTTTTCCCATAGTGCAACAACAATGTTTTTTCGTCATGGCGCCCGTTCGAGGAGAAGAACATCGTGCACCGTGTCTTATATACCGATCGTAACAAAGTTCTTCTCTGACATCGATGCACCGCATCGAATTTGGTTTGTCGCTTAGTTTGTATCCAACAGGACATTCACAGATCACTCCTCCTTCTGTATTAATGCAGCGACCGTTTTCACAAATTCCTTGCGTCTCTTCGCATTCGTCCACATCTGATATGTAAATTTCAATTATAATTGAAATATTCGAATCACGTTACGTAGTCTGTTGAATATTTTACTCACCGACGCACTTCTTTCTCGTGTGATCCAGCTCGTAACCCGGAGGGCAGTTGCATATGTACGATCCCATCAAGTTCTGACATTTTCCTGGTGACGGACAGAGTCCAGGAATCTGATGCAATTATTCGTTTTTGTGATATTTTCAACAAGAATTTTCAGTCAGTTACGGTATTGGATTAGTTAGAATCGTGAAAAGCTTTGTTCCTACGAACAACTTACTTCGTGACACTCGTCGATGTCTCTACAGTGCTGACCATCTTGGGCCAACACATAGCCATCAGCACATTCACAGTTGAAAGCGCCAATTGTATTTCGACATCTTCCATTGCGACATAGGAATGGCATTATTCGACACTCGTCGATGTCTGTTCAAAAAGTTTAGACATTTTATTCGTGAAATAAGAGCAGAAGAATTCTGTTGATAAAATAGAATTTACCAGCGCAGTCATTATTAGGGCTTAGCTTAAATCCTTGATAGCAGATGCATTTATAAGATCCAAGTGTATTTACGCAAGTTCCATTGTTGCAAATATTCGGATTGCGTTGACACTCGTCGATGTCCACGCAGTTGTCTCTATCTCTCGTTAATGCGAAACCAAGACGACAGACGCACTGGAAGCTACCTTGCAAGTTGTTACATGCACCATTGTTGCAAATTCCGGGTCGTTCGTAGCACTCGTCGATGTCCACACAGTCTCGTTGGCTGAGGCCTAGTTTGTATCCTGCTGGGCAAACGCATTCGAAGTAACCTTGCTTGTTTATACATTGCGCGTTGCCACTGCAAGGATTTGGAATCTTGAATGAAAAAATAAAATAGTTGAATAAAAATATTTTAAGAAATATACCTAAATAAAAATAGCCATCCAACGAATGAAATTATTCAATCAACACTGAAAAATATACGTATAACTAAAATGTGATATATATTATATAATGTAATAATAAAGATATAATTGAATATTTGTTATAAAAATATGTATAATTAATATTGAATATAAATATAATTGAATTTTTGTTAATGGAAATCAATCGCTGTATTGATTGGTTCTTGATTTCTAACTTTTTACATTTAAGGCAATAGTACTTGTAGATCGAAAAATATTTGAAAAATTATATTACGTTGTTTTACCTGTAAACATTCATTTTCATCGATACACTGATGCGAATCCTGATCATACACGTATCCTCGATCACACTGGCACTCAAAACTGCCAGGAGTATTCATGCAACGACCGTGAGTGCACATTGTTGGCATAAGAGCGCACTCGTCGATTTCTTCCGTATGATTCGTTATGGGATTCATTATTTGGCCTGGTACCATGCCACATAGAATGTCGTGCTCTCCTAAACGACACATTTAATTTTAATAACTAAAGATTAATGCGTATTAATACGACAATTATTATTAAGCGAGAAGTGACAGAGACTCAAAAAGCAGGACATCGATATCTTATTAATCTGTGCAATAGGTATCTCTTATTAAAAAGTTTCTCAGATCTTACGAGTTCTGTCAGCTGGACATTTCTCACAAGGACTTCCCCATGCAGCTCCCATGGAACAGCAGCACAACATTTTCGTTTGTGGTTGCATCATTGAATTGAAACATTGACCATCCTCGTAATTTAGATAACACGATTCCTTTCTCATATCGACGCATTCCTCTGGGAAAATATTCAAGTTTATTAAATGCTAGAAATTATGTTACATATATAATAACACGAATGATATTTGCTTACTTCCTCCTGGCATTGCCATATATCCTTCTGGACATTCGCAATGATATTTTCCTTGATCGTTGATGCAGCGACCTACTCCGCATATTTGTGGGTGCAAAGCACATTCATCTATGTCTATACAAATGCAAATAATTAAGCCATAAGTTTCTTCACATCCAAAGTACTTAATAATTAAAATAGTTAAATTCAATGATACCTATACAACTGGTTTTAGTGTCATCCAAAATAAAGCCCTCGTTGCAGGAGCACATAAAGCTACCAAAAGTATTAGTACAATGACCATTCTGACAAATATTCTCGTGTTCCTCACATTCGTTGATGTCCTCTAAAATGACAGTCTCCTGATTGGGTCTGTACCCGGAACCACCGGGACATAATTCTTCGAATTCTTTGGTTCCAGCGCGAGGACATTCCTCGCAGCGATTTCCCCAAGCGTTGCCAATACTGCAGCAACAGGTCGCTTTGGTAACTGAAGAAGCTACGTCGAAGATGCACTGCGGTTTTCCGGTACCGTGTTCGAAGCCGGTGAAACACATTGATTTTCGTCTATCTGTAATGTTAAATTCAATTTACAAATTTTATAAAGTTGAATGAATTTTGGACATTACATGCAGACGACGAAAATGTTTATGTCATGCATCTTTTTAAGTGAGAAATGATTCATTTTTTAAATATTGTGAAATATTACAATTAGTATAAATGGATAAATTTTATACGAATATCAGTTTCCATCACCAGAATTTCCACTTATTTCCATTTCTTTTGCTGCACTGAATGCGTTGATTTAAGAAGTTAATTCTTAGAAAAATCAATGTAAAAAGAGTCACTTACCTACACAGGCGTTTCCAGCTTCGACTAACTCGTAATAAGGCGGACATTTGCAAATATATTTTCCCTGAGTATTTATGCACGTGCCATACTGACACGACTGTGGATTCTCACATTCATCGATATCTGTACAATTTCCACCTGAACCATCCAACTTGTAGCCTTCGTTGCACTCGCAGCGGAACATACCGAATATATTCTCACACCGCCCAAATACACAGAGATTACTGAACATCTCGCACTCGTTTATATCCACACAAGTTTGCTCGTTATTTTCGTCGGGATGCATGAAGCCCATTTCACATTCACATCGAAATGACCCAGGGTAATTGAGACAGTGTCCATTTTCACAGAGAGTATTGTCATTGGCGCATTCGTCGATGTCCTTGCAGGCATAGCCATCGCCTCTAAAGCCAGCGTCACAGACGCACTAAAACAATTAGCAATCTTTTTCTAGTTTCTTTTATTTGCTTATGCAATAAAATTGATTATAATAGCGATCCTCTAATTGTTTCGAACATGTATGTATAATATTGAATACGAGAATTCTATTTGCTTGAACTGAATTTATTGAAAATGTTACGTATTGCTTGACTAAATGAATTTCTACCGACTGATCCAATTCTTGAACTTATATTATTTAAATAAAAAATCATATATGTGTGAAGAATTGACAAAATTTTATATTATTTTTATTAATTATATCATTCTCCAATATATGTGTATGCGTATGTTCAGATAAATATCATTCCACTGTATTTTATTTGATTTATATAATGTGTACCTTAAAGGATCCTTCGGTATTTATACACTGCGCATTAGAATCGCATCCTCCGTTATTCGTTAGACACTCATTGATATCTCTGCATTCAACTCCATTCCCTACAAAACCTTCATGACACGTGCACTCGTATGAACCTTGTGTGTTCTGACATTCCGCGAATTCGCTACAGGAATACGCGTTTAAGAGACATTCATCATCGTCGGTACATCCTGGACCTTGGTCTGGCTTCACCGAATATCCTTCTTCGCATCGACAATTGTAAGAACCAATGGTATTGTAACATTCACCATAGCCACAAATGTTTGGCCGCGTGGTGCACTCGTCGACATCTGAACAGTTATATCATCTGGATAATTAAATGTTTGAGATTTTGAAAGTTGACTAATCTCAAGACTACACTTACCAATGCAAGAGGTACTATCTCTGCCAGGAATTAATCCATCGGTGCAAGTACATATGTAGCCACCAGCTATATTAGAGCATTTTCCTCCGTTACAAATTCGCGGGTTTTCTTTACATTCGTCGATGTCCACGCACGATCGACCATCGAGATTCAACGCGAATCCAGTGCTGTTTAAATGAAAGATGATTTACTATATATGAACCCTTTGCACTCCACTGTCCCCTCTCATGGGATATCGTAATTCCAGCATATCACTCAGATGTTCCCTCTCATGGGACATTAAAGTTTATTAGTGATTACGGGGAATTAAGTTATTTCAGCGCAACTTTTTGAGACGTACATGTTTCCCTGAAGTTTTCTCTTGAAATGGCACAAGAAATCAAATCAAAATATAGTAAAATTACTAAGATATATAAAAAAATGTCAGTGGGTTTTGTGTCAGAAGAGAACGTGACAATAGATTAGACAATAAACTACATATTCCCGATGTGGGACAAAGAAAACGGAATTGCATTGTTTGTTCTGATAGGAAAACACCTGGTGGCAGGCGCCAAATGACTTATTATTGCCAAAGCGTGCACAATCAGCCTGCAATGCATATTGGGAAGTGTTTTAAAGTTTTTCACACTCTACAAAATTATAAAAAATAAAATATTGAATTTTTTGCAAATCTACATTTCTCGATGTCAACCAATTCATATAAGTCCAATATCATTATAATACGTTACTTGGTTCCAAAACTATACTAAATAATACGAGGATCTGTAAATGCACGTTTCTGCCACAAAGTAGCGCCGAGTAACTGATAGTCAACGTCCAGAATGGTTCGCAGTGCAAAGGGCTAGAATATACTCATATTCGTTTAGATGTCTCAATTAATGTTTAGAATTTTAACTTCGTTCCTAATTTCACCCATTTTTTAATCCGCCATATTATTTCTATTGCAAGCGAATTATATTTACATTCGCAAGAATTAAAATCTTATCTTAATCAACTCTCATTTCCATAACGATAGAAATTTCTGATTAAAGAAAATTCACCTGCAAGAACAAGAAAAGCTTCCAGGCATGTTCAGGCAAATGTCCTCGCAGCCACCGTTGTTGGTAGCGCATTCGTTTATGTCTTCGCAGTGAGACTTCAATCCAGTTTGTTGATAACCATCGTCGCATATGCACTGATAAGTGCCCATCATGTTTTCGCAAACGCCGTTCGAACAGATCCCACTGGTTCTCGAGCACTCGTCAATATCCTTGCAGGACTGCTTGTCAGGACTCAGCTCGTGACCAGGCGGGCATTGACATTTGAAACTGCCCTCGGTGTTGATGCAAGTTCCTCCTCGACACAGTCCTGGTATCTCCTCGCATTCGTTTATATCTGAAATTCGTCGTGTTTGTGGATCGATACGATGATTCGTATTTTGTACACTTGATTTGAGAAATTAAATCTTCTTATCTTCTTAGTATAAGAGTGTGTTAAGAGATTAATTTCACGTTACATACCCATGCAAATTTTCATTATATCGCTGCTGCGATATCCAGAATTGCAATCACATTGAAAATTGCCAGGCGTATTTCTGCAGGTCCCGTTTCCGCACACTCCATGCATGATCTCGCATTCATCGATGTCTGTACAAGTAACGAGATTCAAAAATTATACAAAACATTTTTATACAATTTCATTTAACGTTAATATAAGAAGTTAATCAATATTTAAATTTAAATAAACGCCTTAAACACTCGGTAATCTAAATTTTCAACGAAGATAATATATTATATATTATATATATATATAATATAATATATATATATTAATATAATATATATTATATATATATTATAAGATATATATTATAATATATATTATAACTCCGTAACACGATTGAAAGTTAGTAAACTCCAAACACACGATTGAACAAATATAGTATCATTTAATATCTTCAGCAGTATATAAATATCTAACTCACCGTTACATTTAATTCCATGTTCGTCCAATGCAAAACCCTGGTTACACTTGCAACTGAAACTGCCAACCGTGTTCTTGCATCTTCCGTTTAGACACATTCCAGGAAACTCGATACATTCGTTGATGTCCTGTTTGTCTGTGAAACCGTCTCCTCTTGGGCACAGTTCTTGATGCGCGTGGGTGCCTGGTTTTGGACAGGATTCGCATCTTTCGCTACCCCATGCACGACCCACAGAACAGCAACACAGACTCTTAGAAAATTGTCCTTCTATCGCGTTTGTGCACTGTCCATGGCGATAGTCCAAATAACAAGTCTCTTGCCTCGTGTCTATGCAAGTGATATCTGTACGAAAAATAGATCAACGCTTACTCGTAGAAAAATATATTAAAAAAATAAATATATCACTAAAAAATAAATATTATGTTAGAAAAAGTACATTCTTTCATATCTAAGTAAAAAGACAAGAATATTTTTTCAATTTTATTTTTCAGAACTCACGTGTTGCATCTAACGTTAAACCAGGAGGACATTCGCAACGATAAGATCCATCGGTGTTCACGCACGTGCCTCCACCTTTGCAGATACCACTGTTTAATTCGCATTCGTTTACGTCCACACAGTCTTTCCCGCCGAATTTCGCGTAACCCTTAGAACATTCGCAGATTGAACGGTCGCAGAGTTCGCACGGGCTTCCCCAGGCTACACCCACCGAGCAGCAGCACTCAGATTTCAGTGCCAGTCTGGGCAAATTGTACTCGCATCGACCATCTATCATCTTGGTCCAGCAGGAACCTCTCCTGTTGTCTGAGAGGAATTTTAATTGTATTTTCGTTCTTTTATTTTCTCCAAAATTCAATTGAAATTTATTGGAAGAAAATAATAATAAACAGATGTCTGATCTGATTTACAAAGAGGCTGCAAAGTATTTTCTAAAGTTGAATCAGTCTCTTAGTTTCGATATATTGTATCACTTTTACATAACATCACATTTCACTCCGTTCAGTACTAAATGAAAATAAAAAATCTCTACTTAGAGTTTACTTCTTCAATTATCCTTATAAAAACATAAAATCTCATAGACATATCAATCTACTCGTAAGTTTCCGTACTTTTCAATTTGTTGTTAATTATTTAATATATATGTTAAATATTATACCCATGCAAATGTGGCCAGTGTGATCCAGAATGTATCCAGGAGAACACTCGCACTCGTACGAACCCGGAACATTTACACAGATTCCGTTCAAACAAACATCTGGTCCAAGTTCCTCGCATTCGTCGATGTCCTCACACATATGGTTGCCCGTGTTGAATCTCGTGCCAGTCGGGCAAACACACTGTTCGAATATCATGCTTAAATGTTTCAATTGGTCAGAGCGTATCTTCCGACGAATCGTTACACCTAATCAAAGATTGGTTTAACACGCGAGTATTTACTTGCCTGGAAGCTCCCAGGGATGTTTCGACATTGACCACCACTGCACAATGACTCCTCCAATTCACATTCGTTTATATCGCTGCAAACTTTTCCTGTAGCATCTACCTCGTAACCACTGTCGCAGATGCAACGATAGGTTCCCATAAGATTCTCGCAGCCACCGTTCACACAGATATTCGGATTCTGTGCGCACTCGTTGATATCTATTTTAAGGGACAAGAGAGTAGGTTGACTAATCATAATTTATTAAATTATTGCTATTAATTTAGAAGATATATCTTAATGCTGTCTACATTCTATCTATAATTAATATTTATGTAATTTGATACTCTTATAAATATGCAGAAATGGAATCTAAATAGGAATTTATCTCTTCTGCCAAATATTGTAACTAGTAATCTACTTTTGTTAGTTTATATACTTCTGCAGATATACATTTTTATTTTTATACTTTATACTTATTTATATTTTAACACAGAAATTTTCCGTAAGTACAAGAAGAAGAATCTTTTTCTTATTAATTTTGATAATCACCATCTCCATTGTAAGTCATTCCTGCGCCATGTGGACACAAGGCGTCGAATTCGCTGGTACCCGGAAGTGGACAGGGTTGACATGTGCTTCCCCAGCCCATAGGTTGTCCTAGTATTACAGTACAACAGCAGCAACTTGATTTTGTTACTGCTGTCGACGTAGGATTCGAGCATTGTCCGTCTCTGTACTGGGAATAGCATAGGTCTCTCCTCGTATCTGATAATAATTAGAATATTTCCATGTAAATTAGCTAAAACCTTTTTTAATTAAAAAATAGAAAAATAGATCAAGACTAACCTAAACAAGATCTCCCATCTGGTCCCAGATTCAATCCAGAATAACACTCACATCGGAAGCTACCGGGAGTATTGGTGCAGCGACCATTTTGACACGGGCCACTCAAGCATTCGTCGATGTCTAGTCAACGATAAAATCTTTACTTTTCCAATATCAGTTTGAAAAAATTTCATTTGCCAAGAAATAAGAATACACACCGATGCAGTGACTCTGGTCCGGTCCAATTCGGAAGCCAGAATCGCAGACACATTTGAAGGATCCTTCCATATTTACGCATTTTCCATTCTCACACATTCCACTTGTTGAACACTCATCCATGTCTACGCAGAACGTATTGTCTCGAGAGGCTGTAAATCCAGATTGACAAATACAATGATACGATCCTGGTGTGTTTTCACATCGACCGTTTAAACAGATTCTCGGATTGTCGGCACACTCGTTGATATCTGCAAATGTACGATTGATCGATTAATTAAATCTAAGAAAATCACGAATTATTAATTCCATACAGGAAAGGGAAAATAAACTCTGTTTACCGATGCAAGTATTTTTTGTAGGAGATAAAGTGTAACCATCGTTGCACTTGCATTTGAAAGATCCGTTCATGTTGATGCAATGTCCATTATTGCACATTCCGGTGTCCTGACATTCGTCGTGATCTATAGAAAAAGAAGTCAAACAAAAACTCATTCAATACGAGATAATTGGTCTTCTGGAGACATTTGATTTTCATTAACTTTAAGCGTATTTGTTCGATATCAAGATGTTAGGGCCATCGAAACGTATGTTTCTGATGATATTTTACAAATTTACATAAATTTTATAAAGTATCAGCTACTTATAGACATAGACGATACTATCTTTTTAATCTGTTTTTTATTTATAATATTCCTCTCTTTTTCTTATTTCTTTTTCTTCGACTTCTTACCCGTGCAATATCTGCCTTCACCAGAAACGACGAATCCCGGCGGGCACTCACACGTGAAGCTTCCTTCGTAATTCTGACAAGTACCACCTTGGCAATATCCCAACAGACACTCGTCAACGTCCTCGCATCTGCCAGCCTTCTTCGTGAATCCAGGATAACAGGCGCACTCGTATCCGTCCTTTGTGTCTATACACTTCCCGTTTCCGCAAATGTCCGGTCTCAGCGCGCACTCGTTTATCGCGATGATCGGCTGCAGTTGTTGCAAGCAAAGCCTGTTGTAATCGTCTATAATTGAGTAATAACACGGATCCCGTTACTCGCCATTACTATCAGCATTATCTGCGCTTTCTGGGTGACTTTATTTTCGTTCGTTCCACTTGAACGTTCATTATTTGTCGTAAGCCTGCTATTTTCGTATCGTTTAGCATTTTTGCTGTTCTACATACCACTTCCGTGATTCGGACAGATGTAGCACTCGTCACCCCAGCCACGTCCCATGTTCTTGCCGCAGCAACAATCCTTCTTACTCAGCCTCATTGAAAGTCGATTCTTGCATTGCCCGTTTCTGTTCACGGACGTGTAACACAGACCTTGTCTTCCATCTATGATTTTGTCAATGGCGATATCGTTATTGGCGAATCATTTTTGTCGATAATTTTATTCAATACATACGGTCATTCACAAAAGTTTGCGTATTTTTATGAAAGGTATAGATATATAAAAATAGTCTGGATATAGAGCGTACGAAGATATTTATGATTGATTCTCATCGATTAATTTTCTATGATGATTTTTATGAATGCACAAGTAAGTCGTTTGTAATTCGTTTGCAATCACTTATAGTTCTCACCGATACAGAATCTTCGGTCTTGGCTCTGGATGAATCCTGGATTACAAAGGCAATAATAGCCACCGTTCGTGTTTATGCATCGTCCATCTGCGCAGATTCCTTCTTCTTGACATTCGTCTCTATCTTTGCAAGAGTTGGTCTCGGGATCTCTGGCCTGACCATCGGGACACTCGCAGGTAAATGAGCCCGGTGTGTTCACGCACTTGCCACCCTCGCATAAGCCTGGTATCGCCTCACATTCATTGATATCTAATCAACAATGATATAAAATTAAACCCGATCGAATCTTAAATCTACAGACACCACAAGTTGAAATTTTATATATATATAAATCGAGTACTATCATCAAATTGTTCGAAACGAGAAATTGTCATAAGAACAATTCGATAAAGTTAATTGCAAATAAATTCCATTGATATTATAATTGCAATCATTCGACTCATTTATGTCAATTACATGTTAATATATTACATTGTCCCAAAAGTTTCTTTCGTTTTATAAGGAAATAATAGATGCACAACATTGTTTTCAATTATTTTATTGAATTATGTATGATCATCATTGAATTATTTTGTTCTGTTCCTACAAAATTTGTTCCATTGCTACAAAATGGATTATACATAATTCAATAAAATAATATAATTCAACAAATGTTGCGCATCTATTATTTCCTTATAAAACGAAAGAAACTTTTGGGACAACCTAATACAAAAATGAAGCATACGTATAAGTATAAAAACCGAAAAAAGCGAAATACTCGTTACAACGTAGAATTCTTCGTATTTATTTATCATTCTTTCTTCGTATTTATGAAAATATAAAACTTCGTAAATTGTCAAAATTGCGATCCAGTAACCACTCACCAACACACTGGCCTTGGTTAGTCTTCAAGTGACCCAGCTCGCAGTCGAGTCTGGCGGGACACCTTTCGCAAGGGTGACCCCAGCCCTTGCCCACGGTGGCGCAGCACAACTGTCGCGTGCAAACGACACCCTGCAGATTTGCCAAACACTGTCCATTTTTCACTTTCGTATAACACGGTCCAGTTCTAAAGGGAAAGGAAGATTAACGAAATCAGTGCTCTCGAACCAATCGAAATATGTGGGCCTTAAATAGTCGCATACCTATAATCTGTTTCACATCGTCTACCGGTATAACCGTAGATACATGCACAACGATCTGGACCAATACATCTTCCTTGGTTCAAGCATGGCTCTCGACAAATTGCTATTTTAAATAGACGATGAAATCATGAATTGTGTTTAGCATAAATTATTGTAAGAAATTAGGCGAAACGATAAGTTTTGATGACTCACGTTCGTTACAAAATTCGCCCTGATATCCATTACGACACTGGCATTTGCCATCCACGCAGTTGCCATTTATACAATGCACCCTGCATCTTCCAGACTCACCCCTATCTAACGCGTTGCCAGTTTCGTGTGTAGTAACTACGAGAATAGACACATGGATTATTTTTAGAAAATTGCGATATAAGTAGCTTTCATTCACTTTTGATAAATAAAATTTAAATATTGAAGCTGCCTTTTGTCGCTGCGAATACTTTAGTTTTTCTAAAATTCGAAAGAAATATTCTCTCACCTTTGGTTTGACTGCTGCTGCAAGACGAAGATACTGTGCCACCCTCGCACAAGCAAATATTCGGCCTGATGCATCTGCCCAGTGGGCCGCATCGTCTAACGCATATAGCTAAAAAGATATCGATATTTTTCTTTCCATGCTGCATATTACATAAATCAAGAGATATTATTTCATTAGTAAATTTCCGTAGACAAAGTTCCTTCATACAATTGCTCAGATTTTCAAACACAGATTGTTTAAAAGAAATTGTATAATATTTTACACTCCTATAATACCAAAGAAATCTTTATCGAAAGAGGAAAGTCACATATTTCATTTCAAGACACGAAGCCATTTGAAATTTGAACTCGAGATCGGTATCGCGACCGCATTCGCGCGCAACCATGCTATATAGAAGCATTGTGGAGACAATGCGATCAACAGGAAGCGTGTAACAGGCCATTAAAGTAATTTCGTTGGAGAAGTCGATCGGTCGTGTCGCATGAACACTCATTTGCTGGTTGCGCAATGGATGCAATTATTCGTCGCGAATGCGCGCCTCTCGATGATCGCGATGCTCCTTTCAGCTTGGCGGTTTCGATAATGAACGCTAAAATTGAATGTACTCGAGCTCGTGAGATCACGTCCAATTACGGGACGTAGAGATTCGATTATGATCGAGCCTCGATTCGAGATACGAGCTACGGTCTCCGTACTTACGAATTACGCAGAGGCCGGTCTCAGGCTTCTTTGACCAACCGGGGCAACAGTAATTCTTGTATCTTGACCTGCACACGTTCGGCCTGGAAAATTAAACGAGCATAAGCGTAATGGGTGGTGAAAGCTGGCTGGTAATAGCTACTCTGGGAAGATTTTTTTCTCTTTGTTACTCTCAGCTGATATCATTGAATTGTAGACGATTGCAACGATTTGAATTAGATGTGATTTAAATTACACAATTTTAGATTATTCTATCTTAACTCTATATTTCGTATTTCACATGTTCAATTCCACCGATGGTCTTTACCATATAAAATACAGAATACACAAACTGAGATGAAATACTTAAAAATCAAGTAACCCGTTACATTATTAAATAGCAAGTAATTTGTTAGCGTATTGAAATTATTAAATAATTTAAACTGTCGTAGGTCACCGGCAACTCAATCATCCAATCGAAGATTAACTCGCAGATAGTATGGTAGACATTTTATTATGTAAACGATCATAGCGATTGTATGATACGCTAAGAGCGACGTTGCATGATTTATTTAGTAGTCTTATATTTTCAGTAGCAAGATCGAACATTTGTGCGCATTGCATCACTGACAATATAAATCTGCCTAAGTATACAGCGTCATCACTATGCAATTGTAACGATGTTGTTTATGTAGATGAATGTTTATCAATTCTCATTCAGAAACGAAATTTATCCAAGGCTCTAATAAACAGGCGAGAGACAAAGTCGAATTAAGGGGGGTGTTATCCCGCTTTCCACCTTTGAACCCGTAAAATAGCTGCAGAATCATCGACTAATCATTAACCCTCGACACGTTCGAATAATCAATCTCACGGCTGCCAATAAACGGACTTCGAACCTCTTTGAACCCCTCCTCTTGGTTCTTTACGTCGGAGCTCAAGATGATCTCATGGATCGAAGCTGTCGTCACGATTGAATAAAACCGCGAACCAGCTAGCCTATGGAAATATGGAAAAAGGACAAAAAAAGGGGGTCGTGTTTACAGGCGTGTATATACGCCGACGCGAAGTGAGCCTCGGCGCCGAGGCGCGTAAGTGGAAGTACTCAAAGGCCGCCTATAGCCGCTGACGTTAATTACAGGCGGCTCAATGTGAATGGCCGCCTTGTTCCGAGGTGGCACACCGCGTTCTCTTCCCATTTTTTCTTTTCCGTGACGTCGCTTGCAAGCCGAACGCGTGCCACGACAACGTGTTCACCGGAGTTTGTTCCTTCGTCAGCGAGCTCGCGCGTTTTCTGCAAAAATTCCGTTTCCGCCTTCTGATAGCGTCACGCGACCTCGTTTCGACGCTTTATCGCCGGAATCGTGGATATCAAAGCGAAACTTTCGTTTTTTCAATGGACCCGTGAAACCGTTTTAGGTACACCTACTTCGTATAAAAGTAACGAAATGAAAGTGAAGAATAATTTTTGTACGATTTTAGCGGTGAGAAAAGGGAGGATATTTCAGGTTGTTTGATATTTCCCTATTATATGAATATATTACATCATCTACATTATTATAACAATCGTTCGAATGATTCTGTGCGTGGGCTCGCGGAGCTTTTATGTACTTCGCATGGAAATAATGGCAGCTGGGATAATTTTTATCCGTTTGTAGCGGTGATTAAAAGATAAGATAATTTTGGAGATTTTTTTATTATATATACTACTGTTCATAATTGTTCGAATAATTTTCGAAAGCCTCCGGGATCCTTTTAGAAATTTCATATGAAACTAATGAAAATGAGGGGTCATTTATATATGATTTGAATGGTGAAAGAGGAATAGTAATTCTTTGAAGACGTTTTCATACAAAATGTTGCATGTTCCGGCTCTCTTGAATTTGCCATAAAAGAGTGATCATTTAAGATTTAATAATAACATTGACAATGTACCTAACATTAACAATTTATCAACGATTTAAAATAACAGATTTGAAAAATTCACGAAATCCACAGAAAAACTAGGATCATTTATCTCAGTCAGTAATTCGTTAAGGAAGGGTATCATTAGGGGTAGCTGTTAAATATTACACTTCACAGGTAATTGTACGCGACGATCGATACGCTTGATTCGCGAGATAATGAAGAGATTTCGGAAAGGGTCGCTGATCTGCATACAGATTGGCTGAAACATCCTCACGACAGTAATTTTCACATCCATCGCGTAATTCTCAACGAACCAACGAGTTCTGGTAAACTGTAATTTTCCAATTAAATCACGCGATAAAAATTAATCATTGTCGGTCTCGCGATAACCACACCTTTCGTGATTTTCTCTTTTCACGATACTCAGGATCCAGTTACCTGGATGATTTATCGTTTCGATATTCGTTTAACTATAAATTTCGTTGATGAGAAAAGGATAAAACAAGAAGTCTCTCCCTGGGTAGTTTTATAATGATTTTGAGCTATATTTGGTTAAATGTAGTTTATATCAACTGACATAAATATATCAATTATTATTAATAGTTTCTGAGATAACATTCAAATTATAAGATGTGAATATTATGTGTTACACGTGTATTGCAATTTTATCTTGTAGAGAATTTCTAAATTAATCAAATCAGCGGCCATAAAATTTTAGTAAATTTTCCTATGATCTTTAAATGGAAACAGCTGAAAGCGTAGATCCTCGATCAATCGCTTCGAAAATACTGATCATTTCGTCGAAGCACGAGTGCATTCAATCATTCCAATCAACGAAACAAAGAGAGCACAGAAATAAAACCAGGAGGAAAAATATCGCGCCCGTTGCAACGTAACCTCCAACGTTGTCCATGGCATCGCTTTAATTCGCAAAATGGTTGGCGGTAACGAGGCGCGCGCGTTCGCGTGCTCGCGCAATAATCCAATAAACTAACTGCACAAACCCTGATGCGTGTCTAAACAGCTTCAGCGGTGGGTGTGGGCTTAAAAGTTCAATTGGAAAGTGCGCTTAATGGATCTGAAACGGCCGCTGGAATGACTCTCCAGATGATGGATTATAGTCCATTAAAATTAAAGCGATCAAAACGCGACTGCGTTGCGTTTAAGGTCGTGCTTCGTTCACACACATACACGCGTTCTAAGATAGAAGAAATAAAAATGGATATAGGAGGCTGAAGTAAAAACGCGTGGACTGAGAATTAGGTAGGGCAAACATCGAGCATTATTTACGATCTCTTAAAACTACATCGAGAGATTAAAGGAGCCTATTGAGGCCAGCCTGTGTTACGAAACCAACGGGGATAATATCAACGGGTTATGATAGAAATTTATCGTGCCGCTTATTATCCTCTGCCACTGATAATTACGAAGGGGATTAAGGAGTTCCTTCGACGAAGAATCGGTGACCGCTTGTTAATTGCCGCAATTGACACTTCTTTCGATAAAAGATATGGCAATTTAGCGACAGAATGTTGCAATACAAGTTATGGAAATGCTTATATTACGCTTAGAACTCGGCGAGCAATTTGAAAAATTTGCAAAGATTTTTAATGCCCATTAACATTAATATTACGCAAATGAAATTGCAGACAGTTATTTCATAAACAGCGATAGAATCATATTTACAGCGGTACTTGCTTAGCGCTAGAACTACCAAAGCTGGATTTCTAAATTTTCATTTTGTAATTACTAATACATATACATAATCCATAAGTGTGAACTTTCTGCATCCTTTCATCCGCCTAATTTCTTACGTTCGTCATTATAAAACGTGCTTCCATTTCTTTCGAATTTTCCAGGCTTGTAAGAATATATAGAAACAATATTTTTACCCTCGAGAAATATTTGCTACTGTAGCTCTATAAGCACTTAAAAACTTCAAATTCTTCGAATTTAAAAAGGACAACGAGGGATGACCGGCGTTCCTGAAAGATTGTGAACGCCAGGACTTGGCCGAAAATAGGATAGGACCTATTTCACGCCTAATGGGATCATCACTTACATAATTATTCACGGTTAGGCTGGCTGGATTAGCTGGATCTTAAGTGGATCTTTACGTAACTCACGAGGGAGGAAGTGAAAGAGGAACCGTGGAGGGAGGAAAAGTGGCATCTCTTCGTTGCATACCGACACGTTTTAGTTAAAATCGCCGTCGACGAGAATTGTTCGCCAATTAGGATCGGTTCGGAGAATGGGGTCGGACGTAACTCGGATTCGGAGAAATCGCAATTCGGTCAGATAAAACCGTGATGGACCGATAGATATGATGTCAGTTCGAAAGTTGCTTCACGATGAATAAAGCCAATACGGCGTGAGAATAACAGTCAACGACATTTGTTTCATTAATAATAATAAAGTCAGACGCGCCAATCTTACTGAATCGATGCGTGCGTGCAAAAGATGAATGAACTTGAAGATAGTTGAGAGTTTATTAATGGTGACTAATATTAAATGGTATTTTTCTTGTAATTTTTATATCAAAGAATTATTTTTGTATTAAAGTATTAAACTTGTACGAGATAAAATGAATATTAGTATAGATAGATTCACTGGGAAGCTGTTGAATAAAAAATGAAATATCCTTGAATAATTGATAATCAGATATTGATACAAAGTACATACGTGTACACTTGGTTTTTTATTAGTTCAAGAATAATTCCAAAAGATACAATAGACATTATTACGAAAAGATATTCACTGGGAAAATTCTCAATAAAAGAAGAGATATCCTAGTAATTGATAATTAATCTCTTGAGGAATACTAATACGTACATATGCATAGGTTTATTTAATTCTTCTTTAATTCAAGGACTATCCCGAATGTTACAATAGGTATCACTATGAATAGATTATTCAATGGGAAATTCTTCAAGTAAAAAGAAGATGTCTTAAAAGATATCTTTATACTGACATATACGTACATACATAAATATATGTGCGTTCATTTGGTGTTTCTTTAATTCAAAGATATGGATCCAAAGAATACAATGAATCTTATTATAAAAAGATATTTATCAGAAAATTCTCTAATAGGAGAAAGGAATATTAATAAATACTCTAATAATTAATCAGATATTATTTTTGGCTTTAATAAATGCATTCGTCCGTCTTAACTCTAAGAGATTAAAATTAAAAGTATGTAAATAGTACGATATCTGGGAATGCGTGATCTCACACAAAAGTTTGGATCACTTTCGTGTTTGCTTTTAAACATCTTTTTTTAGAAGGCTTACATAATACTACAAGATATCGAGTATTTCAAAATAACATTCATTCACAGATTTCAATTACCATCCATTTTTGCAAATGGATAAATATCTAACGAACTTTTTATATTCAAGATACTTATTTAGTGCGACAAGAGTAATCGGTAGTTATATTCTCTGAGGATTGTACAGGAAATGATGTTAAAGAGATGAAGTAATGAATCTGTCACTGAGGAAGGTTGTCCACGTAGTGGGCAGAGAGGCGATAAGAAAGTGAGCCACCCGCTGAATCGTTTTCTTCTTGCGTTAGCTAATTTCATTTCCAAACACACGCACACATTCCTTCGTTTTTCTCCAAATAATTCTAACAACTTTTGTCAAACACAACTATCATAACATCCCGCTTTGAAGATCATTAAAAATTTGTTCACGTGTTTCTACTTATAGAAAGAATAATATTTCTATCTGTTTTCCACTCGTTCGACATTCTTTCCTGTTAATTAATTACTGCAGCAACAAAAACTGGCGTTTGTATCAGCGCTATCAATAAAACGTCTGTTACATGAAAAAACCAGAGCACAGTGAAACATGGTCTCTTGAAACACTCGAATGTTTCTTTACGTCCTTAAAATCAGTCAACATTTATCTTTCGATCCCCGTAACAAATACGTCAGTCTGGTCTCAAATGTTATCAATACAATCATGATAACCACGTCCCATTATAGTGTTAATGAAATTGCAAAACTTCCTTTATAACGCACGCATGTTTTATGGTAAGTGTTCAAAGTTCAAATATTTTCATCAGCCATACAAAAGTATAAGAAACAAAACATAATCGCCGTAGTGGCGAACGCGTTAAAATTCAACGTGGTTCATTATTCGTACCCGAATTCGCGATGTCCAATTCCAATTACGAATGTCATACACTCACAAGCAACCCATTAACTGTCGAGCATCGTCTTCGAATCCATTGAACGCAGATTAAAAGAGGCGGCTTTCGGGTCAACCTTTAACCTACTGGGTACGAGTGTCGTGTATAGTCGACAATCACCAAATGCATGGCCACGACCGATCATCGACTAAAGTTAATAATAGATATACGCAATCGTTCTTGTTCGCGGCCGTTAAGTGACACTACACAGCGGATGAGTGCTATACCAAAGAGGTTAAACAGTTTGTCGAAACGTTACGTGTAACTCGGCCTGCTTTATTAATTCGCTCTAGAACATTGTTATCATCGCGTTTGAAGAACAACCGATAAATAACAAAGTTCATCGATTGTAGGGCACGAGTTATCTATCTAGCTTGACTGATTACAGATGCCTCCAACTAGTCAGCCTCTTCTGTATTCTCATCGTGATTTTTCTACGAGGCTAGAATCATAGTTGCTATTTTCAAATACAATAGAACTTTGATAATCTAGTCGTGACATACATTGTTCCGACGATCTCATTGTTCTTATAATCTCGTAACTTCGTTTTCATATGCAAATGCGTCATTTATTTTGTACTATATACTTATTTATAATTTATTATTATTATCTATTTCCATTAATTCGTGTTTTAATAATTGATTGTTCCATTAATTGGTAAGCAGATAATCGAGGTTCTAGTGTAGTAGCGCTGCTACTTATATTTATAAAACCATAAAGAAATTTACAATTCTCACATGTGTTGTGATTAATATGACAATAAATAAAATATATGCCTAAACATATGCCACGTATCACATCGTATGGAGAAACAATTCATTCTCTTGTTTCCTAAAAGAGGATAGATTATTAGGAATTCGTACGTTTCGACGAAGAAACGATCGATAAACGGGTAAAACGAGAATCAAAATCGAAAGTATATTGAATGTTATCCTATCGGCGAATCCCGTTTCTTCTTACGCCTTAATTGAGTGCTCGAGAAATGTTTCATACGAGGAATGATAATTGATGTGACGGTATTAATCGCGCAGTTGAACGTCAATGGTTAGGTGGAGTCACGTGAAACATGCTTCTAATTGGCCGTGACAAGATACCGGCTAATACGTGTTTATTAATGAAAAAGTTGCTCGAGCGTGACGCTCTGCCGCCTAAGCTAACCGATTCGCTCGATTTTCGGTGGCCTTCCCTCTCAGGGTCGATTATCGTGCGATCAACGCTGATAGACGTGAATTTGCCCGACGAATTCAGTCGAATAATTCGACGTGGAGGATGTTTTATGACCGATCATTAGGTCTGTGTTTCTTGCCTTGCCTTATCTGTGGGTAGTAATCACGTGAAAATCACAGAGACAAAGAACATAATAAGCAATTTTAAAATTCAATAATTAATTCCATGATACTATAAACCTTTTTTTCGTTAGATTATGAGATTAAATACGTATTTAGAATATTTAAACAGTCCCGTTTCCTTTCTATAAAATTTCATGCATTTATCGTTCTGAATGATTTTGAATTGTAACACTTTACGATATATTTGTTTAAATTTCTCTGTTTATGTAATCAATATAAAAAGAGAACGAATTTGCAATCCAATATTTATCATAGATCTGTAAGTCCTTTTTCAGAAAGTTCTTCGATTATCTTAAATAACGCTGGTACTTATTTCCGTAAGGAATTAAATGGTCGGGAAATTCAAACGGTGACAATTAGAGGAACTTTTTCGCGGCTGTGAATGGCAACAACCTCGTCCGTAAAACCACCGATTGAATTGACGTTATCGCCTCGGCTAATGTCCCGTATTAAGTGAAATCACGAGAGTCGCTGGTTATTCCGATTTTACTTATTTCTCGCATTCGAGATCCACCGGCTGCGGCGCCGCGGCAAAGATCCTGTGCGGTGCCACTATCGCGTGCAATGAGCTGCCAAGAATCTTTTACCGTAACAAACTAGTTCCTCTACTGCCAGCTATACGATACCCTCGCTAATGTCCAATACTTTTCCGCAGGGGCCTGGCTAATACCGTCAGTTGGAAGCTTTTGTATAATAAACCGTCACAGGCTCTCTCTTTCTCTCTCTCTCTCTCTCTTTTTCTCTATCTATTTGCGCCAGCATTCCGATCACCGATCAATACCTTCGTTTTTTCGTGCCTCTCGTTTCTTCCAAGTAGGATCGTGTATCGAGGAATCAGGAAGACGTTCCATTTTTCAAGAACGTGCAAGAATCGCGGTTGACGGCTGTTCTTCTTGCTTCTTTGTGAAAGCAAAATAAGATTGGTTAACACTAGAAGTATCGAATCTGTCAAAACGATTGAGATGTTTCTTTGTGTTCTTGGTCGATGAAAATACGTATGTGGTTTTGTGAAAGTCAATCTTGAATTTTATTTAAGTAAAAATATAATCATCAAACGAGAGGAAATTTAAATGCATAAAATGTACGAGTATATGATGTAGAAAATGCCTACAAATTATTTAGACGTAACAAACCTTTACTTAGATTCTATTCCTTTGCGTTATGTCTATAAAGATATTTTTAATAAGAATTATACACGTTAGTATCGTATGGAAATATATCAACCGGGCATCTTTCACAAGCAAATTGTCTCTTTCATCAAAAACATTGATTTTTCTTCGTCTTGAATGGTTTCAAAATATTTTACATAATACGTACTATATGGACATAAAAGTTTTCTGAGGTAAACGTTCGAGCACTTTCATGAGCCAATGTATATCAAGCGATTTTGCGAAATCATAGATTTTGTCAGATCCAGAATCTCGTTCTGGGTATAGCAACGCGTCGCGACGAACCGCCTGCGATAACTCTTCTAATTGGGTTATCTACGCATTACATTACGCATTCGCAGTTTAATCCCCATTTTTCCTCTCCGTTTTTTCCCTCGCCTCTTGCTCACACTATCAGAAGGCAAGGTTTCATGCGTTCGCGCGATTTCCCGCGTTCCGCGTCAATTCCAAGCGAATCCAAACGGATGATGGACCATTATTATCCATCCATTAGGCCTAATTGACCATAGAGTGTTTCAAGCCGGAAACGCTTTTCACGGATCCGCCTGAGAATACGTCTTGCACCGAGTTTCGTCACGCGGCGATTTAACTTCAGCTTCTCGCTGAACACGACCTTCGAGTAGACAAGCTTAATTCGTCGTGTGTAATTAGTCAGGCTTTTCACCGGTTAATCCAGGAAACCTGGTCGATCCGCTACGTCACGATCGTTATTCCGTATTTTATGGCCGTGCGTCGTGTGAAGTCGTTTAGAAATGAAAATGACTTCGAATTAACCCTGGGACTTGCAGTTAAAAGTCAATTTTATGCTCTGATCCTTTATGTTTGCTATAGCATTTCTCGTCCTTCTAATAGACTGGCTGATTCGCTTTAACTTTCTATTCGAAAATTGAAAGCACGAAATCAGAAGTGACAAATTTTCTCGACGTATAATCAGATTTGAGATGTAAATTGGTTTATATTAATTTCAATTTCGTAACTCTGAACTCTTCGTGTTCATTATATGTTTTAGTTAATTGCTTTGTCAAGTATTTTGTTTCTTTTTAATTTTTATCGTAAATAGGTTTCTATTATAGTTAAGTTTCTGTTGATGTAATATTTCCTTTCGATTTTTACTACAAATTTTAAATTACGAATCTTCATCGTTGCTAGAGTCAAAATTTTTTCAACTGTTCTGCTTGAAGCAATTAATTACAAGGTCAATAGCGGTGTCACAAGTATTTAGTTGCACAATTGCATGTTTGCCACATTATATTTTGAGATTGCATCAAGATCGAGCGTTTATGATTGATAACGAGCCGCAATGGTCTTTTATCGTTTATTAGGTTTCTTTCGATCGGTCTCTTTGGCACCAACTGAGTGATCTTTGCACTTTCCTTGATCTCGGGGTGAAGTTTCTAATTTAACAAAATCATTACGAATCATTTTCGCGATATTGCTATTATGCAAATTTACGAAATATATTTATTGGTGTAGAATTCATTGTATGATGCTTAAGACGAATATTGAGGAACTACACTTTTTACACAGAGGAATGTTTAGAATGTTCCTATATCGTGTTCTCGATGCGAATAAAAAGAAACAAGGGAAACGTGATAAATATTATGCTGGCCCGAAGACGCGCGATATTACGTAATTCGAATGAAAAAAGAAACCAGAACGTACAGTTCCTTGCTGGAGCTATTTCATTCTGTTCCTGGTCCGCGGCAAGTAAAAATAGAAACGAGCTGAGAAGAGTCTTATCACTGGCATTGTCATCTTTGGAACTCGGGAACGTGTCAAACGTCTATCACTTGCCGCCTGAGAATTCCGTCATGAACCCTCTCTATTACTTCGATAATTACGATACTTTTGACTGCAATTCCCAATTACATTTTCATCTACAATTTGATTGGATTCATCCAGAAGATAAAATGAATCTACGTAAATATTGCCTATCGCATGGTCACATTTTCGCGAAAAATTGCATGAATCTGAATGAAGAATTAACAATTTCAACAAGAATTCTCTTCCCTCCGCTCTAGAACAAACCAATAAATAAAAAAACAGCTAACAAACCATAAAAATATTTCTCGATTATCTACCCCAAAATTTCAAGATACACGCGGCATATCCTTAGTGATCACACCTCAGACACTTCACGAAAATTACTGTGCCCCGCGATTGTGATCGATCGTTCGCGGGCGCGATATCTCGGATCGCGATGCCCGCAGATTGGCCGGTTCGCGTTTCATGGTTTTAGGGATGCTCTATAACTGGATACTCACCCGACAGGCGGCACCGATTGCAAAGTGTTATCCAGATCCTGGGTCGGGCTGGTGGTGTATCGTTGTCCTGTGCTCGACACATCTCGAGGAACGATCAGCAGTAACCAGGTAGCAAGGATCAACGCCACGTTCGGCATTTTGGCGGGTGGCGTCATCGATTCTCACGTCTCGTCGAAACGAGAAAAGTGTTCAACGATCCGTCTTGCGTGTTATTCGTATGCTCGTCTCATGATCAATCGACGATCACACGCGGAAATGAAGTCTCTCTCCTCTGTCTGTCTATCTGTCTGTCTGTCTGTCTGTCTGTCTATCTGTCTGTCTGTTTGGCTCTCTCACTCTCTCACTTTCTCTCTCCCTCTCTCTCTCTCTCTCTTTGGAGGGCTCGAACGATTTCAACGCTGGCTCGCGATCGACACCACGATCGATTCCACGATCATGGTTCCCGATCGACTGGATGCTGGGTAATCTGACGCGCTTGGAATTCTGTAATAGACGCGTCTCCGTTGCAGAGGGGAGATTTTCTGATCCGATTCGTAGGGAATCTTTGGGGTAGAAAACAAGTCTCCTGCACGCAATTTTCTTTCAGATTCTTCCTGAAAATCTGTGGAATTTATTATGGGATATCAATAACATCGAAAGTTTTGAAAATTAATGCAAGTGAATTCTAGCTCGTCTTAATTTTCGACGATTGTATTTGACAAATTTAATGTCGCGGTTACTTAACCATTAAGCAAAGTTTAGAGGCGAAGGAATTATTGTTTGTTGGAAGTCGCTTGAATTGTGAAAATATATCGCCTTATCGTTTTTCAAAATAAGGTAATTTCCCATCTATTTGAAGTTAATACATCGAACGAATTTTCGTATTATTCTTTTCAAAGATATAGACACCTCACCAGAAGAATTGTGTGGTGCGAATAGTCCTGCCGAAAATGAGGAAATAAAATTATTTTGCGATCATATTTCCGCAACAATCATAACGATACCCAGGTTAATGGGGAGAACGAAACTAGTCACACTCGTGGAAATTATGTTTCGTTTTCGATCTCGCGAGAACTGCGAAAACCTCACCACGTAAACCAAGCGAAGAGACAATGTGCGATAATTGTCGCGATTCCGCGCTGACTATGACGCCTTTCCGGAAGCACCAAATTAGTACGATGAGATAGATGGAACTATCTTTTGATATAAATATTCACAATAGCTGTTCCTTCGACAAAACGGAGCTGGAACTACGAAATTCATTTTCAGGTCATTCAATATTCTAGAAACGAACGCAACTAAACATAATTTAACTCTTTCGGGATGAATTTTTCTTTCAGAGTAACGACACACACGATATTACTCATCCAAATCTGACAAAAATAGGTTAACCGTAATTTTTCAAATTGTATAAACGTCCACTGTCTAATTATAGCAATCTAACAGTAGTCTCTAAAAATTACTTCGATACGTATTGTATGTATGAGTCTGGAAAGGTTTAAAACGGAAAAAGTTAAACTATTTGTTCTACAATTTTTGCTAGTAAAAATGAATCCCGCTAGCAAATTTTTTAGCCATACTGATTATTTTTCATTCCAATAACCGTTTGAACTTTTCAAGCTATGCGTTTCTTAGGAAACCAATCTCTTATGCATTAGACGTACATTAGAAAGATTATACTTTAGAATGTCGTACAATTTATCATCTTTATACCTATCTTTAAAAGGAAACTACAGAATTTCCAGCTGGAATTCCACGCTTACAGCGTCCATTTATTAATCGAGATCTCGTTCTAGCCAGGAAGGACCCTATTCCTGGTGGAAAAAAGGGAAACAGGCGATTCGAGTCGACGCCACGTTCTTCGGAAATTCGCCGTAGCGAGATACACACTCCCGCTTTCACTCGTTATCATAACGTAAAAGCGGACCGAGCAGAGGCTATCATTAAAGTTCCATAAAGCTTGGTATGCTCGTGCAAAACTCGCATAAAAAGAGATCAGTCTGGTTCGCACGTTCTATTATGTCGAGAACGGGGCAAGCGGATTGATAAATGCGTCTATTAATCGTTTACTTGCCTGAGGAAAACGGAATAACAAGTCAATATCGGCAACCACTTTTTCGACGAATTCTCTAGCAATTAGTCACTATATTTATGGAATAAACGAAACGAACGATTCACTTTGTGTTGTGGATCTTTAGCGATTAATCGTTGTGTTTGCACGAGCCAAGAAAATGGTCTATTTTACAAGTTTTCAGTGAATATGTCGTGAAT
This sequence comes from Bombus soroeensis, assembly GCA_014737365.1. Taxonomy (NCBI): domain Eukaryota; kingdom Metazoa; phylum Arthropoda; class Insecta; order Hymenoptera; family Apidae; genus Bombus; species Bombus soroeensis. The sequence continues at coordinate 1,642,942 of JACXIL010000279.1, read as the reverse complement.
TGCGTAAAGTTAAGAGTACAAGTTCGATGAATAAAGAAACGGGAAAAGGAAATAAACGATCTATCCTGTGATTCGTTTTCTTCTTTGGTTAATTACTGTATTTGCATAAGGTAAGAAAGAGTTTCCAATCGATATTTAATGAATTACGTAAAGCTAACAGTAGTGGAACAATTATTTTCTGTGAAAAATTTTACCAAATATCAATTTCTCCATAGAAGACTATCAGAATATCAAAGAACATCCTCACAAACCTCTCGGCGGAATTAACACGCTTAAATTAACATGCTTAATGACTTCAGACTTAACAGCTTCAAAGTATCTTACGCTCTCAACTACTAATCCAAAAGATAATGATAAACTGGATCGTGTACGAAACGAGCAATGTCACGAAATGGATACAAGAAACTTCCAACAACAATAAACGTACCTTCCTAACAACTTTATTACTCTCGAAATTAGTCTCAACTTCGCGCCATACCTGTCAACGAAATCATCAACATTACTCCACCACGAGCAACCGATCCTCCAACAAATTCACTCTCAGGCTTCGAGCTTAGTCTCAACCATCTGCTTCGTATAATTCCTCGAATAATATCCAATCACCAATTCTCCAGCATTCACCCCGACAATTTTAAGTTCACCCCCCTAAGAATTTCCTTAATCGAGTTCCAGTGCCAGACTGATCGAGTGAAAGAAAGATATTTATCGTTAGCCAGTTACACGAATTTATACGTATTTTTCGATAGAATAAATTTGTTAACAAAGAATAAGAGAAATAGTAAGAAAAAGAAGTTCGATTGCACTTCACGTTGATGTTGAACGTCGTTTCCGCGAATGGGAAGCCGAAGAGGAGCAACGAAGGAAAGGAGCCCCGAAAAGATGCGGCGACGGGACTCGACGCGAGACTGGAGCAGCAGATTGTGAACGAGCCGTACCGAGAGAGGGCTCATCCGGAGAGAAGAGGCTCTCTTCCCTCGTCTTCTCGTCTCTCGTTCCCTCCACGAGCGTCCTTTCCCTCCTCGCCCTGCTCGCGGCCACGTCCAGCTGACGGCCGGGAGAAAACACCAAGAAGAGAACCACCGATAGTCCCACCCCGTCTTTTTCTTTCTCGTCCCTGTCAACACGTTCACGAATGTGTGCTACACCATGACACGCGTGAAGCGAGTCCAAATATACTGGGAAATGTTTGAGAAATGTGAGTACATCGAGATCCGAGATGTAAATATGTGTATTATATTAGAACATCTACTACTCATTGCATTTATTGGAGAATTTTGTATCGAATTATATTTCACTTAATATTTTATGTCATAAGACAGAGGTTTGCGAAAGTACTTGAACACCATATAGATGGTATACTTACGGTCAGCAGTGTGTTTACTTATACCTGTGATTGTAAAGAAAAAACGCCTCACTTCAAGATTTTTAAAAATTCGAATTTACACGGTCGTTAAATTATAAGATATAATAATATGTAAAATATATAATAATATGTAATATATATTATAATATATAAGAATATATAATAATAATATAGAATGAATAAAAATTGAATGCGATCAAAAAGGTCGTGCAATTTAATCGAAATCCGATGTTTCAATTCATACGCATTAAACAAAACAACGTAGGTAAGTTATCTTCAGAATACGACGATTATTCGTGTCTTCCTTTCTCTATTGCTTTCATTGCTTTCTATTTTCTACTAGAGAAGATTACGTAGAGACGGGGCGATTTTTATTTTGGGCTCGGATGGAATGACGAACTTACATGGATATCGTGTGTCAATTGGATTTTGTGTGGGATAGAGAGAGAGAGAGAGAGAAAATTTGAAGGAAGCTTCGAGAACAGGGTAGGAAGATCTTCAGAAGTTAAATGTTTCTTTGACTGTCTTTTTTTTTGAGGCAGCGTGTGACAGTGTTTCATAATTGGATTCTTAGGGGGACCGAAGGAAGGAAGATTGTAGAAGGCAAGCTATAGGTCCGGCTAAGAAGATCTTAAAACACGAAGTTCAGATCTTCCTTTCGTTTTAATACTTTTGCGAGAGTAGTATAATTAGATTTCTTAGGGAAATGAAGAAAGAAAAAGTTAGGAGGATCTTCGAACTGGAGGAAATTTCGAGACGTAGATATTTGAGTTATACGTAAATTTCTAGAGGAAATAAAAATAGGAAGATTAGATGTAGATGAAGTTTTAGAATATAGAAAAACTCAGAACGCAGCCAATCAGAAGTTTGAAGTTTTCTTCGTTTTATTTTTAAACGAAGATTTTATTTTCTAATTTTCTCGATACAGATAAAATCTCGTTTTAAGGATATAATGAGCAAGATTGTGGATATTGAAGGTTCGATATGTTCTAATTAATAGAACTTTCGCAACAAAGTGTAGACGTTATCAGGCGAGGCTCGAGCTACGATTGAGAAATACCAACGACATTGGCCTCTGCGTTATGAACTAATAAGCGTGTTAAGAAGCCATCACTTCCGGCCACTTTGATTAAAAACATCCATTGTTAGCTGACGAGTCATGTGCGATATTCAAACAAAGACAAAAAGAATAAAATAGGGCACGTCAAATAGCTATTTTTATTACCGAACGATTTATCGCTTGCAACGCAATGAAAAATCCAATACATAACTATCAATGTATTCTTTTATCAACTAATCTATAGCACATGAAAAAATCTAATCTTCCTGACATCATCGTTCTTACAGCCGTTCTTTTTATTGTCATTACGTAACCTCATTCGAATGGAGTTATATGCGGGTGGCGATAATAACAATGAGATGCAGAACCACCGAGTTTCCTTGACATCGAGGTTAAAAGTTAACTTCACGCATGAAACATAACTTCCTTATTTTCGTCATTGCAACATTATTCTATTATGAACTTACGATTTTAAGCTACTTAAGACGTTAAATTCTCAATTTTAATTATATTAAAAAAAAAAAAAAAGGAAAAAGAGGAAGAAAGAATGTAACAATATACCGATTAAAATTTAGTCCTATTAAATTTTAATAAAAATTTGTAGAAGCAAAAGCTAGAAGTATATACTTCTCGTTCAAAAGGTATCAACAAATTTTTGTTAAACGTGCGTTGTAAAATCTGACATAAAATTTGTTCTATTTCAATACCTAAGAAAAGCTGTGGATTGATGCGCAACACAGAAACTAATAAACAAATGTTACGACTTACATATAATTCAATTCAAAGTGAAAATCGCGCAACTTTATGTTCCATCCTAAATTGTAAATGCGTAAAAAGTTGAAGGTAGTCTGCGCGTTCGTGAGGAAATGAATAGGCGAGAAATGGTACAGAGAGCTAACGGGGACGCGTAACACGCAGGGCGAGCCTTTGCGGCTTCAACCAGCAAGATATTCCCGATAACAACGGCTCGTAAAACGCGATTTTCCGATCGGCGGCCACGATTTTGAGTGACGACGGTGAAAATTGTCGACCGTCCCTAATGCGAGTCGCGACTCTCCAGCGAGATCAACGATGATTAACGACGGCCGTATTCATTCTCTTGCCTTTTCTTTTTCTTTTCTAACTAGCCAGTGGCCCGTTTAACAGCTATAAAACAAGAAACGAACGATCGTACGCACACGGGGAAGTTTTATTGATTGTAAGGCGGCTTCGTTTATCGCGAAAGCGTTAAACTAACGTCACCATACTCCGTTTTATGAGCGGAAACATCCTAATAACTTTGTGAAAAAGGAAGTTGAAATTGCAATTCACTGACAAGAATACTTTTAATCCTGCTATACGCTCTTTGAATCGTTTTTAATAGTTCATTATGCTTGTAAATAAAATGGAAGAATTGTTATTGATATCTGTGATTTCATATTTCCACTTTGGAATTGTCATATTTGTATCTTTGTGAGAACATCTTTCCAATTACATTAGAAGCCTTTTGTTTTTTTAATAGCAATCGATATATACGAAACAAATTCTGCGCAAGGTAGAATCAAGTTAGAATGACTACGATTTCTTTACAAGTTAAAGACACTATATGAGGAATTCTTGGACAAGGAAGGAATTCATGAAAGCTTTGGCGATGGTCGCGAATGACAAGTAGATTCTGAACTAAAAGTCACGATGACGTGGAATAATTCACGACTAAACTCTACCTCCTCTTCGTCCTTGCCATATAGAAAGTATAAGTACACTTTCGAAAAATTCAATTGAATTCTTCGAATTCTTCCTTGAGAAAATCGATTTCTATCTCTGAAATTTATCTTCAATGCTATTTCTATTAAATCACAGGCAATGATTACACGCGAATATTTTTATTCAATCATAAATGTTGTTAATTATTCGCCGATATTGTTACTAGGTCGATCCACGTACAAACTAAAATTATCAAGTTCGTGTTCGTAAATTTCGATCTTATCTCATCAGAGCTACGGTGTAAGTTATAGTACGCACGTGAGTTGGATATTTGCCAGGTGAATCGGCGTCCGTAGTTTGCAGAAGCCACTGTACCACCATGATCGTTAATTTGTTCGACGACACGCGAGATCGAGCAACAAACACGATCGACACTGATCACAGGATTGCCGACGAGGCGATGCACTGCTGCCTTCGAATGTTGAACACCAGCGAATAGTCTGCAACGTGGATGCACCTGCAATCAACGCGCATGTTGCAGCAACGTACAGCGTATTTTGTAAATGTTTCAATGAAACTTTGTAGCTTAAGTGCCGTATTCCGTCAATGAGCCGAGTTTAATGAATCGTTTGATATTTCTCAAGTGATATCTTAATAGAATTATAATCGAAGTTTAAATGGAATTCTACGCCTGATACTGTGAAGTGCATATCACTTGACTACTTCAATTAATTAGATTGTGCTCTTAGTATTGTCGGTATTTATAGAAATTCTTCATTGACTCCGTCATTGAGTATTATCTAGTGATATTCAACATCTCGTTATGGGAATAAATAGCAGAAAAACGGCCATAACTTGTCACTTTGATCAGTTTAATAGTTCTAGCGTTAATTGGTATGGTGTAACCCATTTTCTCTGGATAATGAATCAAATGATTATCTTCGTTTTCCCTGCACCTCACTGCAAATATTTCAAGTTTTAGTAATTGCAAAAACAAAAAATGTAAAACTTGTTATTTTAACAGATTCGATAATTCCACTAGCGTTAACTAAGCGAAGATAGCTCATATATCTAAACTTTATCTTGTTAGATAAACCAGTACAAGTCAACAAGAAATAAACCTATATACACATATTCATCATCCACCACTTTTTTACTATATTACCAATAAAAACCTGCTCTACATACAACCATGCAGAACACTTCCAACTTACCTCTTCATTATATCTCCTTTCAATCAATTTCTCCAATAAAAACAAATCGATCAAACGAAAGCAACTGGCTATGACATAAAAAAAAATAATAAAGGATAAAAAACAAATATAGAAAAGGAAGGAACTGCACATTAAGCATACAGAGGATAAAACAGCTCTGCACGTTGCTCGCTGACGCTGTACCTGTTCTTGCGCTTAACCTAGACCTCTTCCCCGCGCAGTTTTGTAATAATCTTGCTAGACGACGGGGACTGGTCCTGGATGAAAAATGAACGGAACGGATCAGCGTGCTTTTCTTTTCCAGAGGCGAGCGGGGAGCACGTCATTAAAAGGTGCCCCGTCGACGGTCATCTCTTCGCGATGCACCGCAGGCTACCGGTCGCCAGTATGCAAACATCGACTTCTTTTCGAGTTCCACCTATGTCGCACGTTCTCCACCGTATTAAGTAGCGATGAGATCTGAAACATTTTGAATCGTATCTGGTATACGTAGTAAGGTAGAGTTATTCGAGTCACCAAAGCTTCAATATCTGAAAATTCAATCTTTATACGAAATAATCAAAGTCATTGTATGTTATGAGACACCATTAGTCTCGAATATAATAGAGAAAGAATGGGAAAATGTCGTGCGCTTTACATCCAGCATAAAAATATTACAAAAAACAAAAAAGTGGTACGAATAATCGTATGGTAGGATCTTTTGCAAACTTCTTATATTTATATAATACCTTCTTGCTGACTGAAATAAGGCTACCATAGAATTATTTAGATTCGATTACTCTGTTCAAAATTGAACTTTAAGATGTTGAAACTTACGCGACTCAAATAACTCTACTTTATTATATTTCTTGCGAGTTGATATCGTGCAGCCTTGAATGAAGTTCTAGATCCTTATAAACCCCATTACGTTTCTAATTGCTCGTTACGGTCATCAAAAGCTGTAATCTTTAATCTATGACCGATTTTGCAATTTCACTATATCGCTTCCACCTACCATGAGTAGGTATCGTTCAATGTGCACCCTGACCGAGCACCGATCTAGATAAGTGGCGATGAAAAATCGTGGCTGTTTAAAGGGTCCCGCTGAATCATCGATCGCTATCGTTTAGAACGTAATACGCAGATTATTCGCTTCGAGGAGGACTCGAAGCTGGTGGAATCCGCGGCGCCAGGAATGTCGCTGCACCGGAATATGCATGACGCTGGCGGTTACAACGATTAGTAAGCACAAGGTTCATGCAGCAATTAAAGATACTTTTCTTGTGAACCGGGTGTCGTGAATATGTAAATGCTAAGGTATATTGGCCTTCGTGTGTATATTTTAAGTTTTTAAGAGGCAGAACCTAAAGGATGCAACTTAACATAAATAGCGTTTAAACATCTTAAATCTTATTCGGATTGGTTCAGTTACTGGAATTCAAGTAACTTAACTATGTAATGAGAAGAGAGTTAGAAATTTGGAAGAATATTTCAAGTATAGTAAATAACAGGTTGACACTGGTGAAATGTCTTCTTCTTATCCTTATCTTCTTATTAAATACAACACGATTTGTTCTGACTATTTAATCTAGCATAACTACATTAACCAAATATTTACTTGTGATAGTAAATTACTGAATTAAAATTAATGTAAGCTATTCTAAAACTAATTGGTCTAATTTTTCTTAGATTTCTTGCTTCTCTTGGTAGACTTGGTGCTCGAAGCAGCTACAGACTTCGTACTAGCTATATATCCTTTTCGAGCTTCGTACACGTCTTCCAACATTCCTCTTCTATCGAAAAATGCATCTATATATCTTCCATACAATGTTTCGTATTGGTACTTCTGTCTTTTATATAGACAGTCCAGATCTTCGAGAAAATAGGCATAGTCTTCTTGAGCGTACAAGATATTCATTATACGAATGTTTCGCAGCATTTCTTCATCCGACTCCATCTTTACCCATGCTTTATCCTCCTCGTCTTCTTTGACCTCGTAGATAGTCAAATCCAAGGGTGAAAGTCTACGAAGGGACGGAGGTGGCTTCAACGTCCTCTTCTCCAAATGAGCCATTGAAATCCTGGATGTCTCGATGTGCGACAAACGATGGCTCTCCCTTTTCGTCAACGATTTCTCGGAATGACTCGAAGGTTTCTTTTCGAACGAATCCGATGAGCATTTGGACTTGATCTCGTGTTTCTTTATGAAAGCTTCACGGAGTTCTCTACCACGCTGCAAGCTGTCAGGATTCTCTTTCGCCCAGGCTTCCTTCATCCTCGCTATCTCCCTTTCCTTCGTCCTATCTTGGCATATCTATTGATCGGAAATATAATCGTCATAGATGATTTATAATATAACTATATTCTCATAATTATTAGCACACATACGAGAACTTAAGTTTTGAAAAATCATCAGGAAGTTATTAAAGTGTTTAGGAATTATTATTTAATTTGAAGTTAAGCTATAAATCTTGAAGAATTATTATCTAATTCAAAACATATGCAATAAAGATAAACAGTGGCTACATATGTGAAATATTTGTAAAATTTTAATACGTTGTATAAGTATGGTATGTACCTTTAATCCGCTACCAGAATCAGTAACTACTTGAAGAACCCAATAAGGCGACTCGACAACCGGAACACTTTCAACAGACTGCTTTGAAACTCTCCTCGACCTTAACGACTCATTCTTTGACAGTCTTCCTGTATTCGAAAAAGTTGGTAGTTTTTTTTTAATAACAGAGCCTGTCGGTTTCACTTTAAATTCAGACACAAGACTCCATTCTGTTTCAGTCAATGGCCAGCTGTTTTCAAGCACTGAGGCTTCTACGTGATAAATCGTGTGAGGTATCACATCATCCTTACTTCTACTTTCGTTGCTATCAACTTTCTCTTCGCTAGAATTCTCTTCATCGATGTTATCAGAATTATCCCTTTGAAGCGTAATCTCAGTAGATTTTCTTCGAAATTCCAAATACACCATCGGCAAAATAACTACACAAGTACCTTTTATTTGCGACAACATTTGACCTTCCTCATCCGTGACTCTCAATCTCATTCTTACTTTCTCATACGATACTCTTAATCTAAACGAGACCAAGCTAGGTTTCACCACTTGAACGATCCACTTCGAAATATAATTTCTCGAATTAGGAATATAACTGTTGGATAATTCTTCTATAGCTAATATAGGAGGCATGTTAATCGTGAGAAACGATACTTCGTCAATTAGAAAATAGAACACAGGTTGTCCTTTCATTGTAATTATATTTAAGGACCAAGGTAACTCTTTCAACGTCTGATCTTCGCTCCAACCATAGCAGAAGATAGTGTAACCTAGTTTCGTATGCTGGTACCGAGTTGGAACCACATTGTTTACCACTCGTTGTATTTCCCGACCTGTCTCATTTTTAAACATGCGTACACTATACTTTGGTAGGTTAACAAATAAATCTATACTGGCAAATACTGTCTCTGAGGGTTGAGGATTCACCACGACTCTTATAATAGGGAGCCATTGGTTTGGCGTGATATTTGTCAATGTCCCTTTCAATTCTTGCGCTTGCAAGGTGTACTCGAAGTCTTTAGAACAATAGTAAATGTCATATAATTTATCATGATGTTTTAATATATTCCTCAGTACCTGATTAGCTAAAGATTCTCGCTTATTATAATTATACAATTCTGCAACTTTCAGTAGATTCTGTAAAACTTGATTATGCTGTTCGTGACGAGGATTGTGTATTTTCAAATATCTTCTAATGGTAATCGTTTTGAAAAACGCTTGAATAACAGCTGCAGCCTTATTTCGTACAATAATTTTTTCCATGGGATGCTCACTAGCGTATCTCCTATTCTCAATCAAGCTTCTCGTTATGTTCAGCAAGTTCTTCAACACGATCGTGGTGTCATTGAAGCATTCTAAGCCAATAGTATGATTCAGAAAGAATATTCTCAGAGCTCGTAAAACACCTGGAACCTCGTCTTCAGGCATGATTTTTCTAATTAATTGTACCTGTTCTTCGATAAAGTAGTCGTGTATCTGATTATAGAACAACTTGTCCCTCACCTTTCGATCTTCAACCGGTGGCAAGTAGCTTTTGTAGTAAATCTTCAAGGCTTCCGAGTATCTTTCAGTGCCAAACGCTTGATAGACGCTACAGACGGAGTTGCTGATGTGCCTCGCCATCTGATCGACCGTTTCAGATTCTGTGCACATTAGTTGATACATCCTTCGCCTGTCCCCCACGTGGAAAACCGTATCCGATGAGATAGATATGAGGCAATCGGATTCTGAGTGACAGTAAACTCGTAAGAGGTGTCTCCCTCGATCTATTTCCATCACGGTTGATTTTGTCCCAGCAGTTAAAACGGAGACCAATAAGATGGATTTTTCTGGCCTACGAAACCAACAATGCTCTTCTATACTTAGACAATCTTTATTTCCCTTTAATTTGGTTCTGGGGATTGCAGTTTCATCGTCTTCCACAATTTCGATGGAAACTTGGAACGTTGCGAAGTCGATGAGAAAGAATTTCACTTCCAACGAATCGGTGAAGACATATAGCGGCTCGTTCCTGGTTTTTGACATTTTTTGAGGCCAACTGTAAGTGTCGATGAATTCAGAGTTTTTGAACGTTGTTTTAGACGGTGAACTTCTCCTGCTACCCTTCTTACTATCTTTTCTAGTTTCAGATTTTTCATCGTTTGGTTGTTTCGGTGCAAATCGATCTGACAGTTTCATACTGTATTGAAAGTAATCTAGCTTATAGAAAAAATGTACGTCTTTCACGTAAGGTTCCATTTTGTTAAAATCTGCCCAGAAGCTGATGTCCTCTGAAAAATCTGCCGAAGTTTTCTTCTCTTCCTTCGACATTTCACGAGCCCTACCTTTCTCACTTGTTTCGTCTGTTTTGGACTTATCATTGACAGTTTCTTCTTGAAGATCTTCCTCTATAGTTGTCGTAATGTATTTGTTTATCACGCTATCCTCGCATTTCCTCAAAGGGCTGACTACTTTCAGGGATCGAATCGGTACGAAGTATTCAACCGGATCGATTATTCCTTCGTCGATCGCCCATTTTAACCAACGATAAAATTTCCATCTTGCTAACGGAGGCTTCACCTATTATTCATATAATTTATTTTTTTTTATTTATTTCGATATCCTATCATGGGCGAAAGTTTGCCGCAATACATCTCGTTTAAATTAAAAAATTAATGCAGTTAAACGAACGGAATAAAATGTCTTATTGTTATTCGATCATAAAAAGTAATTATTTTTAGAAAAATCATTATTTTCAGTGGTTATGAATTATAACATTGCTACAATAATATTAAAATAAAATTCAAATGGGTTGAAATTTCACTCACGATCGTGTACACAATATTCGTCGTACTAAGTTCCAAAAATTATTTAACATACATCTTTGGGATCCAACGGAATATCGCGTGACTGAGCTACATAAATAAAATGGCCCCAACATGGTGCTATTTCCGGCACAATTTCTGAAGGTACTTCATTCATGTCTTTCAAACCGAGAAACAAAGTAACTGGTTGTGGCTTGATCAAGGCGCTGAGCTTCTGATTATTTTTCGATTTCCTCGATTGATTGGTTTTCTTGGACTTTTTCGTATCAGCAGAGTTGTTGGATCTTCTCGTAAGATCCGTATCCTTGGATTTTTTCGTCCTCGTCGTTTCTTTAGACTTTCTCTCCTCTTTACTTTTCTTAGACCTCGAAGCTTCTATTTACAAAGCGTTAAAACTATATACAGATTGTAATAACGATAAATACAGGAGACACGCGACTAACCCTGACTTTCCTGCTCCGTAACTTCCGCTTCCCATTCGAAATGGTCTGCATACTGTCTTAAAAAGTCCCATTTATCTTGGGGTGACAGATACTCCACCTCTAATCGCAAACAAACCCATCCTGCATTTAATTGAAGAGAAACGATATATGATAGAGGAAGAGAAATATATTTTTATGTCTCTAATTAAAAAGATATTTTACATATTTTTCCATATTACATGCGTTTTGAATATTTCTACACTTTTAAATTTTCCATAGGTGCATAAATTAAATAGTTTAGTTATTACATTACCTGTTAAACACGTGACAGGATGGAAATCTACGATCTCGTAATAGTCCGTCCAGGTCAAAGAGCACAATTTTAATAGAGCCTTTGAAAGAAGCATGGGCCATAATTCAAAATTATTAGTAGTTCGAGGTAAAAGTGGTACATTCTCTTCATTCACTGGTATCATATCATCCACGAGAATCCGGCGCCAAGCTCCCAAGAAATATAATCTTACGACGTATTTGCCTTCGACGTAATACAAATTTTTCAAAAATCTTTACACACAGGAATAAAGGTTTTTCACGAAGGAAAAATATAATTTTCATGGAATGGAACACTAAATCCTAAGAAAATAAAAAACCCGTCAAAACGCACGAAGTATCGAATTCACGAATCTAAGAAGTGAGGTTTCAAGACATCTCTAAGCGTATCGAAATATAATATATAATAAGAGATTTCTAGATCTTCTTTACTCAAACTCGCATTAACGAACATCACGTTTTAGAAATATACGAATAAAGCCAACAAGCTGTCTCGTTAATGACGATAAAATGGTAATAGTAGACGCTGGAGTGTTCTAATTTATTTGGCGAGGTAAGGAACGAGCAACATTCGCGTCGCGGATAATTTGCGCCTGATGTAAAAAATGAAATAAAAAAATGGATGATTAATAAAATGTTGGGAGGATACCGTTTGGATTTATAACGGGCCGATGTAGTATACCCTTGCCGGCCTTGTTCATCGAATACACATTCATCCAGCCCTGCCAAGATTGGTACCGACCATTCCAAATAAAATTGCTGCTCTCGCTACTTATTTCCAATCCATTCCGACCGCAATACTGGAGATTTATTAGCGCGGAAATGAACCACCGTGCGAACTGAAAGTCGTCCCTTCATTGAACCACGTTCAATTGCGAGCAGGTCGCTTCTTGATCGGTGTGTACGGTCCGATCAATTGTGCCGCGATCTCGAACAATCGTGGATCGCTTTGCGACTCTTTCTGAATGGACACTTTACTTTTTAGTTAGTAATTTTTTCTTTTCTGTTGTTTAATATTTCTGTGATATTAGGAGAAATCGCTTAGAAACTAAGCTGATCAATCCGATAAATTAAAATACGTTATTTTTGGAAATATTTTAGCATGCATCCAATTTAAACCGCAAATAGAGAAGAAAATGATAATACTTTGAAAGATTTTGTTAGAAAGTACGGGCATATCTGAATTAACATAGATTACCTGACTGTGTAATAAGTGTTTGTTATTCGCGATATAGTCTGGACTCTTCGAATTAGCGACAAATACTATCAGTTGTCCCTAAATTCAAGTTATACAATTGTAAATAAGTTAAGTAAAGTTTATTTTTTCAAGGGTAGAATTCGAGTAAAATTAATAGAAATTAATTTTTTAAGGGAGCATACATACATTTAGATTGTCTAAATTCTTTGCTCTTATCCACTTATGAGGTACTAAAGATGGGGGTAATTGAACGAGCTGTGTGTCGAGAAACAAACCATCCGGTCCATCTAGAATCAATATAAAATTACAATGAACAAAATTATGAAAGAACAATTTTTCTTATTAATTACTTTTGGGATGAGCCCAGTTTTCCTTGTTTAACGTTGCATCGGACCATTCTGGCCACAACGTTGAATCATCTATGGAAGAAGCTTCAAATACAGATTCTGAAGGCTTTTTGGACATCACAGACATATTTGAAACATCTTTCTTTTAGTAAAAGACGATCGTTCTTATGTGAAAAATAAAAATGTTCATTGAGAACAAAACAATAATTAAATATTAAAATTTGTGGAAAAAGTATATATATATATTTATTGAATCTCTATATTATACATAACTATATGAGGATGAGATGTAAATCTACATTAAAAACAGACTCCATAAAAAAATAGTACAATTTAAAGAAACTATATTATCTCATTAGTACCTAGTCCGCTATGATGCCATCGCGAACCTTAAGAAACTAAATGTATGAAAGATATAGAATGTACTACAAACGTAATATCTGCAAAAAAAATAGTATTACCGATCTTTCATTATTATATAAACTCAATAACGAATCAATAGTTACTTCGATTCTTTCAATGACGACAGTTATGAACGATGAACTTGTACATTTACACCATTAGAACGAATTTCTTCTTTTTTTTTTTTTTTTTTTTGTTCTTTAACTCACTTTTCGTTTCAAGTCCATGTAGCTATACAATTTTCTTAACAACAAGAAAAATAATACTATAATTCATACATACAGGAATTACAATTAGTTCTCGTCCTCCCTTTTACATGACACTAATAATTTTTTTCTCCAACAATACTCGAACGTAGCTTCATAGTCGCTTAACCAGGCTCGGCTTAATTTTATATTCGCTTCCATAGTTAAGTTTAGATTTTAGTACACATGTATAATAAGTAGGCATGAAACGCTTTAGCCTCAAAGTACACATACACGCATAGTAGGTCGATAGAATTACATAAACTTATTAAGGCATTGTTCCAATCTTCTTCTTGTTTTCTCTTTTAAATCCTTGAAGCGTTTTATTTCTAATAATCTCCCTACCGCATATCCAGAGACAAACAACGCGTAGGATTTACATTAGGTTATTTATCGGTAAGATATCTTTAAAGGTTATAAATATAATATGGAATATTTAGTGGAATGTTCAATACGTTCCTCTTTTAATAAATGTATTATCCAAGTATTTGTCTTTTCAAAGTTCTTAGAACACAACGAGATCAGGATGATACAGTGGATTGTATCAAATTGTAAGTTTGAGAATCCTTATAAATTGAATTCTCTTATGCATAATTAAGTCTGTTTGAAAGTTTTAAGATGGAATATCCATATAGAGTTTTGTAGTTAGGTACTATTGGAATTAAAGATGATCATGGCCGATCCAGTCTATCCACAGATACACCATTAACACTCCATCTACTTGGAATGTGCAGAGTATAGATGAGAGACGGAAGCTGGTTACAACATCATATAATTAATAGAAGTGGTAACATTGGTTATAAATTATTATAATTATACGTGTTACAAACTTCGATTAATTCACATGCATTTATCAATATATAATAGGGAAAACAGTGAATACAGAAAAATAGACAAACAACGAAGACCAACAATTTCTTCTTTCTTTTTTATACTATATATTCAGATTCCAACAGATCAATTCTTTTTGGCACCAATTTTATCACGTAGTACCTCGCAATTCACGAAAATAATCGATATCTAATTATACAATACTGAATATGGAAAAAATAATGCCAGGATTGATAAATCTTCATCGTTCCGTGCTCATGACTAACATTTTAAGTTCTTTGAAGAAATGTTTGCATGACTCAAACACTCAACCTGGCAGTGTTTATAATGTTATCAATTTAATTTTTTTATCGTGAATTATTTAGTCACTTTCTAATCGCAGCTAAAAAAACAAATACTCCTGTATCTCAAAAATATTAATACAAAGTTATTTTATATTTAATGTCGTGCAACATTTCCTGATTGGTTACACGAACAACATAGGTTCGTATATACAGAATTTGGCACCATACTATGGATACTCAAGCAGTTAAAAAAAGTCGTTTTCAGCTTAGCAAAATCAGTATGCTATAATCGTAACAATACGGTATCGTTACGCTGTTCTACGTATAAAGTGAAGAACCAATGTCAGTGGACGGTATAATAGTACCTTGCAGTTTCCTAAAGTCTGAATCATACTTGTACAATGATTTCATAGGCTATGAGCGGAATCCATAAATTAAGCATTGATTGTTTCGTAAATCATAAAAGAAGACAACGAGAAATTGCGTGGAACGAATCGTAGAATTTCAAGCAGGTTCATTACCATAAGATTTCCCACAATTATATATATTAATGCTTTAACAGGTTTTGCCAGGACCAGAGGCTCTTTGATCTTCCATTCGTCCGGCCTGAAGTCTTTGTATTAAAGCGAAAAGATCCTCCTCAGGCACTGTCGATCCTGCTTGAGTAGTCCCATTAGATCTTTGGCTGTGTTCCTCTTCAGCATCGTGCACCGTTGATGCTGCTGGTAAAGGGCTCCGCTGATCTTCTAAACGCGAACCCTATATACGCAATTTATTTAACATTTGATACGGTGAATTTAATAGAAGGAAAGTACGTGAGTGTGTGATACGTACCTGGCACCTAACCAACATTTCGATAAAGGAATCGTCGGAATCTTGATTACTGTTTAGGCCAGGTAAGTAAGGCAGCGTCACTCGTTGTTCATCCATTCTTTTACTTTGCATTCCAGCAATCAGCTCTAATAAATCTTCTCCATCCCTGAAAATAAAATTAATGTATTTTAATATATACTATTAGTAAATAAAATAATGATTTTTGCAAAATACACGTACTTATCTTCCGACTCGCACACCTCAGGTGTTATCGTTCTAAACTTCGGATTGCGATTTATATTCAATGCACAACGTTGATCGTCCATTCTACCAGATTGAAAACGAGATAGAAGATCAAAGAAACTATCTTCTTCTTTTTGAGTAAGTTGTGGTGTCGCGTTATTACTTTTATCTATTTGAGATTCAGCTTGCTCTTTTAGTTTTGCGTCTGGTGTGAGCTAAATAAAAATGATACTTTCGTTAGAAATCTCCAACTCAATATTGTAATATTGTAAAATAAAATTATATTAAATAATCAAATTACCTTAATGAGATCGAGATTATCCATGCTTTGTCGTCTAAGTCTATATCTACACGGTGAAGATATATTAACATTTGAGCCAGTATTGGTCGATAGTTTTTGTGCAATATTTTCTTTATTGTTCTCTTGCTGCCCTTTTTCCAAACCCAGAATCTTTTGCAAATCATCAACATTCATTTGTGCAGTAGCTTGTCCCATTGGATCTTCCAATTCTTTAGAAATGTTTAGATGTAGATTGGCATAGTGTAGTGCTTTTTCATGGTTACCCATTGCAGCATATGCATTTCCCAAAGACCAGCAGGCACGGCCTTCACCTACACGATCTTTAAGCTGTTGTGCTATTTCAAGGTGCCACAAATGATATTCTATTGCAGTTGGATAATCTCGCAATAGAGTATACGTATTTCCTAGGGAATAGCATGCCTGCGCTTCTACTTCTCTATCTCCTAACTCTTGTGCAAGGACTAGAGTTCTCCTAGAGTAGAATAATTAATGTTTATCTACATATTGATTTATTGATTGGAACAGAAAATGTAATCTAAATACATACTTATAATGTTGTGCAGCTTTCTCAAATTCACCAAGAAATATATGTGAATTTCCTAGATTGCTGTTTGCCCTCCTCTCAGCAGCTTTATCACCAAATTCTCTGGCAATCTTTAATCTTTCATTGTGATAATAAATTGCTTGTTGAAAATCACCAAGAAGATAAAATGTATTTCCTAAATTTCCACAAGCTCTACCTTGAGCAGCAGAATCTTCCAATTCCTTCATCAATTCTAAGTTTTCTCTATAAAAGGAATTTATATAATTTATGTGTATCAGTCTACATCCCAGCTTAACAGCTTCAATTTTCTTACTCATAATAGTGTACAGCTTGTTGTAAACATTGTCTGACATCCTCAGAGAATTCCCCAGGATCTTGATGACCTACTCTACCCGCCTGTTTACCTTTAGCATGGTAAACATTCCCCAAATTGTATAAAGCTCTTCCTTCGCTTAGCTATGTAAGAAATTATTGTTTTTAATAATTAGTAGGAACTGAATATGATTTTTTGATCATATACATACCTTGTCTCCAATTTCTCTTGAAATTTCCAAGTGTCTCTTGCAACAAATCATAGCCTCATCAAACTTTCCCATGACTTTCAATGTATTTCCCAAGTTTCCACTAGACTTTGCTTCTCCTAATTTGTCTCCCATGTTACGTGCTAGTGTCAAATCTAATTTGTGATATTGCATTGCTTTTACATAGTCCCCAAGGTAAAAATAAGCATTTCCTAATTGGCTGTAAATTGCACTTAAGATCCTTAAGTCATCTGTACCAGCTTGAATTGCAGCTTGAAAGAATGCTACCCCAGATTTACAATCTCCAGCCTTACACAGACGTTCACCCTCAAGCGCCAATTCAAGGCACATATTCCACCTTTCACTATTCTGTCAAATGTAAAAAATTTCATCCATCATATATTTGTTTATCATTTCTCCAATTTGTGTTTTCATCAGTTCAAGTACATTAGAAACATATGTCAATTTAGCAGGAAGGATAATAACAAAATCTCTAATGCATAATCACAATGTGAAAAAAGAAAAATAGTAAAGAAAGGAAAGAATATTGGAATGATCATGGGAGTGGCTGATCATGCAATTGCAATAAATTGATTAGAGATAGTGTATTTATACTGAAAGCTTAAATTTATTCTTATTAGTTATTTAAGACGGATAATAAATTCATGAAATGTTTACATAATCTTAAAGATAATTAATTCATTAATTGATAGGTATATATGACAACTCGAGTAAGTACTTATACATAATATCCACCACTTCTTTATTTTTGAAGTGATATATTTTTTGTTATTTGTAGAAATCTTCAAGAAATTATATGCTGCTAATAAATAGTAAAAAGTGAAACGAATAAAAGCAAATTAATTGTGCACAGTAACGCGATGATAGACCAGTATGAGTCACGCGAGTCATGTAAAAGCGTATTAATTAGTATGGTTCACTTACTTGCCCTTCTGATGTTAAATTTTCCGCACTCGCGCTCAGAGACATTGTGCTCCCTTTCGTTTTCGTTCTCCCCTCGTAAATTAACAATCGATCCTTTTAGTTCCACGACCGTAAATAACAGCTAGTCTTATGTACGCGGTAGGCGATTATTCGGGTTACGACGATAATTCGGCGTGCACAATTTCTCACGCATCGTGCTATTGCTGTTTTTGGTACTGCGATTTTATTATTTCTTTGCAGTAATCACATCCGCGTGCTTCTCGCGAGTAAAACGCGCATCACTTTTCCCTCCAATCCCGTAACCACTCGCCGCACTTTCCAAATGCAACTGACCGAAAATTGAGCGTCCAAACAAATGGCGCTGGATGTATGTCCCTGTTGCAACGTCCAATCGCGTTCCACTTGGTGACAAAATGAAATTCTCCAAGATACAACACCTGGTATCAGAGATTACTTACTCCCATAGTTCTAGTTGTTTCACAGTACACTACGTTGCTGCACCACGCGGCCAAGTGCTGAGTTTAATTGACATTAGTATGTACAAGAACCTATAAAATTAGGAATCTGCTCTGTTTTGTTTGAACACTTAGCATATATAGTTTGTTGTCTCGGCTACGTACAATTAAAGTACTGTACAATTAAATTTGCGGCTCTAGAATTTAACCTATTATCATATAAGATATCCACGTTAGAGGGCACTACTGGCCTACCCCAATTCACAACATATACACCGATTTTGGACTCGACCGCAAATGTGTAATCGCACACGATGCATCTCGTGTGTACATCTTTTCGTTCATGCTACTCAAATTTGGTATTCTGAAGTTCTCTTCGTATTTACAGTGTTCGATCGGTAGAGTTTGACAGAACATGGAGTTCATATATGATTCTGTTTTTGTTGAATGATGTTTAAGTCGGTAAACGGAGAAGTAAATCTGTGAGAAGTGAGTCGAGTCGCGCGGTGAAAAGGAACGATATTAAACGGTGAAGTGAAGGAGGAGAATCTTTTTGGGTCTGAGGAAGATTTATTAATTTCGAATGGATACACAACCTCTCTACTGAATGGTTTTCATCTCACTGAGTTTACTTTGTCGTAAGATAGATATTTAACAATAATTGTAGCTTTTCCCCTTGTATTCCGTAACTTTATATCGCGTTCTTCTACCATATAGAAAGTATTCGTTATATTAATAATGAGCGATGGTAAGAAAGTAGGTGAAAATTCCAGTACTGAGGTTGTTAACCAATTTCGAAGCTGTAGGGATCTTAGTGATATCGTGCCTCTGTATACGCAACGTGCGCTTTACTTAAAACCAGTCGCAAAGATAAATGTTTCTGTTAATCTTCCTCAACTAAAAGTAGCAGGTAAAATGGTCATGAATGATATGTATTTTATCCCCATCTGCATTTTCACTTACTGAGAAAGATCACATTTACGCTTTCGTTTAAACTTCTTTTAAACTTCTTTTAAACTTCGTTTAAACTTCATTTCTTATTACTGAGAACATTATCAAATGACTTTTTATTCACATGTCACTCACTATTTATGCTAGTAGAAACATATTTGTGCATATTTTAATCATGATTTTTCTAGGTTTATAAAATGAATTTAATAAATGCACCGATTAACTATGTTGAAGTTTTGTGACAGGAAACAAGTTTATTGTTTCAAATTCTATGTATATCTATAATTATATGTAATATTTTTAGCATAGTAGGTTTTTACAGAAAATTAACTGCGATATAAATAGGAAAGACAATATCAACATGGGAAGTAATGGAGAAGATCCGTGCCCTTATATTACCGGACGAGTTTGCATCTCTGAAAGTAGCCAAGAGTACATTGGAATTTATCAGATTGGAAGGAGATTTGCAAGACAGATGCAGGCTACAGCGTGTGCTTGCAAGATTGGATTCCCAGCGTTTGAACTTGTCTGGATTCCCCAATGTATTAAAAGTCCGTGCAGCAGAAACAAAGGATGATTTTCCAACGAGGCATAGTTGGAATTCTTATTTCAGAGATGCCAAGCATATGAATGAACTAAAACCTGGAGAAAGGCCTGATACTATACACATAACAGGTTTACCTGTTAAATGGTTCACCGAAGATGGTGCAACTATGCCCAGTGAATCCTTGATCAATAAGATCTTCAAGAAATGGGGAGTACTTAGAAGAATAGATGTACCTGCTGCTGATCCTTATAGGTCTAGAATGCGTCTTGGCACAAATATAAATAAGTTTAGTTACGAAGATGGCATATTTTTTGATGCATATATTCAATATATTGAATATATGGATTTTGTTAGAGCTATGGATGCATTGCGTGGTATGAAACTTCTTAAAAAAGAAGAAGAAAAAGCATTTACAGCCTCTATTAAGGTGCGTTTACGATGTAGGCATACATACATAAGTTGTATCAACTGTAATAATAAAATCAAAAAGTCGTTTTTTATATTTGTTATTTTATATAGATTACTTTTGATAAAACAAAACACATGAGCGATAGTTCTGTTGCACATAGGGAATTTGAAAGAAAACGTCTTATAGCCCAGGATACATTAGCAGCAGAACGACTTCGTAGGAAAGAAGAAGCTGAAGAAAAACGTCGAGAAGAAATAAAGTAATTAGCAGTAATATTTATAGTGGCGACTGTAAATAAAACACCATGTAACATTTCGTACATTATCTCCTCTAGGAAGAAAGAAGAAGCTGATGCAGTAGCTAAAGAAAATAGACGGAAAAAACGAGAAGAGAAACGAAAACGTAGAGCTATAACTATATTTCGAAAGAAGGAAGAGGATAAAGTGTCCATGAAGATTGCCAGAGAAGGTCAAAAATTAATAAAAGCACAAAGGCAACTTGAAAGCATTCGTTTGTTAGATGAATTATTTGATAGAATAAAGGTAAGATTCGGTGAAATTTTCATTATATCTTGTTAAGAATAAAATTGACTAAAATTAATTTTCCATATTAAGATAAAAGTAGAAAACAATGAGATTAAAATAGATGAATTCTCAAACGATACAAAAAGGGAAGACAAGAGAAGTAATAAAGTAGATGGTACTATTGAAATATTGAGTTCAGAAGAAGATTCGAAGGATGATAAGAAAGATAAGAAAGTAAAAAAATCAAAGAAGAAAAAATCTAAGAAAGAAAAAAAGAAAAAAGTAATAAATGTATTTTTTATATTTCTATCGTTTTCTTACTTTTTTTTTTTAATTTTTATATTGAGCAATCTCATCTTTTCCAGAAGAAACGGAAGAAGGGTGGTAAGAATTCCGAAAATTCTGCAAGCCTAAGTGAGGAATCAGGCGCAGAAGAGCAAGCAAAGAAATTAAAAAGTGTTCTGAATCAAAATGTTACATATCCATCATCGTCAACAGGTAAACACGAATAATAACAAAAATCAATACGTGTTACCAAAAATACTAATTAATTGTATTTTTTCTTTCAGCACCGTCGACTTTAGAACCTCTTTCTTATCCCACCCTCTATCCACGTTTTCCACAACCGTGGTATTATGATGCGCCTCTGCCTGTGATCTATCCCAGTTTACCGAGAGGTATATCCAGAAGTGGTCGTTTTCCACGAGGACGGGGTAGGGGATTTTCATGGCGCAATGCTGGAAATCCTCATACGTTGCATACATTTAATCCTCATCTGTATAACGAACAGTACTACAAATACTTTGCTCATTTAGTAGGTCAGGACTATCATTCTTTCGACTACAGAAGCTCACGGTCACGTAGTCGTAAAAGCAGATCGTTCAGCAGATCTAGATCGAGATCAAGATCAATATCGAGATCGAGGTCTAGATCGAGGTCAAAGTCACGGTCGAGATCAAAGTCACGGTCGAGGTCAAGATCAAGATCAAGATCAAGATCGAGGTCTCGCTCGAAATCGAGATCTAAATCGCGCGGTAAATCGAGGTCGAAATCACGTTCAAGATCGAAATTGAGGTCTGGATCGAGATCTCGTAGTAGAAAACAAAGCAGAAGTAGATCCCGTTCGAAAAGACGACGAGGAAGATCGAGATCAAGATCGAAATCCGACGCTAGAATGAGGTCTCGATCGCGACGATCGAGATCTAAGAAGAAATCTCGTTCGAAGAGTCACTCTAATTCTCGAAACAACAGTAAACATCCTTATAGGCGCAGGCGAGAAAGATCAGTATCGAAGGTAAAAATCACAAGAGCTAAATCTCGTAGTACGTCGCCTAATAAAAGAAGATCGCGTAGTAGTACCTGGTCCATGCCTAAATCTCCTGGCAGAAGAAGCTGTTCTTGGTCAAAAGGGGCAGAAGCTGTGAGCAATAAAACGGACACTGTTCAATCGACAAGTATAATGGAGCAAGAAACTGCAAATAAAGAAGCGCCACAAACCTTTCATTTGGAGAATATAACTTCCGATTGACAAGAATCGAAGACTATTCTTCCACATTGTGTCTTCAATGCTCCCGCGTAGGAAAAGCGTATAGCTAACTCTGTACAAAATCTGTATGAAATCCGTGAGTGCGTAATCCTAATTGTGTATATTCGAGTTTGTAGTATTTCTTTGATAAAAGAAGATATATATTTTTATTCATGTGCTAGCTCTTCCTAGTTTTAAAGGATTCCATATGTATAGCAATATATACGAGAGACGATATTTAAGTGCATCACTTATACATGTACGTGCAAAGTATTGTTAACGTTCTAATCCTATGGATGTTTGAACTTTGAATGTGTATTGTACATATATTATGAATGATATAATCAACAAAGATTGCTAAAGTCTGCATTTTTATCTCAAGATTAAAAATAAACCTGTGGCATCGACGTATTAAATATCTGTTGAACCATCCCAAGTGTGGTAGTACATTGATGTCTATTTTGCTAAATTGTTTATTGACCCAAATATATGTACATTTTGGAATACTCTTCATTGTTACATAAACCAGACTTCATCTCTTTAGTTTCTTTTCGGGAAAGGTACAGGATGCATCAAAGTAAAAGACATTGAGATTCGACTTGCAAATTTTATTTGTTTTTCGGCATGAAAATGCATTGGTTCATAAACATTGTTAGTCATTATACTCCTATCCTTTCGTAAAGGATCGAAGATCGTTTTTTTTTTTCTTAGCAGCGTTCTTCGGAGATACACGCTACGATTAGAGATTTATCGACTGGTGCTTCGCTTGATATTAATTAATTCGCCTATGATTAACAAAGATCATCGAAATTCATCGGTTTTATTTTCTTTCATTCTTTAACTTATTAGTGCCGTGATTAGCACCACACGTGCGTATCCGCTCGACGTACCGCTTTCTCAAAACACGGTTTTTGTTCATTTCTTCATCTTTTTCTCTTTAAAAATATGTGCTACATTTTTTGTTTGTTTGTCTTCTCATCGCTATATTTAATTATATAATAATATGTATGTATATATATAATACATATATATATATACACCTCGCATCGCCACTCGTATGTTTCGGAATAACAACACCGGTTTGCTCTATTTTTCCTTCTTAGTTTTACAATCGATGCTCGACAATGATATTCAATCTCACGAAAGATTCTTCGTCATTCGCTTGAATATCGTTCACTTTACAAGCGTGTTTTGCCTTATCTCTTTCCCTTCTTTACTCATTCAACGTTATTGGCATTACTCTTTTTACTCTGGTTTCTCATTTTTTCCACTTTTTTTTCTTGTTTTCTTAAATCGTCTACCGCTACGGTATCTTCGGAATTGATTAGATATTGACTACTTTCAAGATTCGTTGCGTGGGAATTGTTTTTTTCTTTTTTAAATTTATTCGTTGCACGACGATAGCGTTCGTTCACTCTCGCCTTAACAAGATTCACGATCACATCGCAAATTTCCTTCGGTTAGATAAAATTATAAATTCCTTCTTCCTATCTTTATTCTTGCTCACGATTCCCTTTGTAAAACGAACGCTATCATCCGCGTTCATTGGATCGGTGATCAGGGAAATGAGCTTGCTAGAATTGTACATGAAGTTATAAATATACAATACATTTAACAATTAACAGAAGAATAATCGAGTCATATAAAAATAAAAACAGTGAACAGTAATAAATCGAATAAGTATCCAATTTCGCAGTCCAATCATAAAATTGCAAGGTAAATCTTTTTTACCTAAATACTATCACATAAATACATTTACCATTAATAACTGCAAAATTGAATTAAAATGTTTCGATTCTACTGAACAAAATTCTATAGAATTCTAATTAGCCCTCGAATCACCGATTCAATATTTATCGAAATTAACTTTGCGTCATCGTACGCTTCACGCCTATGGAATACAGAGGTACCATATTTTTTTATTCAATCATGGTTCCATTCACCACGGTGTTTACATTCTATATGTGAATCGTCCATTTTCCAATGGTAAAGCTTCTAAAGTTTACTCACGATCAATCATGGTACTAGGTACAAAGAATCCTATGAAACACAATAGGGCAATTGAACGTGGAAAAAACAAAGTTCAAAACGAAAGTTCGAAAGCCTAGATTTCTGTCCAACGTACAGGTGGTGCGGTTGTTTGTTTAATTTCTAATCGATTCTCATTCACTCGATAAACTCGATATTATAATTATATTTGGCTAAAAATTCACTGGCCCTTTCAAGTATCGTCGCTAAGTTATTTTCTCTTCTAAAAAGTTTCTATCTAGCTTCACTTTTTATTCTCCTGCCGATTGTTCGCTTTTTTTCGTTTTTCCTTTTTTACAATCGATGGTTCAAGTAACAACGGTATTTTGTGAACGGTTTTCGATAGAAAATTAGCAAGAAATATAGATTTCTCTCAGTTCCTCTAAATTCAGTGGATACACCGAACGTTTGGGAAATGAACGACCCAAAGATTTACAATTTTTTCGCAGTTGAGCAAGCATCATGTGCTTTTTCATCGCCAGCAATCGTTCAGCAATGTACAAGTGCTAACGTGGCACCCTGTGGGTTACTCATTCGTAATCTAGACCTCTTTCGATGGGCTGTCACACTGAAAGGACACACAGAAGATGCAGCCTGTACACGATAGGAGCTCTACTTTGAAAAGCTCCTCCTCATTCATGAAACCGGAAACCGTAAAAGCGATGTACGATATCTCTTCACGTGCTATCGAACATGAAAAGAATGATCGAGGAAGATTGGATGAACAAATTCTTATTTGTGCCATGAAAAATTTCGTATATAAATTTGTCTATTCTTAAGTTGAATTTTTTTTCTTTTTTTAATAAATTACAATGTTTTTATGCTTTTTACAATATCTGTAAAAAAGAGAAAAGAATGTTTAAGTATCGTTATTTTAGTTTCTCTAAATAGTTGTTGGAGTTTTATAAAATTCTTTCCAAAGTACGTGAAAAACTTTGCAGATTTTTATTCGATATTATATCGTGAAATTTGTACGCGTTGCAGCTACATACACTATTCCACGAATAGTTTACTAGCAAGTAGAATCTTACAAAGTAGCTTTATGTGTTTTTCATCTGATTGAATTTGCAACTGTCGCCAGAAACTGAGACCCTTTCGACGATTTGTTTCAGCGATTTCCATGTTCCGTGCAGGTTGTCTGCGAACAAAACTCCCTGGACTTACGTAATCAATTGCAATGTCAACGGCACTCGCAATGGATTTATGTAGATGAAAGTAATCGAATCGTATCGTGAACAAAAATGTTGTACGCTGACTAGTCGTTATTAAATCATCGATCCAGCTGTTGTGGAACGAAGTTACTTTAGATGTTTCTGAAGACGTCAATAACGAGGTACGCCAAAGAATATTCTAAATTATGCAACATGGTTCGATAAATTGTACATAGCAGGCGAAACTTTCTGGCAATACTAAATATTATTTGCTTAAAAAAAAAAAAAAAAAAAAAAAATAGAAGGTTTCCAAATATGTTAAACTTTGTTCACTTCGCTTTGTATTATATTCTTTCTATTAACAATTTTTCAACTTTATTTTATTTGATATCTTTATAATGCGAAACGACTAAGAGAGCCACAATGACTCTTCCATTGTTTTTATTTTGCGTTAAAAACGAGAGTAAGTAAAGAAATATTCAATAAAGTCACAGATGATAGAATGAAATGATTGAAATTGATTACAAGTGACAAAGTTATTGTGAAGCTAGTTCATAAAATCGATTCGTTGTAAGCAATTGAGCGATAGTATAAACCTCTTTCAATGCACCATTCGTTCAACGCACCATCTATTAATAATGTTCATTTGTTAGAGCTTAACGATGATCAACGTTGATCGTTTAGACTAAATAAAACTACTTCCATACGACTCATTTATCAATCATGACGAGACAAGTACTGAAACGTAATTTTCAGTAGTATGAGTCAACCATGTATCAGGCACAGATGCAACCAGACTGAATTCATTCGTATAAAGACTCGACGACACGATGATTATATGATAAATGAGCGTGATGACGTGTTAAGAACGATAATAACAATTTCGAGAAATAACAACAAGCGATTCTACCTTGCTTCATCTTGTGTGTCTCCTGTCAATGATAAATAGTAAGAAAAATGGAGAAATTGGGAGATAGAGAGAGCTCATTAAAAAAGACTGTTTCCCCTTAACTTGTGGTCGCTAAATCACCCTATATAGATTAATAGATAGTACATTACTTAGTAATTTTTTGGTCATTTTACGTAACAGTTAGACGGCGACAGCCCGCTAGTTAATTATTGGTAAAGATCTTAATAAAGTATTTGAGAGTTAAAACCGTTTAAACACTACCGTTATTCATCATAATAATCATAATAATCCGTAATAATCATAGTAATGATCCGTAATAATAATAACAATAATAAATGACCAATATGTAGTAATAACGTGGTAATTTTTGTATAAATCGCTCGGAGAAGCCGGTTTTCTCCGATATTCTTTTCGATATTTTTTCGCCATCCATCGTTTTCCTCTTTTTCCCCGTTTTCGTTCTTTCCGTTACTTTTTCCATTCATCTTTCGTACGAATCATCATCGATTAACCGCGCCCGAAGACGATCAATCGCAACCGTTCGCGATTTCAAAGCGATCGTCCGCGTTATTTTACTCTCTTTCGCGTGTTAAGTATCTTTTACGTCTTACTACCCCTCTACGATTCTATACAAATTCTTTTAAAAGCTTCTTTCTTCGTTTTCCTCCTCTTACTTCTTCAAGTATCGCATAATCGCTCTGTCAGCCCGTCGATCCAAAAATTCGCTAATTAATCGCAACAGGAAGGAAGAAAGTATACGAGGATCAACGTGGAAACAACGTGTCTCTGTTCAACTACGTTTATATACAAAGATAGTCCGATTTAGCCTACGTTTCAGTTACGCTCGACCGTTCGTTCGTTTATTCTACTTTCGTCCACAGCGCGATTCGCGTGTTTCATCTAGTTTCTGGTGTTCGTGTGCGCGTTTTTTCTTCGCTCATTGCAACATAATCTTCTGTTATATTTTCCTTCTTTCTCATTCTACCTTCATTTTTTCGAATTACGACGCATTCCCATGACTGACAGCACTGACGACCGGTGGCACGAACGATTCATGGAATGAAGGCGGCAGTTACGCGGTCCCCGTGCATATTGCGTAGCACGTCGCTTTCATGCTTCTCGAGAAACACAAGAACGCGCTTCATTGTGCCACTGTGTAACACGGTGCGCAGCGTTTTAAACTTGACACAATCGCATGTTCCGTAACACGCATAGAGATATGAAAACAGAGTGCATGAGCGAGTTGAGAAAGCGATATAGGAGTAGAAAGAGAACGCTGCATAAGGGTCTCTTGTATCCTTATCTAATAATGATAAGTATGCGCATTCGTACAGTAAACATGTAAGTTATAATACCGATCAACGAGTGGCGTCATTATACATGCTTAATTAGACAACGACAAAAGATACTTTTATGCAGCATCCTTATTCTTTTCCCATATCGCATCCACTTAGACACGAGTCGGATACTTTATCTTTATATCTTTATGGTAATACAGAAAACGAAGCGCTATGTCGATCGATTCGAATAACACAAACGTTTACATACCTTGGAAAGTTTGTTCATTCATATCCAACGAATTTGAAAATTTCCTCTTGAATTCTACAATTTTGACAGAGTAGATCTACATTCATACGAATAAACATTGAAATTGAAATTGGAGATTAACGTAAAAGAATTAGATTTTTCTTCTTTAGATAATCTTCTGCGAAGAGGAGTCTACAAAATTTTATTTCGATATCGTTCGGTGCAAGAGATTAGGTACAATTTTTTTTTTTTAAAGAAGATATTCTATATTAAATATAAATAATTATTTAATATATAGAACTACCTAATATTTATAACATTCTGTTTTGTGAGACTAGCGTTTGCATTATTCTCACCATCGACGACCATAAATTTAGACCTCGAACGAATTAACATCAACATAGTACACCGCCGTGCGTCGCGCAACAAGGGGAGGCCACCCTTATTTTCGACAGCAGGGTGTTCGACCACGCTTTGCGCCCAGTATTCTCGAGCTCATCGAACGTACAAAATACATATGTACACATGTAAAGTACAACATTTAAACATTCACGAAACACTCGACGGGCGCAAAAGTATGGCGATCGTAAGTGCGTGTATGTCGGAACTTGTGCCCCTGAACACAAAAGCGTCCTTCTTTGCCTCCTTAAACATACGTATATAAACTCTGCTTGAAACAAAGGCCATAATACATGTTTCGATATATATTTATATATATACACTATATACTATAATATCGTGTATATTACATAATATAGTATACACATATGTACAGGTATAAACATACAAATCAATCTCGGCATATCTGCGACGGGGTAGGAGCTTTGTCTTTTGAAAATATTTCTGTTATTTTGACCAATACGATCGAATAGTCGTTAATTACTCTATATAATTAATTATAATATATAATTAATTAGTTACTCTGTAATTAACCTTAATAAAAAGTATATTTGGTAGTGATTAAAAATTTGTTCGTTTAGAGCGAAACAAAGACTAGATTCCTTTAATCTTTGCGTACTTATTTAATAGAGTCGTTGGAAATATTTATGTCAGCATTGTTCAAAATAACGAAAATATTTCGAGTGGACAAAGGCGCTTCGTCCCATATGCACACGCGATATAATTATTTGTGTGTATGAACATGTGAGGAAGAGTTATCAATGAAACAATTTCACTCGGGCAATATATATATATAGATCGCCGGTTAAGGTCCTTTTCACGGGTTATCACATTGAGTCGATCCCCCTTTTTCCCTCCATTTCCGTCCATTCTTCTGTGAAAACAAACCTTTCTTGTGAAGATATGTTTACATGCTTCTGGCAAGGAATTCATTTCCATAATTTTCCTTTCGTCTTTCTCTCTGTTCTCCTTTTATTAACCTTCTGCTAACTCGATGATGTTATTATTTCGGAAGTTAGGTCGATTTTTAGAGTATTTCCTCGTTGAAATAAAATCGTGGAAGGATTCTGTAATCGATATTCACTGTTTTATTTGTCGATAAAGGGCGCAACTTATTTTTCGAAACGATATCAACGTCTGCAATGTGAACGAAGCAACAAGTAGCTTATTTTCCTCTCTTGTATTTCCTGTTATTCTGTTATCAGCTGTCTCTTAAAAAACGATCGTTGCCACTGTTTAACTTTGCATTTAAAGAATACCGTTTCTTTCAAAAGATATCGCGTTATGTTTCTTCAAACGATCCAGCCATAAATCTTTCCATCGATGTTTCTCACCTTCATCAGCGGAAATCTCTCGCGGAATCTTCAACTTATCTCGATCGTTGACCGGAAACGACAAGTTCCCTTGATCCTAGCTGCTCGCTGTCTACGTGGGAGACTAGTTTACGATTCAAAGCAACGATGTTGCGCTCGTCAGTCTAATTTTATTCGTCGATAATCTTGTTCTTCGGTTATCAGCGAACGACGCAGCCTGGAACACCCGAAAATTCTCAACGTCGTACAAACGATTGGCGTGTACGTTTTGGTCGAATAAAATTCTGATCACTTCCGTGCTTCGTAAAACCGCGATATAAATCGCTATAATTAAGCATGCATTGATTTTTTTAACAGTTCCAATTTTCATTCCCCTTTTTTCTCTTTTTGTATGAAGCCGCCTCGATCGTGTCCCTCATGACCAATGCGCCGCTTCGTCGATCACTTCGACGATCATTCAGCTACACGAGAGCCCGTAATTTATACATTATAATACTTATAGAATCAATCTCCTATCGCCTAATGAATCAATATTGAGACTGCACGTTACGTGTGTTTTTTATTTTACTTTTTTTAATTATTTTGTTAACTTGGCGTGGTCTTCCTGGCACTATAATGCACTTTTAAGAAATCTATATAAAAATATCGTGTGGAGTTGTCGTGTCCAGTACGTTGAGCCGCGACAGAGAAGTATAGAGAGAGAGAGAAAGAGAGAGAGAGAGAGGGGGGGAGAGCGGAATATAGGAGAAAGGGGGGTAGGTCGTATGGAGGTAGGAGACAGATAGAGGGGTATAATTTTATAATGGATAACAGAGAATTGGCTAAGAAGAGAAAATCGTAGGAGTTAGAGAGACAGAGAGAGATTGAATAGAGGCAGCCAGAGAAGAGGATAGAAGATAGAAGGGGAATGAGAACGTTTTGTGACAATTGTGTCTTTTTTTTCTTTGGTCCCGTTTCGCGTTTCGTAGTGGCCGCGAAACAACGCTTTCGAAATGAAACAATGACGGACAAGACAAACCAGGTCCCAACATTTATCGCGGGAATGAACGCTCGACTATTTCTGAGGGCAGAGAATAAGCCTTCTTTTCTTCCATCGTTGATTAAGGAACTAGCTTTTGTTTTTTCACGAGTGTATATATGTGTGTGAATGAATATGTGCGCGTTTTTTTCTTCAGCTTGAAGTAACTGTCTAGAGAGCTACGTGACCCTTTTCCCTTTCATCCAATCGATCCGCTCTTTGCATCTTTTCTACGTCGTTTCCTTCTCCTTCGAGACTTTCCATCCCGTCTGCCCCCAAAAATCTCGATCTTCGCAGTTCCTCCAATTTTTCCCTGCGTGTTGATCGTACAATCTTATCGTTACTATCTTCTTTCCTTTCGCTCTCTCACCTCGTTTTTCTCCACTTTATCCTCGCTACGTGTATAACGTCGTCGCTGTATGTTCGTTTCACTGAGGTCTGAACAACATCGGGATTGATCACGTCGGATAGAACGAATCTCTGCACGTCGAATGCATGGACAACTTAACAACGCGTCATTACCGCGCCGAAAATTAATAATATATTACGAAACAATCCATCGAATATTATAATATGTTATCAATAATAGGTACCTGTTTCTCTCTGTATGTATATTATTCGTGTATTCGTTCATTGTATAACGATGTCCTCGTATGGTATATTGTTTTTCATGTATGTGTGTCGGTGTGCGTGCGTATGTGTATAATATATATGTATATATGTGTATGTATATAACATGTATATATACGTGATCGCGTCGAAGAAATTAATCGTCGCGTCGCGTGACACGATTACTTCCGTCGACGCAGCTCGTTAACGTACTCTCGTTTTCCCTTCCCCCGATCACGTAGTTAACGTCAACGTTTAGTATCAATTAAAGTAATTAACTTGAATTGCCAGCGGCAACGTAACGCGTCCGGTACGTTTCCGTATCGAGAGATATCGGTGTGATCGCATTCGCAGACTTGCCCAGGAACGATCGAACGTCACGCGACCGGAACCTCGGCCACCCTCGACGGATTAACCGCGATAAGGTCGACCGACCCGTGGTCGCGTTAACTTCCGCTCAGAACCGGCAACAGTTTTCACGGTCGCACACAATGCATACACGGCGAGGAAGGGCGTCTGTCTTTCCGGACTGACTGAAATCCTCACTCAAACAGGAAGTGGTAATTTAATCGAATATCCTGGCTGTGTAAAGGATTGTGTGTTATACGCGAAGAACTTTTATACAATTATGTATAGATGGTGGATTTTTATCGAATTCATACCGTTATGAATACAACTAAAGAAACGGAAGCTAAGCAAAGAATTCTCATTCACCTTTCGAAATGAACGAAATTTCACCCGATACGAATTTCGTATTAATATTGCATATGATAATAACAATTGCATTTGTTTGACTTTATTCGTTTTTGAAATTAAAAGAGAAAAATCATATGTACTCTTTTGATTAAAATGTCAGTATGATGTTCTCGGGAACGGAAGCGTGTTTTGCGGATAAGGTACAATAGAACTTCGTTTACGTGAAGTCTATTTATTTAAACGGAATCTTACTCAATGAACGATTAAACGAACTGTTATCGGTTGAATCTTTTGTAAATGTGAACTCCTATTTGAACAAAGAATCATAGATAATAGGGAGAATCAGAGAATTTCTTTGTGTATATGAATCGCTTGTCAAATAGGTTCATATAAAGTTCTGCTGTATATGAGGATGTAGTGAGGTTTTATGGGGTATATTACAACTTCCTGTTTTATGTGTCGTTTCACGCAGTCTCGTAGATTTCGTTCGCGAATTGATTACATTCTATTTGTCTAGTCCTATTTCGTTCAATTAAACTTATCTCTGGCGGCGGTTTCATGTGAGTGCACGGATTGGTCCAGTTAAAATTGCACCATCTTATAAATATTTATTTTTTAAATATTGTTAAGAAAATAATACAGTTCACAGGAGATCCTTCGACTTGTTATTAAAAGTTCTACGTTTTACGATATAATTTCAAAATCATCTTAAAACTTTGCAGAAAAAGAACTTACTTACGTAATTTAAAATCTGGACACAATCTTAAAAAGACGTTTAAATCGTACAAAATAATTTCGTGAGAAATTTCAATATGTATAAACACGTGATTCAGAGTCGACTATACTTTTTATCGTCTTCTTCGTGGAAATATTTCTGCCTTAACGAGAAATGTGCTAACATCATTTCCTTCATCAAAGAAGAATTAACGGAACACTTTTTGGATACTTCGAAGTATCTCGCGACTTCGAATTTCTGAACACATCTGAAAGCAGTTTCTTTCACACGAGCGTCCAAATGCCTAAAAGATTCGGATACACGAAAGGAATTGTCAAGGTGTAGGAAGATAGGTCAAGGTAAATCTCAGGTTACATTTTCTTTTTTTAATACGCCAATAAATTTATTACAATGTTCTACCGCGAGAAATAAACTCGTTCTTTCGAAAATATACCGTTTGCCCTTGTGAATCGGTGTAACAATCTCTTTGAGACGATTAAACAAGTTACACGGTGCATCCCCTTTGAACTGCAGCATTTTCGTCGGTAACAATTTTCGATAAAATCAATATTTACGGTGGACCATCGTGCACACACGCGTAGACCAGCGTGCGTAGACCGTTTATAAAAAAAATTTCCCCCTTCGGTGGAAACGTAGCCTTTGTACCCATGCGCCATGTACATACACTTTGTATACACTAACAATATAATATCCTATGTAACCTACGGACGTTAAAGCGGATAAGATCACTTTGCGTTCTCCTTCCATCAGCTTCGGACATTTGCTTCGTGGCTTCTTCGGTGGCCCTTCAAGCTCGTCCAGCGTGATTCGACACGGAAGTGCGTTGATAATGTACTTTGTCCTCGATTAACCACCGCTCACTCGATTGACCCGATTTTCTTTCCCTCTGTTCGTGTTCGGTTGTCTTTTGGAAGGTATATTACGGAGGTACAATCACGAGATGGTATAATTTACTCATTATCGATAACATAAAATTGGGAAGAGGTAAAAATATTGGAGGGGGTCAATGGCCAATCGTAACAAAATTTCAATTTCTTCTTTTCTTCTTTAAATAAATCGGTTCGTTATAAATTTTTTAGATATTTTTTTCGAGTTGTTTCTCTCGAAAGATATAATGATAGTTTGATATTTGTGTATATAAGCTATGATTCACGCAAGATACGTCACCACGTGATTGTACTTAATAAGCTTTCGACGTAACGTTAATCACAGCTCGGAGAAGAATTCTACGTTTTCCATTTTTTTCGTCCACTGGCAGAAAACGTAAGGATCAGCTCGCAAAGAGGAGAAGATAGTCAGACAAGTAGTATATATCAGACGTTTCGTTATTTCGAATCGAAACGACTAAGAAACTGTTATTTGGAAACTTATTTACGCGTATATCGTTTAAAATATTCGTAAAATACTGTACGCTATCTTTTCACCTTCTTGCACGCGATCTCAAGTGAAACAAAGATTCACGTAAACGAACACAATGTCGTATATATTCCCTTCCTTAAAACGATATATATTTCCCTAGTAAATGAGTTTGAAACTTTTCTTTCTAATATGTGACGTTCGCTGTGCGCTCGTCCAGCTTAAGAGCCACCCTTGTCCTCATCGAGGGGAGACGTTCTCCACGCACATTACACGTCAAACGTTAAACACACCTTGTGCCTGTCCACGTCCCTTTTTCTTCTTCTTTCTCTTTCTCCTCTGTCCCTTCTTCTTTTTTTATTCACGAGGTATACAGAGATAAGATGGAGTTCGTGTGTGTCGAATATATATTTAAACATTAAGAAAAAAGTTTTCAGGCACGCAAGTTGGGCAGGGGAGCAGCTCGCAGCAATTGGAAGTGGACGCTCGCGTTCGTGAGTCCCTCCCTTTCGTCCACGCACGCCTCTTTGAATCTCCACCACGAAACTTTCGATCGATTTTCCCTCTTGTTGTACACATATGTTGTATGTTGTATGTTCGCCTACGTGCACGGTTGCCTTCTCTAGTATCTCTTTTTTTTTGGTATCATTTGACGTAAGAAAACACAGTCAATCGGGAAGAGGATTGGACCCGTCGTTGATGCTACTGCAAGACTTTCGTTTTATCTGCGGCTATAAAAGTAGGCGAGTCGGTTTATTCAGCGATGGTCGCGAAGTTTCGTTATTTGGCTCGTTAGAAATATCGAATTCGATACTGTCTTTGTGTATCGATTCGATTCGTAATTAAAAGAAGTAGATATTTCAATTAGCTACGACGGATGCAGATACTGAGACGTCCAAGTATATCTGAAATCAGTTCCTTCAGGTAGTTTGCAAAGGAGTGGAGCACTTATTTAGGTTGCTCACAGGATTTCTTCGCATCGATATACTTCTGAATTCTCAAGGATGCCGTTAAAATCACGAAACTTAATTTGAAGAAAGGAATATCTTAAACATAACGTTCGCTATATGCAAACTGATTTGGTAATTGTCTACCAAAATTAAATACATTACACTCTAAACAACATATATACACAATATCGACACGATCGATATCGCCTCACGGCCAAGCCGATGTTAAACCTTCATAAATCAAACACGACCCTACCACTTATTCGTGAGGCTCGCGAACACTGGTCAACGAATTCACAGTACACTCGAAGATGGACCTGGAGAAGCTTCCCATCCTCGAAAGAGTTTAGCAAACAGACAGAACAGACGTAGATTTACAGACAACGAGACTAGAGAATCGGTCCGCAGGAAAAGGACTCAATGATACGCGAGCGTCGTTCAGGACATCGAATCATACGTTCATGTCCTATTTTAATACGAGTGCTGCGGCTGCAAAGACGAGACTCAGCTGTGTGGAGATGTGTCGGACCCCTGACTGTTGCCCAGTCCTCCCATTCCAGATTGCGAGGCGAACCTGGTAGCCGACTGCGAGGTCGTGGTCGTGGCCACCGTGGAATGTGCCAGACTGTGATGCCTTCCGGTTTCTGGCACCAGGTGGGGCGTACGACTCGAAACTGGCGGTAGGATCGAGTTGGCCGGCCAAGGGTGAAGGGACGTGGTGCTGGGCGCGCTTGGGACGCTCCTGGAGTGTGGCAGCGAGTTTGACAGATTGGCCAGAGGATGATGAGCGGACACGGAGACGCCCATTGATAAGCTATTTCCGGTTGGGATACCGCTACCACCGCCTCCAGTCGACGCCATCGCGACTGCGGTATCCGGGTGAAGGAAGTTTCGCCTCTGCTCTATACGCTCGGCATGCTGAGCCAAGCATCTGGTCAACTCCTCTGGCAGCAGATCCAGCTGGGACTGCAGACTGCTCAGTTTCTCGTCTAGGGCGACCAACTGGTCTGTCAGGCTTGCCAGACGTTCTTCAAGTCCGTCCTGACGCGTGCTCATGTGTGACACGATCTCGTACACTGTGTTCTGCGTCTATTTGGGAAATCGTTAAATGGAGTTAGTTTGGATTCATCATATATAAACTTCTCGGAAGCCAAATCGAACAATTCCATCTTTTGCAAGTTTGTTAATTTTGTGTCACTTTTCTTTATTTTTCCATTTATGGAGGTAATCAATTTGGCTTCTGAACAGCTCATACGAGAACGATTCATTTGTTAGAATTTAATCCTTAAATACTATCGTCAAGGAAGACCATGTTATCATGCTATTACGGGCGAAATTTCACGCCAGTACAACACCCCTTTTCATTTAAAGAATCGATAAAATTGAGTTACTGGCCTTAAATCGTAATTAGTATAAACCCAACAATAAAAGTAGCGAATGCTTAATATCCTGGGACAATTCTGCTTTTCTATCCAACATACTGCTGCTTTGAAAGCATCTTGAAACCATGAAACATGTCTTAGACGTGAAATAATTTAGAAATATAATTATACGCAAACTTTGATTCACAAATAAGATATTGGCTCTTCAGTTCAACGACCTCGAGCAATCACAATCATAGCCATCGACCATAGTGGATCAGCAGTGGTACAATGAGAGTCGCGGCGTGTCGAACAATTGAAAACTTTCATGAATGGAGATTAACGAACAACACTCTCGAACGGACAGCGTTGTTACGAGTTACCGGGAGACAATATTTTTTTCATCACGTTGAAGAGTATAGGTCGCCAAACTAAGAGCTTGTTCGCAGACACAGAAGCTCTGATCGATCAACGCGATACGATTCATCATCAAAGCGATGACCAAGAAAATTTAATTGGATTCCATGTTACTTGCGTGCTGGTACCTTGGCCATATCCGTGATGGTGTTGGCATTGTCCATTAATTTTCGCTGATCCATTTTCACTTTCCTGAGTCTGAAACGTTCGATATTGTGGATGAGAAATGTTAATCGCTTCTCGTTCTAGCAGAATTGTACAATGCCAATCAAAGCCAAATTAGTCACGTGTTTGTACATCGACTTACGCGTATATAGCCAGTAGGAATTTCCGCTGATGCGTTCGAACACGTCCCGGATTGACACGCTTCACCAGCCGAGTGTGCTTGTAAATTAGCCACGTCTCGCGCAACACGTTCGCCGCGGCGTTTTTCAACTGAAAGAGAACGGATCTCGTTATTCCGCGTTTAACTAACGGATCCCTTGCCTGTTTATTTTTATTCCCCTGATGTTCGACTCTGATGGAATTACAGTCGAAATGTTGGTCGAGTAAAATACGAGATAAATAAAATAAACGAAACAAGCCAAATACGATTGGAATCGCTTTTCAAACAAATATTCTTTTCTTGATTTTTACATAAATGAAGTTATTGCGTTATTTTGTCGTCGTGATGTTTGATTTTAGCGAAATCGTAGTTGGGGTATCGATAAATTTTCGAACAAATAGGGAAGGAATCATTTAAAGGAAATACACTGTTTTTAGTTATTAAATAAATAAGTAATTATTAGTCTTCGACAATTTCTCCAATCTCTATTATTCTTTTAATGTTCGATTTTGGTGAAATTAAAGATGGAAAGTAAATAGATTTCGAAATAACACTCTTGGGCACGTTATAACTTCTTTTGCACGCCAATATACCAAATGTTTGTAGTAGGAACTAAACATGCTGCAATAATCGATTTTATCGATTTAAGATAACCTTTGTCTCGTTAGATCTATCGCCGCAATCTTTTCTTTTAATCATTTATACATTCTGCATTTATATCTCGTCCTGTCTCTAAACGAATCATGCTATCCACAGAACCTAAATCAAACTACAATTCCTCAACAAACAAACTACGTAACATCAATCACATTTCACGCGTATAATTGTATTTGTAAAAATTACAAACAGAAATTTTTAAAAAGTACGATATAATACTTCTTTCTAGTAGCTTTCCTCGTTCGTGGTTAATTGGATAAAAGATCAATATGTGAAAGTATCGATGAACCAACTTGGAACGCTGTAATTTCAAATACATCCAATAATTGCTGAGAAGCGATCGAGATGATGTTTATCTCGATGGATGATAGATCTAGGACGAAATTATATCGAAAACAATAGAAACAGGTTCTCATCTCTATCACCGATAGAGATGGATGTAGATTAGGATGTATACTTTTGAAAGATATAGGAAGAAAAATTTTTGCCAATGAATTTATATCGAACAGCCTTGAAAGTAACACAAGATCCTTGCTTCTTAAAAAATGTCACCGCTAATTTTATAATCGCGCTATAACACTTACAGAATATTTTAAACATTCGATTTTCCTTCAGAAGATACATCACGAACTTTCCCTTACTTATGATGTAACCGCTATCGCTGTTACTCCTTGATATTTCCGTGGTTTATACATATCACCAACTATTAATTAATTCATTGGTTGTGACTAAAGTCTTCGATCGAGAGGCAGAAACGAGACGGTTGCCGTTCATATGCCGCTTGTCGGCTGCGACGAGGCTGAATACTTCATAAATAGCTTGAAATATACTTTCATTCGTTAATTGGCTTATCAAGGGCCTTGAAGTTCCCTTGAGACTCGAAAATATCGAAGGTTCATCGATTGAAATGGCGAAGATGAAACGAAACGTCCTCGATCTTCGGAGAGAAATGAATCGATTTTTCAGGTTGCTATCGAGAGAGGTCTGGTTTCTAGCTTGCCATTTTTCTTTCCCTCATTTTTCATGTCTTCCCCTTCGGTGGATGACAGAAGGTCGATGCAGTTCTTGCCTTTTAAGATGCGATTCTCTTGTTCCAGGCTGGACGATCGATAGCGACACTCGAACCATCAAGAACGGGTAGAAATGACAATGACACATTAGATGGTCTGGTTGGTCCGCATCCGGCCTGGAAACACGAGCGGCGCTTCTCTTGTTGCGAAAGATTCTCGTACGTCAACATCGGTATACATATCATGGAGATATCGAAACTCTGATGTGCGAGCTTGCTCGAGTTTAGTGGTTTTTGGATCGTAAAGTAGAAATTGAATGTTTAAAGGAAGATATCTAACTAACGTGTATTTTTGAGAAATGTTTACGATTGAAGGAATTGGTGGAAAAGAGCATTTTTCGTTAAAAGTATTGGTTTTTCTAAAAACGAGATAAATAAGGGTTCGTAAGATACGTATTTATATGGAGGATATCGTTGTGAAATATACACGGATTAACAAACAACAACACTTGAAAACACTAAAAACGAGTTCGTAAAGTATAGTTCGACGTACAAGCGTTAAATGTGAATATAATCGGGAAGGTTTTCAACGAATCGAATTTGCAGAAAATGAAAATGTCGTCGTAAACCAATCTCAAAGTTTTTTACACGAAGTCTTCATCTATATTTGTTATTTTTTTATTAAAACTTTTATAGATTATTTTACATTACAATTCGCTAACAAACAAACATAAAATATTGTAACTAAAATAGATACAAAGTGTTAAAATAGTCGATTATTTTGCAAAGCGATCTCTTCACTCGTATCGTTTAGTAAAATTAAAAATAAAACAAATTTCATTAAGCATTCCTCACAAACGATACAAAAACTGAGGATTTTGAAAATGTGCATGAAACATGTTGTTTAATGTCACAAAAATTATCGAGACATATAAATATAGTTACAGACAAGAACAATCTCCGCGAGATGTACGAACAGGTGCGTCTTACCCTTTTCGTTAATTGCGTATCCATCATAAAGTTATGAACGTGCTTCTCCGCCCTGGTGAGCTCCAGCTTTCGGGAAACAACCGCCACCAGCAAGGCCGTACATCCGGCGCCCTAAAAACACCGTCAAACGTACCTGTGAAACTATTCACAGTATGTTTAATTACGAAACTAGCAATTCAGCCAGATATGAGTTAATTGAACAAAAACTTCTCAGTCATCGTCATTGGAAGAAACTGTCTGTAAATACACAATGTATGCATGCAACGTTTGTCTTGTTAATGATACGAAAAATTATATTTTTTAATACTTTAGCGGTGAAGCAGTTTTACCACACGCGTGTAAATTTTAAATGATTAAGTATATTAAAAATTAACGATTATAATGAGTATTATATTTTACGTTTCTACAGCTTTTAATTTTCCATAAGCTGCATAGATATTTGCAGCTTGTATGTGAGTAAACAAAACTTTGATTTCAGGAAATTAAAGGAGAGTTGACTAATATATTTCTACACTATTTATTTAAAAATATTCAGATGCGTATCAAAATTTGAACTACTTGTATTTTATATTTACATTATACACTGTCATGTATCCATTTTAATTAATTTTATTTGAATTGGTCTGCTTCATCGTTAATGCGCTAACGTAATATCACAATTCGTGCATTTTCGATGGAAGTTTTCGTAATTTTTCTTTTTCCGTAACACCGAAAAATATAATTTCGTCCTTTCGTTCCTTGTACAGGGGCAATTTCGCGAGGCCGCCATGTTTCCTACGTAAAAGACTTCTCTCAGGAAATTACTTCGTCTTGACGTTGTTTTCTCTGCGAAATTTTATCGAGAGAGTAAAGGACTCAAAGTAAAACGAATTTCATAGTTTTTTCGTTGACTATTGCCCGTTTACGACTGTTTGCTAACTAACAGCAATGCGATGTAGCCGTCGATGGATTTTTATCGAATAAAAACTTTCCAAACTGATTGATTCTTCGGCCAAAGGAACTTTCTCAGGATAGAAACTCTACTTTTCTGTAAGTGGATAAAATTTCATGGTTCATCGGTTGTCGCGTGTCTCACGTTTGAAGTTACCCTATACAGAGGGTTCTGGGCAAAACCATGGCACAATTGACAAGGGGATTTCTCGTGAAAAACTAAGTCGAAAATACAGAATCAAATGTTTTTATATGACGCTTTGTTTTCGAAAAAGTCGAAATTGAAAATTTGTTCGACACTGTATGCGAAAGTATGTAAAAAATAAAAAATGAAACTTTTCCATTTAAAGGCTTGTTAAAAAAAAAAGAATTTAAACACGTTTAGTGAAGAACTAATGCACGTATTTCGTAAATTTCCAAATTTCATTTTATTCTACATTTTCACTTTACTTTCACATACATGTTAATTATTCACATCCGTCCACTTCGAAATTAACCAAGTTCCATAATATGTATCTATTCGATAAATTTTGAAACTCGATTTTCTCGAAATTGTAGCATCACACGAAAAGATTTCATTCTATATTTTCAGATTTATTCGTTTATATAAAATCATTCGAAAGTTTTCAGACTTCTGTGTGTTGATAAAAGTTCTTGCCTCCTCGTTGACGAAGTTACCACGTGACTAATAAGGAATTCTGACCACGAACACATGGTATTTTGTTCCGATTAAAGATGTAATCTTCTCCTTTCTGTGTCGGTGGAATTATATTCACTTTGCGGTAGCAATACCCCTAATTTGATTCCATTATACGTGTAATCTGTTTTTCTGGACATAAGAGGGACGCGAACATGGTATGAACCTAATTCGCTGCTAGAATTCGGTTCACGAATTAGCGATATCACAATGTGAAGGATAATTCTTTTAAAACTTAGTAGCTGATTCTTCTCGAGTGTCGTGTTATGAATTTTTTATTTAAGCGGAAACCTTTACCGAAGATCATAAGCAATATTCTTGGAAGAACTAATGTTTCGAGTATGTCGTAAGTAGGGACAATTCTAATATTAAATTAAACTTTTTTAATTTAGTCCGCTGTTATTCAAGTTACAGATGTTTGTGGAGACCTATATCATAAGGAAATGGAATCTAAATAGAGATTTATTTCAGCCATTAAACGTTATAATGACTATCAAACTTTGAATATTCTCCCTAAATGTATAAACATCCGCAGTCTAATAATTATTACTCGAAATAAAGATTTGAAAGTCCTTTTGTATTCAAAGTGCTTCGACATGCTGTACTTTTGAATCCTATATTATAAAAAAAGAAAAAAATGGAAATAAAATTTGGTGTATTATAATTGGTTGAATTTACGAGTAAGCACTTCCCCATTTATACGCTCGCCACTGTACAAAAAGGATGTCCCCGTTCGAAAATAGAAGTTTGTTCATTTGTGATTAAAATTCCACTTGTTCGTGAGAAAAAATTTTAATGAATCATAGATTTTTACTTTGCTCTAAATACTAGGAATTAACACCTGTTATGAGTACATTACAACAATTTAGCTATACATAAAAAAGAATTATATAATATACTAAAAAGTAAAATGTTAAAATATAAAGTGAAATCAAGGTATTTATTATTTTAACAATGAAGAGTAACCGCTTCCTATAAATTTACCTAAACCATAAAGTTATCTTCGAGCTAGATTAGTTTAAGAGGATCATCCGATATACAATCAAATGAGAATCAAGGCTATAAACGCGAATATTACAGGACCATCCAGAATTTGAACACGTTTGTTAAGTGAAAAGGGAGAATTGGCTATGACTATTAAATTGGTTAACGATTCACAGCTACGAATGATCCCAAATCCGTGAATTAGCATCAGTCACAGTGAGCAGTAACAATAAGGAACCAGGCGCATTCC
Organism: Bombus soroeensis; assembly: GCA_014737365.1. NCBI lineage: Eukaryota > Metazoa > Arthropoda > Insecta > Hymenoptera > Apidae > Bombus > Bombus soroeensis. The sequence continues at coordinate 1,600,120 of JACXIL010000279.1, read as the reverse complement.
CAATGGAGAGATTGGAACACGCTGTCGCGTTTATCGTCACAAAGTGTCGCTTCGGATGCATCGTAACTGCACTTGGCGCGATGTTGCGATCGATAGCACTTGCTTTCCCTTTGTACTGTCGAAACATGCTGAAATTTCTATCAAATATTTTTGACGAGAATCCATGCAGATTTCATCGGCATCTTCTTGTTATAATTGTACGAAAGAGATTTGAATCTACGTTTCACGAATTTCCAACGATTAAAGCATAAATTTATAGGAATTAAGATTGAAAATGTGCAGTGCAAAGAGACAAGCAAGCAAATATACTAAATGTGTTTGATGCATTTAAAAATGCGAAAAATATTCAGACACTTGCTTATTTTTGACAATACAAGTGTTTTAATTAAAGTATTACGGATAAAACGAACTGCATTGATTTTATTCTTTATAGTCATCATTTCTACGTATAGTACAATATAATAGAATATTATGACACGATCAATAGCATTTCTCTTTCAATGTGCTGTCCTCAAAGTAATGCGATAGATGTGTAAATTCTACGAGAATTTCCATATTGTAATACAACTATGTTTCGGTCTAATATTTACTATCAAAATCTATGAAGGATCTTAGTTAACATGCTATCCTTAGAGAAATGCGGTAGGTGCATGCAAATCTCGCGAGAATTTCTATATTAAACTTTGGATTTTGGCCTTACCATTATTCCAGTAGAAACGGCTATACCTCGACCGCAGTACGTGTTGGGCACGATGTCACCGAAACCGACGCTCAGAAACGTGATAGCAATGAGCCACATAGCATTAAGGAGATTCGCGTGCTCCTCGTCGTGAAACCTGCCGCCGTAAAACGAAAAACATGATAAAATATTAGTCGACGTTTAAACTAGGCTCCGATAAATAATCGTATCACTCGACGATTAAATGTTTCATTAGATACTTTATTTCATTCGCAATTACGGCGAGATTTCCTTAAGAGATAACTGCAGACTACTAATTCTGATTTCAATGCCAAAAAATCATTTAAAATTATGTCGTATAGGTTATAATTTTTGTTTTCGTTAGCACGTTTATTGCCATTGATGCGACAGTATAGTTGTTTAACAATGAAATTTCTGCTTAATACAAATTGCTTAATACAAAGACACTTTCGATGAAATAATACAGTTTTCCAGTGTAAATTTAATAGCGAAGAATGTATTAATTAGTTGGTATCTTGAAAGTATTATATAAAATTGTTTAAAGATATTTGAAGTTTTAGTTAATCCGAGATAGCTAAGAATATAATATAGGAAGAGGAAACGTTATGGAAGATCGTCGTTTATTAAAGTCTCGAGAGTCAGTAAAACAAGTCTGACCACGCATGGTCTTGCTCTACTTTCACTTACGTTACTACCGTTGTCCTATTCGCATGATGTATTACATTTTATTGTACATTTTCTTTCCACATTTTAACTATATTGCATAAAGAATATTGTTCCTTTATATATAATAATTCGCTATAAAGATTCATTAGGTACAACAAGTAATTACTGTTAGACAGCGGATGTTACACATTTATAGAAAATTTACATGTACCGAAATAAGCAAATAAGTATGTTTTTATAAAATTTTCGTAAAAATATGTAGTTGTATAAATATCTATAGTCGAGAGACCATAGCTCAACGTAGAAACTATTTGTGACGTAAAGACAATACATAACAACATTCAAACAAGTCTGACATTAAAATTATTCTTTAAAGCTGTTGAAAGAAAAGTTCGTAATTTTCTTTACCTTTCTTTCCCTATATATTATATTTCCACTATACTTTCATGAGCCTGTGTGATATGAATGTATATCGATAAGAACTTTTCCAATGTTATGTATCCCTATTTACTCTTACTTTTTTTCAATGATACTTTTCTTCCTCATACTTCTCAAAACTACGCGAAAAATTAACGAGCACGTCCTTACAATACCACCGTTATTCCGCGATCCTTCTAACCAGTTAATTGCTTAAGCTCGATTTTCGAAACCGTTAAACCGCATCCAGGCGATGCATACGCTCGTGATTTGCATGACAAGAGGCTGAATTAAAAAACGAATTACAAATGCATTTACTCGAATTAAATTGCTGCTCGAGAACAAAAAGTTCCGAAAGATTAACGGCGCCTGTTATGATAATACCGCCGCTTTCAATCTCGTTTGTTAAAATGCGTACACGAGCAAACGAGGTCTTTTCTTCGACCGGTCGAATCCGCGAAATTCATTATCGGAAATCGTTAACTGGGGTGGGACATCAGAATAACACGCGCCTCGACTAATCCTGCTCGTTAAACCGAACTCTTCTAATGGGACAGTTAGTGTTACAGCAGATTCCTTTTAGGGCGAGATCTCTTTTGCTGCTTGTCCAGAGCATGATCCCTGTACTCGAGAGATCGAAGCAGATTCATCGACTCGATATTTGGTACTTTGGTTCTGATGTCGCTAGATCTACAATCCCACGGTTCGTTTTAGTTTCCAATCGCGTTTTAGTTTCTATTCTTCGATTTTATCCTTATATTTTAATGGATTTATATTTTTTGGATATTTTGTTTATTGGAAATTAGATTGAATATTCTGTGTAAAAATACTTTTTATACTCATGTACGTAAAGCAAAAGAGAAAAAGGCAAATCTTATTGTTGTGATTAAACAAAAGATACAGTAGATATAAATGTCAAAAGATATAAACGATATAAACGTAACGTGTCTTTCTTAAAAGTTATATCATACTTTTTATATTAGCATTATTGTTTTGTAATATGCATCCAAATATATTACAACTTTGCAATCCTTCTCCACCTAATTCGTCAAATTATTAGTTTTGTTCTCAAGAATTTTTCAAATTATACTAATGCCAACATTCCCTTATCTGCGACGTTTCCAATTTATTCGCCGTAACATGTTTAAACGCCATTAAGAGTGATTCCACCCGTCTCGTTTTATCAATTGAAGCACCTTTTTTAATTAGCTGTCGGTATTAAGGCGCGTAATTGGATTACGCGGTGAGGTGTTTTCGCCAAAAGTACGGTTCCCTCTCGAAATAATTGAAACGGTAGAACGAAGATGTCGGAACGAGATGTGGGATTTTCGAAATCGAGCGTGGTACGTTGTATGCTTCAATGGGAGACAGATGGAGGAAGAAAACGTAATTGAGTGGTTGCTTTCGTAAGACTTCTTGCACTATTACGACTGCATGATCTACCTATTTGACAGAGGAAGGTAGACATAAGGATCAAAACGTTTCTGGCGTATAGTTAAAATAAATTGTCGTTCAGTTTGAAATTATTGAAATAAGCTCTAAGTAAAGTAATGAAATGTTCATTTTCCAATTTATTTTGAATATTAGAATAAGATATTAGACTAACGGAAAATGATTATATGAAATTCATTAAACCGAACGAATGATAAAATTGGATTAAATAGAACATCAAATCTCATTCGTTAAATATGTCGAATCTTATTACCATGTTTTATAATAATCTGCAAGAAAATATCATTGTTGGACATAAAGATCAATCATAAAAGTGTGACAACAGAGGCGTGTAATTCAGCGGTAAAAAACACGGATAATCTTAAAAGCTTGAAAGGTGTCAAGCTATTGGCCGTAACATTTCTCATCGTTAAAAGCATCGAAAAGCGTTAAAGGTACTAGATAAGAGAGGCTGAGACCATAAAACGGGAAAGGAAGCACACGATCTAGCAGATTACCTGCCGAAAAAAGATGATAATGCCTACTGCTCTAAAACGAAAATCTGCCATCGATATTGGCAACTGAAACATCGGTGGTAGAGAATATTGACAGTTTATTAAGAAAGTAATATACTTGAAAAATCATAAATTCTCAGATATCTGTAAAGGTTATCTTTAAAAATGAATTATATTCTAGAACGTTACTTAATAAATCATTATATTACCTAAGAGAGAGAATATTACGATTTAATGTCTATCTAGTGCATCGTGTCGCTATTTCATCATGATATTTTACATCTTATTACATTGAATTTTATGTCGACAACGATCATGATAAAATGTAAGTAAAAACTGTAACCCGACTTTATCTTTGCTTTCCACGCATGAAAATAAAAAGATACAGGGAGTTTCCATTAGAGCTCTTTTTACAAACGAGTCGGTGGATCTCGAGGAAAAGGTTCGTTTCTACCTTGGATCGCGTGTGTAAAATTCTAATTCTGGAAGAAACTGGGACTTTGGGAAAACGAGATGAAGGGGAATGAAGGAAAAAGTAATACGAAAAAGACAGCAATAGAAGAAAATGCCTTTTTGCAAGTTGTAAGCACAAAAAAAAGTATTCTCTCTTTGCATGAACGACAGATTTACAAATAGATATATTGATATATTATATCGATAGATTTTGTGATTTCCTATTAAATATGAATCTCTCAGAAGCCAAACCGATCAATTACATTTTTCGTAATTAAGTAAGTGCTCACCATGTATCGAAGTGTTTTCCAAACAGATCCACATTGAACGTGTTAATAGACACTTTACCAAAAAGACAGATTGTATATTTAAATCTTATCACCTTCTACGAATCTTCTGGCGCAATCTTTCCGAAACGTGTCTTTGTCGAAGCAGCGTTATAAATTCTCAGAAAATTTCATTGGCATCCGGCTTGAAGAATCGGGAAGCTCTTTTCTTCGAAGGTAGACATCGACCTCCGAAAGAGGATCGTGAATGAAATAGAAATAGAAAGAGAGAATAGCTTCGACAATACATACATGGACGAAAATTTAACTCGTCTCCTCTTCGTCCAGCACATGGAGATAAGGGAGAGAGAGAACGATAGTAGTCGGTGGATGTCTTATTTAAGGGTAGAAGACTGGAAGAGATCTATTCATCGGGAAGGGAAAGAGGAAAAAGTCGAACGAAAGGTTTTATCGAGAGCAACGACGGGGAAGGAAAAAGAGAAAAAATCTGAAGGTATGGCGCTTAGTCGCGCGAGAGACTGGCGAAGTCTTATATTGGCCCGCAAGATTGATCGTTTCGATGCTCTTTACGATTCCCTAAATCGGCTTCGCTATTTACAGGAGAATTTAATTATACGCGGCCCGACAATCTCGACCCCTGTAGTAAATCCTTCATTGTCGTTTTAACTACCGAACCCTACGTTCCAGTCTCTTCAACGTTCTACGCGTTTGTCCTGTATGCGTCATTTAGGGTTTCACAATGTTCGTAGGTTGTGTATGGACTATGAAACGTGCAATGGATCTATTTCTTAATTTACATATTTATGCACACTGGCTCACGAAAGTTATATTTGAATACTTTTATTATACGTATATTATACGTGTTTTATAAGATATTTCAAAATTTCAAATCCAAGTTTCAAAACATTCTGAAAAAAAAAGATATATTCAAGACAATGGTAAAGATATAAAAGGGGATATCTTTCTGGTAACAAGGTATAAATTAAAGGACGACAAATTTGATTTGGTTTTCTTCCGTAATCTTCTATCATTACATTAGTCGATTTATATGTTCTTGTTATCGGTTAGTATTGGAAGAACGATCGAAGGAATAAAATCACGTAGCATTGTGAAAAATATTGTACGGAATTAAAGCGATATTGGTTTGAAGAAAAATAAAGGTCTGTGCAGTTTACAGCCAGGACAATGAGAATTCACAAATATCTGTATTTGAGAGTTACTAAACTTTAAAAGAAAAGAATTCTAATCGTCGAATAGTTTGTTTTTCCTGATTGATATAATATTGATGTTTCGCATGTAATACATATATTTTCCTAAAGTCTGGCCAATAACATTACGTATACCTGATGCGAAATTAAACACTAATTAAAAATAAAAATAAATTCTAATTGTTTTACCTCTCGCACTGGCGTAACGTCCACGAGGCGATGATCCATAAGGAGACCATGAAGACTAGCAACACGGTTCCCGGGCAGATGGTCATTAGGGTCTTCAGGACGAATCTGGTGTTGAAGTTAATACGATTCAAGGCCCCTATGCTGCGCGACGAGGCGTCCGTGAACAGCTTCGAGTGCAGCAGCATAACACGACAGATGAGGTAGAGTCTGAAGAACATCGGCAACGATAGGATAACGTCGTATGGCACCCATGTCGAACCGATGTTACCGCCCTTGTTTGCCAGCTTGGTCGTCCACAAGAAATAATCTTCCCTTGGGATCGGATGGATCGCACAGATTAACAACTCGAGAGAAATCTGCGCGATCCTCTGCCAGGTCATCGCGATCCGCCAATCGTCCGCGCAGTTATCGATCATGAACAACTGTTGACAAAAAGAAATACCCTTTGTCATAATTGGTTATGGGGATGATAATAATTTTTCTCTATTAATTAGCGAAGACGAATTAACTGATCATTCGGATTGCAAATCTCTCAGATTCTTTATTTAAAAATTACCTATCTATTTAATTTCTGTAAAAAATAAATTACATTATATTTATATTTGAAATTAAACCCGGCATCATCGAAATTCAGTTGTTTTTATTAATCTTGAATTTCGTAACAATAAAAAGTCAATACTTTTGAAACATTCAAAGAGTCAAGCATATATGTACATACACATACATATTTAATATTAAAATCAAATAAAAATAGAGTAAATGGCAATGTAAAATTGATTGACATATATTGAATTTTAAAATCATTTCTCTCTAAAAGAATGTTTCTTTTCTACTATTTTCAACAATAATTATATATTTCAATGGGATTAAAAAAGAAACATGTATTTTATAACATTTTTTTATTTCTAACTATAGGATTTGTTGCATGATATTGTATAACCAGGATACAAATAATGTTATTTGAGACATCATTTAATCATTTACGCGTTACTGGAGCCTAGCAGGCAACTTGACGCTTTCGAATAAGATTATCGTAATATGACAAGATGCACAGCGATGAAAAGCATAGTTAAGTTACGTTGTATTTTCCTATATGCTGGCATGTCGTTTCTCGAGCTTTCCGTTTTTTCGTGGCCAATCTACGGTGACGTTATACCCTGGTTTACCATCCTCACGCGACATGATATCACCGACTTGCGGAACAGCTCGATAGGATAAATATTTAATCCTGTCGTTACTTTTCAACTCGGCTCAAAGGGGAATTTGTGGCCAGGTAAAAGGCGCTGAGAATGCAAACGATATTTCACTCTCAAGGTTAAGCGCATCGGAAAAATCGAAGGTAGACTACTACTTTAAGAGAGCGAAATATGTACAAACCGGTTTCAGTTAAAGAGATAAAAACCGATTGGATTGATTTTTCCATATCTTTTTACTCTTTCACGCAGAAAATAGATTTCTCGTTTTTCAGTTAATGGTAACGCGTGTTTGATACTGGATATGGTAAAATAGGCTAAAAAGTATAAAAATAAACAGAGAAGTTAAAAATATAATGAAAACGGTTAGAAAACATTGAAATTCTTGGAGTAAAGACATTTTTTGTATAGAACTATTTTTATACTTTTATGTAAAAAAATGATTTTGTCTTTTTTATTCGATATTCGATATTGGAAAATGACACGATAGAACGAAACAATTGGAGATAAAGAGAAAGGTTAAAAAGAGTAAAAAATTTTACGATGAATCCAAAAATTCTAGGTACCAAGAAATTCTCTATACAGAATTCTTCTTTTATTCCTTCATACAGGAAACAGATTTCGTTTTTTTAATTTGACTGAAACATATTACAAAAGAAGATTAAAAATATAGAGAAATATTAAAGAAGGCAAAAAAAACTCGAAATTCTTAGAAGAAAGAAATTTAAGAAACTTCTTTACAAGAAATCACGTTAAGTGAGAGATTCACTAGAATGACAAAGGTGCAAAGAGAAGTTGCGACAAAACAACCGTCGTAAAGCTCGCGAAATATTGCCGATAATGTTTGCAGTGCATCGATTCTTGTGTTTTACGAGAGATAATTCGTTCGTGGGATAACGATGGTTCGAGAAATCCTGTTCTTCACCCGAGCAATCTTCCCAGTTGGTATCGATAAAACGAATTACGACAGTTACGAAGAGATCGTAGCGAGGTTGCAGTAGGGTGACGGAGAGAGCGTTCGTATTTCAGTGCTCCTTGTCACTGGATTCCACCCTTGGCACGGCAAGTGTGTTCTGCATTTTACAGTCAATTTGTAACACGATACCGGCTTACTATCATCACAGGGAATACTTCAACTTTTAGCCACTCTGCGTTTTGTAGCACCAACAGTTGCAGTTTATTGCTCTGCTCATTGTAAAAATATAAGACGGTGAAAACTAAACGAAACCATTTGTAAAAAGTTTAGTTGTAAACTCCGGTTTTAATAAGAAGATGAAGTCATACGAAAGTTTATCCATAAAAATGACTAAATATCAATACAATATAATTTGTATAATAATAATGAGTATTAATATAATTCTTGAATATAACATTTTATAAAACGCGAAAGAACATAAATAATCGATGTTGTTATATAAAATAGCTTTTAGTTTTAATTTCATTAAACAACTAGGCTGTTTCCGCATTGTCTACACAATTCCTTTTCTCTTTCAATCTAGCTGTATCATTCTAATTACATACTTAAAGTATTCAAACAGACATCCTTAATATTCCAACGTTCACGATAATCAATATCAGCCGGAAGAACTTGCAGTGGAATTCAAACAACGTAACAACTTCGTCGGGCTTCGAACTTGAAGACACAAGATAAGAGCAAGGAAGCGGAAGCCTTATTAAAACATCACACAAGATCACAGTCTCTGTTAAAAAAGTGAAAAGAATTAATCTACAGCTTTCTACGAATCAATGTTTCTTACTATGAAAAGGAAGCACGTTACAAGTCAACCTGGAGTCCCGATCAAAGGCAAGACATTAATCTCTCTGTACCAAGCATGAAGCCATTAATCGTTCTCAACTTCTCTCCAATTCCACTTATACCTCTTCCTTCGCGATTCAATGACGGCTACTAGTCATGAACTAACATCTCTGGCTTGTTGCATGCTTTTCAAGGCTATCGTCGAAGTTTTCCATTGAAATTCTTCAGTTTACAGCACGTTTCATCGTTATCAAAAATCGATGGAAATTCTGGCAACTGTTAGTTATCGAGCATCTCAATTTCCTAATAACAAGAGGAAACTCGAGCAGCGAGGGATTCAGAAAGATAGAGAGACGAGGAAAAGGGTTGAAGAGCGAGATAGAGCGAGGCACCGGTAGCGAATCGAAAATCAATAAATTTGAACTTCGCTACGAGTCACGGGACATCGCGACGCATCACGCTTCCAGAGAGATTGTCTACGTCGATCAACGCGCTGCTCGAAGATAAGCTTTTCATTTCGCCGAGCGAAGTCAGGTGATCCGAGCAAATCTGCGCATGCAAATTGTTGATAAACGGCGATCAACAGGTGCTGAAAGGTCAACGGGCCATTAGGCTCAAATCCAAGCGTTCGCCACTAGGAAATGCGGACCTCGTTCTCATTCGTTTACATGGAGCTGCGCGTACTTCGACGCTTAAAATTAGACCGCTTCTCCACCTCCCTATTTATCCCCGGACCCTGTCCCTCTCACTTCTCTTTGTAACAGGGAAACGTTTCATTGAGAACTGGTAATTCAACGGGAACGTGTTGCCGTCCTATTACGTGACTTGCTTCTGTCAATAATAGTTTCGCGTTTCATTCTGGTAAAACCGGTGTTGCTGATGTTTGTTTGATAGTTTGGTGCTTTGCGAACGTTGCAGGGCGCCTTCGTTAAATAAGAAGAATTAATCTTTTACAGTCGTATGTCGCCACAATGGCGACATTTAAAATTTGTTTTCAAAGTCGAGTGACACGATAAATATTTATTAACTCAAAGTCGCTTCGATCAGTTGGTAATGCCATCAGAAAAGTACACCGGCCATGAAGGTATAATCGTGATTATTAGAGTATGTTCGGAATTTTGAGTGGCCGTCTATTTGTAGCACGGACAGGCCCATTCCCTCTTTTAGGAAATTCCGAATTACATGTTCTCCTAGAGCTGTAAACCTAGTAATTCCGAGGTCAGGTAAAAAACCTCGGGAGAAGCCCAGCCGGAAAGGCACGATGGACGGAAGAAACCCAACGGCTGATAGGGAGAATCAGCTACGTAGGAGGACAGTTCATCATCAGACATCGTACCGTGTGGGTGAAATACTTCACTCTCAACAAGATCTTGCCACCGCCGTGTTCATAACATCAAACGTTACATTTATACAACAAGTGCAAATGGAGTGCTAGATTATTCTAACACTCGATCTATTAAACCTCCTCCACCTTGAGCGTTAAGTCATTCGAGGTACGCGATATCGACCGATCGGTTTGACCTGACCAGTTGCTCTTTAGTCGAGAATTCGCAACAGAGTAGATATGTTTTTTTGGCGAACAAAAGTAATATCTGACACGTGACATTTTCTATTAAGACGCGAAAAGAGGAAGTTACAATTGATGAAATATTTAAATTGTTGATCCGTGGAACAAAGAGTCTGCCTTCATAGCTGTGACGCTGCATCAAAGTATACCAGGACGGTGGAATCTTCGGTCAAGAATTGTCGTTTCAACGCGAATATTAAACGTCAGAAAATTCATTCTTTGCTTGGAGGTCGTCTCACAGTTCCCCAAAACCTTCCTTTCGGCCGAGTTATTACGCTGTCTGTCATATTCGATGCAACGTTCTCGATACACAGTTATGACATAGTACGACGTTTCGTTCCGAATTTTCAGCGAAAATATCGGGGACAAGTCGACGAGCTTTGTATGATATCGAGTGACCGTTGGCAACATTGTTTTCTTCTTATTCCTTTCTTTTTCAATAAAAACATAGGACGAGATATTCGGCCTGTTTCGTTTGATGGTATAACAAATTTTTCTTTTATTTCTTGCGAGTGACGTTAATATTCGTGTTGTTGAACAAGTTAACTGGAAACTTAGGAAATATCATGGTTTCCATGCTCGCCTGTGGAATCTGCGTTTATATTTGCTATTAAAATTCACGATATTACCCTGGAATAGTTGAATCTTATTCGTTGTACTTGGACAAAATTCTAGTGTGCTGGTATAACGATGCTATAGAATCTTTTGCAAATTTATGTTTTGAAAGACATTTTGGAATAAACCAAATGCTAAAACTTTAGTTTCGGAATGGCAGATAAAATATTTTAACTAAGAAGGGCAGATTAATCTTCGAGTATTTACAAAGATCTATTAAAACACATCTCTCTAATAATTAATAAAAAAACTTTTCCAATAACTTGATAATATTTCAATTTCCCATGCATACGTATATTTCATAGTGTGATCTGTACATTTCTGTCAAACGCAATCATCCGTAATTACCCAACAAACTTAACAGGAAACCGAGCAAATTGGATCGACAACATTCCTAACCGCAAAATTCTAACTGGCAACGTTACGTCGCAATTAACGTGAAATTGTAAAGTCGAAAACACATTCTTTCTGCATTTCTTTGATGTATCCATTAAACGTGCAAATACGGCCGAGGAAACGAGGAAACCATGAAACGTACTTGCCCCCTAAAAATAATCCACGAAAGTAGAAACAGCAAGGATTGTACTATGAACCGCGTTCCTGGCTGATCTCCTTTATGAATGTGTATCGTTTCAGGACTACTTGGGCTCGCTTAAACGACCACAGGTAAATCGGCTTTCATGCATGCCTTCCGTCGACATTCCGCCGTCTTTTGCCGAGGATTACGTCGTAGATCTGAACGTCCACCTTGTATTACGCTTAATTAAACAATGAACGCCTGAACATGATACTGTTAGGGTCAACAAAATGATTTAACATCGTGGTGCTCATTGCTGGAACAACTCTATCATTTCCAGTTAACTGATGAACAGAAGGGTGGATTTTCCATGATTGATTATTAATAAGAATAATTGAGAAGTAGAGAGCGGAAAAAGGTAGAGATATTTTTGAATTCTTTATCGCTTATTAGACAATATTTGATAACACGCGTTTGAGTTGTTGATTTTTGTCATGTGTTACTTTTAGATTCAAATCTGAAATACCTAAAAATTTAATATTGAATAGATCGATTATTAAGTGCGGTAGATTTTGCGGAAATTAAGAAAAGACGTGGATTCAAAGTGGTATTATTAAAAAAATTAATCGTTGCTTTTCTATGATAATTGGATATTTACAGGCGTAAAATTACGAAATATGTTACAATATCACTTTTACTATGAAACTTGTTATAAAATTATAGGCAAGTTCGAGCCTGTATAATTGACGGGAGTTGAGGAAGGATTATTAAATGGAAATTATGACGTAAAATACTGTTCAATAAATGTGTTTTCGAATCGCTTATATTTGTAAACGAATGAGTTAGAAACTGCTTACGCCTATGCGTTCGAACTGCCTTTTAACTCTTTTTTTTTTTTCTGTCGATTTCGCTTGAAAATTGGAACGAGTTTTTCCTCTGGACGTGTGATTGACGTTTTTACGTTGTTGTGGAATATCGAAGGGTTTATTTGCGTATTGACTCTACGCACGGTTATCTCTGGTAGCCGTTCTGACACGTGACTCGTGAAAATAAAATGGTCTTCTTCTGGTAGATTAGAACAAACAACATACCGTACAAGCTTAATAAAAACATTACAAATACTTTTATACAATTACATATGTGTAACTATATTATTATTATATAATTATTATTATAATATTATATAAGTATATTATTATTAATAAGATAACTTTTCGTTAAATAGTACAATTTCTTTTGTTTCATTATCAAACTTGTTAATATTATGCAAGGTAATATTATCAATGCTGGTAATTTGTATTTATATCATTTTGCAAATTTTAATTGATATACGTCAATGTGGTCGAAGCATGGGCATCGTCACAACAAATACAAAAGAGAGTACAGTTTCAGGCACATGTATAATATTTCAGGCAATTCAGTATCATGAAAAATAAAAACTGTTAATCCGCTTTTTACTTACCGTGAATTGATAATCAACGTAACACGGAAATACAGTGCAAAATGAAAAAATTACAACTTCTATCGCATCAGTGCAATAAATATTATTTATTTTCCTGGATTTCAGCTAAGTTTACTGATATTTTCCTCGATTTTAATCAAATTCAAAACAATATACATATCCTAATCCATTATACAGAATACAATAGATAAGATTTTCGATCGGATACTTTGCGTATTTTCACCATATATCTCATAAACAAGGTTTCGCTATTGTGCATTCCATGGGAAATTGATGTCCATTTTTTAAAATTCAAATATTATATTCTCGATAAAACGCTAACTGTGGATAACGACGAAGCCTCGATAAAAAGTATTTAAATCCGTGAAACCACAATTCCATAAAACACTTACAAACAATAAAACCCTAAATGCTCAAAAAAAAAAAAAAAAAAAAAAACAATGGAAAAATCAGCTTTCGGTAATTGAATTTCGCGTTTCTTTATAATTATACAAACGTTAAAATTTTAAATTTATACAAGAGATAATTTCCAAAAGCGTATGTATAACGTGGATGATTTCTATCAAAATTCTTTGGTACAATTTTTTATTCAAAACAAATTTAATCAGAGTATTTCTAACAGAAGCGATCTCCCTTAAATTTTTCGATTTTTATTAGGATAAAAAGACTGGAGCAAAATCGGGAAAGTTACTAAACTGCGCAATTACCAAAAAGATGAAAATTGACGAGAATCGTTCGTAATACGAACGCTTCATTTCCAACATATGCTTCGAACGAACATTTCGAACACGAAGAGGAACATCTCGATATAAATCCTACGTGATTGCATCGAAAAAATAGATTATCTTCTTATCGAGTGAGCATTCGCGAAAGTGGAGATCGGCAGGCGTGACGCTCGGACATCCAAGGAATTAAATTCAAATTTCAACAGAGTATCCTGGTTAAGCCGTCCCACGAGATTATCGTGATCTCGAAGAATCGCGTGCAGCGTACCCATTAAAATTTGCAATAACGGGGATCGTTTGCAGTATACAACGCTCGTTGCTCTCGGATTAGTTAGTTACTCTTACAGGCGGGGCTCGTGAACCGGTTACGTAGCAAGAATCGAATCGGTTTACGACTGGCCCTTATATAAACCTGTGAAACGCTCGGTTTGAAACGCATGGAAATGGCTGAGGTTATCAAACATCGTCAGGAATTCGTTTGTTCTACATGGAACTTCCCCCGAGTTGGTTTTCTTTTCACAGATCGTTGGTGGAGGAAGAATCTGCGAGGCAAACACGTTTCTGGGAACGAGGGAAGATAAAATAATTCAAAATTTTCGTCTTCTTTTCATATTTACTCAGACGAATGATAGAATATTGATAAAATATCGTGAAATATTTATTTCACTCGCGTTTTCCCTATTTCAGTATAATAAATATAATATTTCGTATAAACAAAAATCTTTTTACGAATACAAATTATGAGATTAAAGATGAATAACGTGTAAATAAATTTACAAAATTCTTTTAACAGTGTAATATTAAGAATTAAAGAATTAATACACCAATATATAAATGATTAATACTATTGCCTAATTATAGCACAGATAAACAGAATTGTTCTAACCTTTCCCTGTTCGCTTTTTAATTACTACTAGTTATTTTTAGTTGATGGGAAGAGATGTTAAAATGCTTCCTAAGTTCAAAGGGTTAACGCGGGAAACCGCGTCAGGATACGCCTATTCAACCGAGAACATGGCTCCCAAGGGAAATGAATAAGTTGCCTCGTCACGACGAAAAATGAGTATCTGATAAAGAGTAATAGACATGTAAAAGAGTCAGCTGTGAAAAATGTTGACACACTCCTCGTGGGAATGTATCGTTTTAACGGAGCGTTAAAATACAGTTGGCAGATACTCAAAAAGAGATCACAGCGTTGCTGGAAATCAACAACGCGATGTTTAGCAAAGTAAATAATTATATGGACCGTGTGTACGCAGTAACGTTCGATGATTTTCTCGTGTTGAGATCGGCGTTTCAAAAAATTGGTTCACAGGGACTGTATTCACGCTCTTTGATTACCGACGTTTTCGAAATCGCTCGCTGGAAAACGTGATTTTAATTGCACCGAAGAGAGTGTACCGAATCGTTGCATCCGATATCGACACACAATTTATGTTTGCGTCGGTTCTCGTCAACAGCGTTGGCCGGGTCGATCGCGCGTAGGAAATCGACGAAATTAATTTTATGGTGAATGCAAAGTTTCTGCAAACATTTCACGGCAAGTGTAATGGGTTTGCATCAGTTTTACTGGAATTTCACTATCTACGCTGATAGTCTTTATCGCTTTCATGATGTCCAGACCTGGCGGAATTTTCTATCGGTTGGGTTTGACGAAAAATCAATATTTCTCCCTCGCTCTCAATAATACAATCTTCTCTTTCGCTCCCTTAAATTTCTTCACTGATTTGAAAGAAAAATTCGAACATCCTGGAAGAGAAAGTTTCTGAGAATCTCACGAAACGATCGAATTTCCTTTCTTGATGAAATATTTTTCATCGGTCGAATATGGATGAAAGTTTCGGTAACGTGACTCATTGAGCGCAACCGTCTAAGTAAGAAAATAGGTCTGCGATATAAAGACTGAAGAAGAAGATATATCGCGAGGTTTTGAATAGCAGCCTCCCAACGGAAGTTGGGATCTTAATATGGTAGCCCAGGGGCTGTTCGAATGTCTTCCCTTTGATGTGGATTCACGAAGCGCACAAAGGGATCAAATGCAAAGAAGTACACAGCAACTTTAAACTCCTGTAAACTATGTTAAATTATTTTCTCATTAATTTAGTGAAATATAGATTGGTATTAAATGTGCGCTTAATTTTAATACAATATTGAAATTTTTAATAAATAATTTTGCATGCATTTTGTAACAAACCACCGTCGTCCTCGATGAGATGACGATTATACCTACAAGGGTATAACATTGTCAGTTATTCAAAGTAGGTATACCAAGCAAGTTATGTCAGCAAAGTGGCAATCGACATTCCCAAATTGTTTTAATATATTTAAAGAACCAATAATTTAAACAAAACTTCTAAACAATGATAATTCAGTCAAAGCTTTCAGCAATGCATCGAAAAGTTTTATCATGCATTATCTTTAGAGAAAGGGAAAAGAAAAGAAACAAGATACAAATGGATGGTAGTTATTTTCAGAACCTAGATCCGAATTTTATGAAGTCTAGAAAGACTGAAATATTTATAGCATCCTGATGAAATATCTTTCAGTTTAAATCATGAGAGTGAATCGCGCAATGCTTGATTGGTGTCTGGGTAGTTTCTATAAAATATTTACTATTTTAATACAATTTCTCTATCCGCACAAAATAACATGTATATTACTTTATTTACGCTTTTTAATAATATCACGTTTAACCAGCTTATAGATATTATTTCACTCCTTAGTCCTTAATGAGCGAAAGCACAGAAACAGCTCGGTAATTTTCGAAGTGGTTTGGTAGACTGGCGAAAAAGTGGCTCGGCCCATTTCGACGCAGTTATTACAAAGTTAAGGAGTGCACTCGACGTTCTACTGGTGAGAAAGAAATTGCGAGCCAAATAGGTATGAATTGAGACGATAAATTTCCATCGATTACGCAGTAGGATTTAATGGCAGCCTCGTCTATGGAAAAATAGGTCGAAATGAAGGTACGATTCCGCTATAGTTAAAACGTTCCCGCTAACTTATCGAATCGTTCGATAAACGTCATTTACGATCGACTTCGATCACTGACTGTATTTTGTACATTACTTACGTAACAGCTTGCCCGGATTACATAATCGCACGGGGAAGTGGGATAATGAAAATCTAACGAATCACTCGTTAATGAACACTAATCGACACGAATATTGTCAGACTCTGTAAACTTAAAATTGGAAACTTAAAACTTGAATCCTTGACCATGAATGTTCTCCTTTCAAATTACAACAAACATGGTAATTATTTCCTGAATAATTAGTTTGGTATGAAATTTTGTATTAATTAATTGCTACCCATAACGATCGTCTAATTGTAACGAGTAGACAAATGAGGCGTAAAACACAATAGTACATTGTACTGTATAAACACTATAAAATATCCCTTTACAGTGTAGAATATTTGTCTTTTGTCCCTGTAGGTTTTATGCGGTAGTTTATACGCTATTTTCCTTCATAACGTCTCGTAAAGCTTTAATGTAAAGCGATTTAAATATCCTTTTAATACAAGGGGATCCCATTGAATTCCCTTTAAGCTTGAATCTTAGATGCTCTTATTAAATATTTATTTAAAACCTCCGTTCCAATATCGTATCTCATATATATATATATATACCGTCTTTTACGACGTAAGAATAAATTAAATCTAAAATTTCAAGTTTATTTAGTTTAATTTAAGCGGATGAAAAAATTGTTTTTATTAAATTTAATAACTCGTTAATTACTCGTAAAGTAGTTGTGAGTAAATGTAATCGAAAGCATTAGAAGATGTATCGCGAAAGTAATTTATTGAAAGAAGAAAATTCCGCTTCCTCTTCGCATGAACGACTTTTGAAACGTCGATGAAAACATTCTTTTCCGCATCCCGAGGTGGCAGACCGTCACTCGACATGAATATTCTAATAGTAGCAATTGTCGACTCTTCTTATGGTGGAAAGTTTCTTGTAATCCTCGAGCAAATTGAATGAAACTACCCATTAAAGTCCGTAATAAATGTTACGTTACCGATAGTTTGTCTCCGTATACTGATATCCATCTTAGATTTGTTTTATAGGATCAGTTTATTGTAAACGTTCGAACTCGAATTGACTGTCGAATCGCTTTTATTTCGTTGTGCCAACAAAATCGTGATTGGAAGATTCGAAACACATTTTTAACTAATATTTTGAAATTCATCGGATGATCGATGGTTTTTCATTAATTAGAATATTCTTCTACCTAGAGAGAATTGAAAATGTCCTCATCAATCGTGTATTGATCAATTAAAATTTACGAATCTCTAACGTTTTTATCTCAAACTAGAATTTAAATTCGAAGTTTAACAAGTACGTACATTGAATTTTGATTGGTAAAAAGTATTGTGAGAAGTGACGTGTTATTACACGATCAAACAATTTGCAATATTCTATTTTTTCTACCAGGTTTGCAATTTTCTTTGTTAAAATTTCGATGATCGATAATTGAATTGTTACACCCTTAAAATTCTAGTTATATTAAAAAAAATATTGACCAATCCTGTAAAATGTTAAATATATCTTACTTAGGAAAAAGATCTACACGAGAAAGTTCCTGAATTCCTCTCAAACCCATAAAATCTTGAAACACCGAATTTCACTTAGCAGCATGGAGAAATTTGCCGCGAAGGGGAGCACAAGAATTTGTGAGATACTTGCTCTGAAAAAAAAAAGAAAAAAGAAACGGACTTCCTAATGGAGCCAAGTTTCTGAATACCGATGTTAGCATTCCTGTAACTCTTTCTCGATGTCACGCCCGGCACACCGAATTAAATGTAATTTTTCCATTCTGTTTTTTTTTAAAGGTGAAGGAAATCGTATTTTCCGGCGTGAATTCTCCGCCTGCATTGTTCGCGGACCTTTTTTTTGCAAATTCTTGCACTGACGTATGTTTTTTCCCTGGCTGGATTTATGCGAAACGTTTCCAAGCCACGGCGAAAATCGACTTACTCCCCGAGATTGCGATGGAATTCTCTGTTCGCCGTGGGACGAACCTGCTTTGCCAGGATTAAAAATAAACAATTTCGAATTGTACGATTAAACGAAACGGGAGAACGTTTCTCGTGGCTTCTTCTGGAACAACACAGGAACGCAATCTTCTTGAAGGAATTGCTACCAATTCTCTTAGATTTTTAATAATGCATTGCTACACCCTGAATGTTCTTGGCATAGATTTAAGAAAAAGAATTCCAGGCTTTTAGGGAGAGTCACTCGGTTTGCGGAAAGATACGCTATTGCCAGGATACCTCTAGAGAGTTAAGGGATGCTTATAGAGGAGAATTCACTCCGTGGTGTGTTCTAATAGCTTTAAATTGCGGTTCTATGTCGTTGTGATATATTTCCTTCCTGTATGATTTCCTTTTATTTCATTTTATTCCTTTCTTTGTTACTCTCTCTTAATAAATATTATAACGACTACTGTACTTTCGATATTTTATCCATCTTTGGATATTACAATACTTTTATTAACTCTAGAACTACCGATAGTTAACACGAAGCTATTTCTACCAAGACTGGCCAAAATGATTGGTCTTTAAGAAATACGTAATAATAGAATATTTTCATATTTATTGATTTGTTACTTCCTTACAGAAGGAATTCCATGTTATGTAGTAGATTTTTGGTATTATTAATCCATCTGGGACCATGATCCCTAAACGAGGGTTGACACATTTATAAAATTGTAGAATCAGTGTTAACATCTAGTGATCTAGCGATCGATCCGGAATTTTCCTGATAACTGATATCGTCATATTGAATGATACGCAGTAAAAATTTGAAAAACGTGTGGCAAGTTGTACAAAACGAGGAAACTGGTTAATTGGGTTTCGACAAACAGATTGCAGGATCCTTTTACACTTTGACAAGCACCAGTCATTTTGACTGCTACTGATATAAGTAGCCTTGATACAAAATAATTTTGAGTTTAAATACATAAAAAACAAAATAAAATTCATTATATTATTCCTTTAGTTATCGTTGCGAAAGTCATTACATCATTGCGGGAAAAAGTATAATATGAAGTAGGAATTTTAAAATAAAATTGTAAAGCCAGTCAATTTGACTGGTGCGATAGTTCTAAAGTGTTAAACATACAGTCTATTTATAATATATGGAATATTCAATTTTTCACACTTTTTTTCATACTTTGTTAAATTATAAAAAGTAAACAAAATTACAATCACATATGTATATAGAAGAGAGAATTCTCAATTTTTAAATGATATATATTTACAAACATAAACATTGAAAGAAATGGTAAATTTAGAAGACTGGCACAATAAAGTCGGACACTTTCTGTTACAACGTAATAAATGTTTTTGACAGCTTTCTGATGTACATATAGGTTTGCTGGAACTTCGTCTGTTCCTTATTCCAAAGGTAAAAAAGGTTGAAAGATGATGAAAACCACTGTCGATTCGAGCTGCGTATCACTCGCATGCACTCTTTGTCGATTTAACGCGAAGCATGGACAGGCGTGAAGATGGTCGATTGGTCGAGAGTGGCTGTCATGCGCGTTATTACATCTGCTGTGTTTCAAGGAACGAATAGAGAAGTATATCAAAAAGTTTTATCGATTCTTTGTCCTCGTCGTTCTCTGTGATTCTAACGCTGGCACTTTGTTTGCTTATCTTCAGGAACCATAACATTTTTTTGACATTATTACAGCGAAAAGTACCACTGTCGAACATTGGGAGGAATGTCTTTTTATTAAGAAAAAATGTTTAATGATAAATATTTTTAAATTTAAGACAATTTCCAACTGTGCTAATATTAACGAAGCGGAAAGAAAGTAATTCCAATGATCTTTCATGAACATTGATTGACGAATCACCAATTAAACTGAAGTAGGAAACAAGTTTGGCATTATTACAGGAATATTTCACAAGTCTACAAATTTGATTTGATATTATCGATGAAATTTTTATTTTATACTATGTATTAATAGGGAGAAACGTTCGATATTCAACATTGTTTTAATTTAAAACAATATTACAGTCAGTTAATTATTATCTGTACCAGTGTATTAAATATTGTTTATAGAGTCATCGAAAGTTGTAAAATGGCAAAACAGTAATTACGATAGTTATGTATGAATATTACTTATAACGAATCACCAATTAAGGAACCTCTCGAGATTATTTAAAATTTTAATTATCAAAGTTATTCCCAGCGGTATATTATTATAGTAAAAAGTTAAACTAGTTAAAGGACACGCTCTGTTAGATGGTTAAACAAAGTTCGTTTTATCGTTTATAGCAGAAAATCATATTGGCTTGTTAATTACTATTAATTCGCAGCAGTAGCTAAAATAGCTTATATGTTGTAACGCGATTATAATTCCCAAGCAGAGCAGCGTTTTCAGTGAAGGGGAAACAATCGTGAATCGATCAGGCCTTTTTGTTTTATCAGCTAAACTGATTGTCTATCTGCCAAAATGTCGAATGATTCATCATGGCAGCTTCAATTCCAGTAAAACAAACGCCAGTGGCACGTGTTCTTTCTGATCTAATTACCATCTTTTTCCATTTATCGTTTTTGAAATCCAATTAATGGACATTGGTATTAAATATCATATATAAATTATAGATATTTCTTCATTTATGAAATTTCTATATTTATTTATGTAACAATATTAATATCTTCAGAAATTAATAATAGCAAGTATCATTTATATCAGTAACCACTTACTTTTGCGAGCAACTGTATATATTTCACGGTAATAGTACGAAGTTTAAATCGAGAGTTTCGAAACGAACAATTAAAAATTTCCGAACTTTCCGTCCTGCCATTGCAATGCCAGTGCGTGTTACGTCAGTTGGCCAGTCTAAGCTTGAACATTTAAAAGCCAAGATAAATATTGACTGCAAGGAGAGATGTTAGACCGGATCGTTTAACTTGGTTCTCAACCCTTTGTCGAAACCGTGTTTACACAAGCTAACAGACCATTCTTAATCTCAAACTTCGTCTCACTATCGAGGTGGTTGTGCATCACGTTACATACAAACATACTAAATCCATAAATCCTTATCGATTCAGTGTCGTGATTTTATTGCGTGATTTTATGATTACAATTTGGGATTGAACGTGAAATGAATTAAGTTTGAAAATTAAGAAGTGTGATGTGCAATTACTGTTGAATGAAGGTTGAAATTTTTTCATCGAGTAGAAGATAGAGAAGGATGAAGATGCACTGGTGTATACATAATTAAATACCATAAACTTTCGAGTTAAGTGTTATGAACTTCTTAATTAGCCTGTATTAAGGCATTAGGAAGAGCACTATACTTATACCGAACACAACGTAGATGAGATTCTCTATGGGAGATTTTGAGTTAGTTACGTTTATCGTGTTATGTTTTACACCCTCGAGTTATATAATTTAAAATGGAAATCGTATTTTCTGGAAAGTTGAGAATAGAGCCTGCTAACTTATTTTCTTGTGCACAAAATAATCTGGTTTTATATGCAAGATAAGACACATAAGTTGTATTATATTCTTTAAAACCTTAAACAATTTTTGAACGATAGAAAAATTTGATTAAGTTCGAGAAAAATGCCAAGAATTTCTCTTTTCTGATTTGTTAATACGAGAGTAAGATTAAGAAGCAGTAGGGTTAAATTAATTATTCGTTCCATTTCCACGTGACGCACCTAATACATTACACTCTACCACACGTTCAAACTATCTCTGTATCTCAGTTTCACATTTCCCCACGCACGACAACTTCCGAATCGATCAATCAAATTGCGAACCTCCACCGAAAGTCTTCGCAAATGGTACCGTTTGACCACGGATTGTTGACCGAGATATTCGAGTCCCTCTCTCTGTTAAACGAGCTCGTGCGATAATGCAATTCATTCTGCATGATATACGATCGAGAGATTAGCTCGATTCGAAGAAACCCGACCTGTTATCGCGACCAGCAACGTACCACGCGTCTGACTTATGACGGCTTATACCACTTACAGGTGAATTCTGCAATCAGTAATAACCGGTCTATCATCAATTACAGGTGAGGATTTATCAGGCTTACGATAAGAGGAGCAAATTACCTTCGACTGGACGAATCAGATATTCAAAATCAGAGGAATCTTGTAACATTCATATAAATTAGTCGATACTTAATCTTCGAAACTGTATATTATTCTAGAGGAATGTTATCCATCAGAAATTTCTTTGTGCTTATTACGTCAGCTGACCCTCTACCTAACCCAAGCCATACACCGCGGGCAAGTTGACAGCCAGATGTCTACGCATCCTCCTGCATACCCTCAATAGCCTCAAGGACTCACCATAAATCATGTCATTTTCATAGTTAAGGTCCTTCAGACCAAACAAGCGTCTTTGTTCTCTACATATATTGTTCACTACGGGAAGATACGGGGAAGTTGGCTTTCCTCACGTTCGGTATCTTCCGTTAGCAACTTTCTCTGGAGGGTGGTTAAGACCCTTCCTAGTCCACCAACCTTCTTATTAACCAATCAAAAGCAATGTCTATTACCCTCACCTTCCTAGCAAAAATATCCTTAACAAATCAACTCATTTCGTGCGCTAGGCACACCCATCACTAGCTTTCCTCCGCCACGGCATCGTCACTGAACGTCACTTATTCTACGTCTTTAGAATAGTCAACATGTCGCCACACTTATTCTACAACTCTAGAACAGTCAACGCGTCTTCATCGGTTCTCACCCTTCAATCATTCGTCTGTATCTTACGCAACGGCGTGACGATATTGTGTATAAAGTTGTTGGAAATATATATATTGTAACCTGTTAAGGCAGCGTTATACCAAAACAACCAGCCCTATTATCTTAACAGAAATCAGGAGATCGATCATCTCGTGATGTCGATTATTATAATCGTAACGGGAATTTACGACTTCCGTTGACGTGATATCTCGCGAACGCGTCTGCCTGCGACTGGTGGAAAATACCGTGTGTTTTATGTGAAGGTAGTGGGACTTTGAGTAAAAAGTTGAATAGAAGAGTTATGTAGAAATAAGTGATCTTTCAGAGTGAATTTGATAATGATGGATAAAAACGAAAGTAATACCGTTAATATCGTGTAGTATCGTGGACAAAAAGCCTAAGAGATAACGGGTGAACCTTAAACAATGTTGGGAGAGAGCCGAGGTGCCGATGGTCCATCAATGTGTCGTCGGTCCTTCAGTTGAATAGTTTCGTAGAAAAGGACTACGTGACCCTGGCCACGGACAAATGCGGAACACGTGCGTGGAGGGCTTAAGAAGAAACAAAGGGATGCTAAGGGAGAAGGACGAATTAAGAGTCAGTATGAGTCGAGAAGCCAGAGTGTTAGTTGAGAAGTCGGAGAGTGCGAGTTGCGTTGTCGAGAGAGCGTTGGATCCATGGCGACGAGAGTTGCAAATTAACTATTGAGTTGTCTAAATTATAGTACGCTATTGTATTTAGTTCAAGTTAAACAACCATCGTTTCCTGTTTAATCAACATCCGTACAATCCATTCATCGTAAATAAATCATTAAATAGTTTACGATACTACAATCGTTTTACAGAGAATATTTAGTCTTTATTTTAGTGTATAGTTTATTCGAGTCCACAATTTACCTATATTTAGTTTATATAATATTAGTATATTGTCCCTGCGTTGAAATCATGAAACTATGCAAGTTTCTACTATTCAGTAAATACGTGTCTGACCAAGGATAGTGCTCATCTACTCGTTCCTTTGGCCTTTCTATGATATGTATTCCTTCTGACATTTTCGTATGCAATTTATATGTTAATTCACTGTATGCTTATTGTATGGCACTGTATGTTACTCTAACACTGTTTTCTACTACACACATTAGTATTAGTCATTTACTTTGGAATATATTTGTATCATATTTTGTAAAAATCTTAACGTTTTCTCCATTTCGCAATAAGTTTCTCTTGGCCAATTTTCCAGCAGATCCATCCCCATCAGCGGAATCGGTTCACTGGCAGTGGTTTACGAGGCCTCGATCTCGTTTATCAGTCCGCGTAACAGATGCAGTTTCGTTGGAATCGCGCCGTTTCGCGGTATTATGCCGGCAAAGCGTGCACCGGCGCACGATAACGCAATTAGAGTACCGGCCTCGATGCGTTCGTCATCGCGAACAATTTGCAATTTTCTCACGAGCGTAGTGGCAATCGAGTTAACCGCGCGATTCCCTGTAACTCGATAGAAATTCAGGCACGTAAAACGCAGCCGTTATCATGGCTACGCTATCCGTAATCGCGATAGCAACCAGTCTCTGACCAAGTTACCAATTACTACGTAAAATTAACGGTTCCATGAAATTCACGAGCCTTTTTCCTGCTTAATTTTGCACCTAACAGAGTCACGTATATCCGATAGATCTTACGACAAGATACGTCATTTCTTAGATTAGGTTTAGGGTTAAATTTGTGACTTAGAATCGTGTTCTATTACAACACCAACAAAGGGTTCGTAACGAAACCGAACCTTTAAAATTTATTTATTTTGTTATTGATCTCTCTATTAATTTACTCATTTTTGGAAAACTATTGCACTTTCTTATCACTTCTTTCACTAATTCTCCCTGCAACGAAGCTTCATGCTTCGAATATTTATTAAAAAATGAATAGATCTATAATGTCTGGAACACCAAACTGTACGACCCAGCCAGCAGTATAACCATGGCTACTGCACCTTCGAAAATGATGTTGTTGCGTTTGGACCTCGTTGTATTAAGACATAAAGCGGAATCTGTAACTCTAGCCCGGTTTAGTATTAAACCACGTCGATACGACGCGGAACGATTTTGACGTCTCGCAATCGAGTTGACAGTGTTCGGGTTGGATGGCGGTGCACACAGCGATATGCTTTAATGCTGCGGTATAAAAGCGGTGGCATAGCCCCGGATATTATCTGACCAACGCTGCCATATGCATAGACTAGACAGAAACAGAGAGAATCCGTTTCAAATAATCACGGTCTGCGTTAATAACGGTGAAATTTGTCGGGCACCTAGCGATTCGAAGAACCATAAAATCGCGGCTTATTGGCCCGATTTGTTGAGTGGTATGGGGCGGATGAAAATAAAGTCGTTCTTCATGAAAATTCATGTCGGTCAACACGATCGACGATTTTAACGAGCCAGTCGCTCCCATTGTCATACGGATTTGCAATAAACGCACGGTTCTCTCGTATTTTAGTTATGTCCGAATTATATCGACTAACTGCTTCATACACGAAATTTTAGATGTTTCCGACCATTCTTTCGCTGTTGGAATATTTTCATCACATTTGAGTGAAATGCGGATACGCAAGCACGATGATATTGGAAGAAAACAAAAGAATATTAAGATTCGTAAGAATTAAACTTCATTTCAACTTCTTGATATTGGAATTATCGATCTGATAAATATATTGTACGTAAATCATTATATTTAATATGATATAACACGATGCAATTACTTTAGAACTCTAATTACGTAATAAAAATAAGTGTTAGCAACTGCCCAATTTTTGCTGCATTCTGAACTCTGTGA
Source organism: Bombus soroeensis (assembly GCA_014737365.1). Classification (NCBI taxonomy): domain Eukaryota; kingdom Metazoa; phylum Arthropoda; class Insecta; order Hymenoptera; family Apidae; genus Bombus; species Bombus soroeensis. Next base: position 1,573,867 of record JACXIL010000279.1, on the reverse strand, counting down.
ATAATTTTGTAATTCACTGTATTTTAGTATAACATAATTTAAATTCATAAGGGCGAGTTGTCAACCTATTAAATAGCAAGCAATATATAGTTTGTCATAATGTTATAAATACGTCAATTATTTGAAACTTTTTTAAACTATAGAATCTAAATGGATAAAAATATTAAGCGAACTTATGGAATTCTCTCTTTCATAATCGAAGTATTAAATGAAAAAAGAATTCGATGATATAAATAGATTGAAAAAATGTATAAATGAATTGTTGTGTTAACGCAACATCTATCCTTCGTAGTTAAAACGAACAACCCGTTTAGCAGCAGATCGATAATAATGTCGATTATGCCTGTACGTGCCTCGAACTATAAGTAGTTAATTTTCGCGTATGTCGACAGTGATTTAGATAGGCAGAAAATCAGGGTTGCTTCACGAGGGTTGGAAAGTTGATGGAGAGCTCAATTCCGTTCGACATCCAGTCATTGAAGTTTCATTTACTTACCGGCCCGACAAATTATCGCACTATCAACTATTCATACTTTACCGTGGTATCGCCGCTTCGTATCACTTTTGTGTCGATGGAATTTCACGGTCATTAATCAGATTTAATCAAGAGAGGAGGCGGAAAGTAGGCGGGAAACCAGAAAATTAGTTTTGTATCAATTGCTCGATTAATCATCGTTAAATCGTAATTTAGGGTTGGTGCACGACGCGTGCTTAACAGGCGTGTCGATTTCACGCATCTGCGTGACTTCTTTGATTACCTTCGAAAAGCCACGCCGATTGATTTATCCGTTCAGCTGGCAGACATCACTGCTACTCTGCTTTCTTCTTTTCATTAAATTTATAAAGCACAGAATGTCGTAAACGTTCTTGATTGTGACTTTCCATTCCACACCTCTGATAATCTTCAAATTTTGTATCGATTTGAGATGAAAGATTAATTAAGAAAATAGACAACTGACGAACTAAAAAGACAATGGAACTTATGAAATGACTTACTAGAAAATTCACAGAAAATATAAAATTGTCGATTTGAACTTTCAACTGTTAATTTTCTTGAAACTTACTCTTCTTAAAGATTAAATACTAATTGAGAAAATAGACAAGCAAAAGTATTAGAATTACTCGAGTAATTCTCACATGCAACTATTTCTTCAGTAAATAAGCAATCTTCTTGGAATTTGTTTGAGAAATAAAAGATATATCCGTGGCACAGGAAACGTCGATAAAGGTGTAGTAAAGGGTAGAATGCTAGAATATAGAGCGAGACGAGATCAAGACATTTCTTCCGCTCTGAAAGACAGTCAACGCGTTCTGCTTTCTGAAATGAAACCCCACAGGTGTGTGCAAACGCCACGGGTTTATATCGTATGGCCTTTTTCCACGTTCGTTTGGTGGAGGCAACGTCCATGGATAGATTGTTTACATGCACGCTACAAGGACGTAACATCGAGCCTATTGGATTTTTTATACGCACCTGAACTTCTAAGGCATGGTAAGCAAATATGAGGCCAATCAGTATCACAGTAGACACAGAGATCAGGGTTTTCAGTGCTGTCGAGTAAAACGAGGCCTGCAACATAAAACGTCGTCCTCGTAAATCCCAGTTCTGCCATTTAAACCATACATATCGCCTTTATTTTATTATCTTCCCTTTAAATGTTTTCTAATAAAAGTAGGATATTATTCGGTAGGAAATCTGCAAACGTGGGTTCATATACGTTAATTTCTTTATTAAATGTAATTCTTAGAGCAATTTTTCTTCTTTCCTCATTTTGAAAAAATATCCGATATGAGAATTCGTTTCCTAAGAAATAATAAATAAATATTCATGTTTTATGCGTAACAGACACAATCTCGTTATTTCATCATCATAAACAAGAGTTATTTTAGCTACTGCGTTACTAGATAAGGTAAAATACGCTACGAAGTTGAATTCGTCCGGTTAAGCACTTTGTTGGGAAAGTTTCGAGCGAGTTCGGCAGGTACCAAACTATACGAAAACTAATTTTTAATGTAATTTTTACGGTGAACGATATGGTACACGCGACTAATTGACATTGCGTCCGTGTTCCGCCAATAATTCGCAGAAATTTTGTCCAAGCACGGATTCATGCGATTATAAAAGGGGGAAAAAGGCGAAATGGTCGTCGGAAAAAATTCATCCTGTCAATGACAGGACGATCAGAGAAATAGCTACTACATAGTATGTGTTTTCCTGAGTGTCGTGATGTTTAATAAATCTTGCAAATAGGAATCATAAAATAAAAGAGGAAGTTCCAAGATAAAAATGTAATTAGAAGTATAATTCCTTTATACATATCTTTTTTTTTAACTCTGTTATTCTATTATTTACATTTTATATTTTAATCATTGCTTTTAAGTGGGTTTCTGTAGAATGTCAACTTTAAGTTATTTCTCTCTCAAAAGTGTTTTACTTACATTATCATAATTTCTAGACCCTAAGTAAGACAACTGTCAATGCCAAATATTTTAATATTTCAGATAAAACATCGTCAAACAAAATGTATTTAAATATATTTTTTGTAAAGTTCAATCCAATTACCATACTTCCATCTCAACAGGTTCGATCAATCCTCATCGTCTGTATTTCCTAGGACGTCGAACGAGAAAATTCTTCGCAAAAGAATTAATTGCAGCTCCGACGTTCGTTGTACAGCCGGAAAAAGAAAACACGCGCTCAAGCACGAGATACTGAAATATTTATGCGTTTGCGTAAAGTTGCTTATTGCTCGTAAAAGTCAAACAGAGACTGCGTTTTTTTAAAGGTGACATTAAACTCTTCCGACTGCAAAGCATGTGACATTTAGAGAGAGAGAAAAATAGTGAAAAAAGAAAATTCCATCCTTCCGGTTCATCTTTTCCGAAACTTCTTCCGAGTAGTACGAAAAAGGACATGTAACATAGCATGGAATTTCATGAATAATATTTTTCTCCTGCTATTTGTTTCTCTCAGAATCTCCCACTTGCAACTCATATTAAGGAAAAATATGATTCTCTTTTTAAGGAAGATTGTCTCCGGTATGTTATATCGTTTTGAGAACAGTGATTTTAATGAACTGTTTATTTTAAATTGAACGCCTTTCTATTAAATATTTTATAGTGTTTATGTATAATTTCTGTATTTATGGTGAATACATCTTCGTTCTTCATTTATAGCCCCGATGGATCTTCTATTTTACGATTTCAGCGCAATAATAAATCAGAATATTATTCAGCGAAATTTCCGCGTTTAGGAAGTTATCGTACGTTACCGAACACGTACACGTGACATCATTCAACGTTCCACGGTATAATATTGTAGTTCGTGTGTGTCATTTGCATACTATCTGTACCTTCTATTTATAAAATTGCATTTGCATAGATGCGGTTATCCCCAATACGCGTTACGTTGTTTAAATTGTGAAATTTGATGTCTCGTGTTGTTTTTATAATCAACTCGCAGGTAACACAGATACAAAGTTTAATTCTCATAAATATGTACGTAGATATTCGTTCACTTTCATTCTCGATTACTTGGTGAAACTTATTTAGTATGTTTCACAAAGGTCAATTGCTTCCAGCTTTTACTTGTTTTAACTTCGAACTTTCATCCTATAATTGTTACAGAGAGAAGATCTTACAAAAGAAACAATTAGATTTAACAATTATTTCGTATGATCAGTTTTACAAAAATTTCCAATAATTTAATAAGCAATTTTCTCATAAATCAGAGTTACATTTCGTTTATATTGCCTTTACGATGCGATTTCTTTGTGAAAATACGAATATATTTAATTAACTCGAAAAATCTATACAAATCCAAAAGAAAATTCAAGCTCTATCCAATTTTATATCCTATTTCAGTGGTCTTCAACCATTGTTATTTTAATATTGAATATTTTTATTATTCAAAAATTTATTTTCAATGTCAACGTACCTACGCTGTAGTCTTAATTATAAGTAATCACGTAGCTGGCCAATTTTTGCTAAGATTGAAGCAAGCAGATTATTTATTAGTAGACCGCGAATTTTTATGCATTTACGAGAAATTTGAAGATTCAAAAGTTAATTGGTTTTTATCTATTCCACGTGGTTCTACTTAACGCGAAATTACGTCTCGCCAAATTTTTCGGTGACCACAGAGATCAGTCGCAGTTCGACTTTACATTTTCGATTTAATTACTGAGAGAATACTCGGCTTGAAGTGCTTCGAGTGACTCGAGAGCTCTTTATTCAAGACCTTACAAACCTCGTCGTTCCTACATTTTAGGACCCTCCACGTCCTTCGATTTTTACTGTGAATCGTGAGGTTCAAATGGGCCATTTTTTATCATTCACTGTGAGTTCAAAGGGAAAAGATTTGTAAAGTTTAACAGAGTATGACTACACTGCCGCTCAAATGTCTAAGGACAGTTAATATTTGCTTAAGAACTGAGAAAAGTAATCGTTAAAAATATGAAGAAATATCAGTTAACTTGATGCTTTGTATGACAAAGAAGCCATTTAACTATGTTTAATGAATGAGATAGATAGAGGCACACATCTCAGCCAAGGTTTAATATTTCTTGGATATATGAGGTTTAACGCTGATTCATTGAAAAAAAAGAACCCCATTTTATTAAAGAATCTCAAATGTTTTTGTTTAATTCTCTTCAACATTCAGCTAAGAGCAGTATTTGTCCGAACATTTCATTATTTTATGAGAACTCATAATACGATTTGATTAAAGCGACACTTTTTAATACTTTCAAACATCAGGATATAAAAGCTTTTGGAATAACTTGATATAAGTAACGATCATCAACAAACTCATATAAGAAAATGTTAAAATTTTGAACCGTAATAATTGGAAGATGCAGGATCATCAATAATAATCTAGTTTAATTGGTTCACGAAGCCCTAAATAGCCAGATTCGGGTTTCGTGGTAGCGATATTGTGGCTCCTGTAATAATAGGCAGTCAGTTAATTAGTTAGTTACACATAAGAGGAATATAAATTAGCCGCAGCGCGGAAATACGTTTCCGCTAGCCGTGTCCGATGATGAAGACGTCACTCTTTGGTAAGATATTGATATTGAAATTAATTAATATTGATATTGAAAAAAACTAACGCGCACTGAATGAAACTTAATCAGCAAGGAAGACTGGGCCAAGTTTCACCTACGCTGCATGATGTTCTGTGTTTTCTTTCGTATTAAAATTAACTTTTGATACTTTAAACTGGTGATATTCAGAGTTAAAACAATTTTTCGAAATGTGATTACAAAATGACAGGTATCAAATTCTTTATTTTTTTAAATGTACTTAAAAATACGCAATTACTTTTCGTAAAATTTTTCTATTTCCAACTAAAGTTTCATGACTTTCTGATTTTCTAACTTGACAAATTTTTATTTATCTCTCATAGTAGTCGAAATTCTTTGTTAGAATACTATGTCTAATATATGAAACAACTTGTTCAAATTAATAGTATCTTCCTTCGAACAATTCCTTCGAGTTATTAGTACCTTCATCAAAAGGAAAGCAATTTTATAAATCTAAGAAAGTCACGCCTCTAATAGCGTAGGAGGATTCGATAAATAATAAAACTTTGTGTCGAACAAATTTTATTGAATGCCAGTTTTCGCTTGCGAGCAGGTTCGCTAATATCGTTAGGAAAGTAGAGAACCTGGTCGGTCCAATAAATTCGCCTGGTGGCAATGGGGCCGAAAGCTGTTATCGCGATCACTCTGGTCATCGATCGAAATCGTTCACGACATCGGACGAACGGTCAGTTGTCTTTAAGAGGTGCTAACCTTCAATTGGATGGATCATCGGCATCGCACATCCACGGCAAATCGCTTTGCCCCCGTTCGCCTCTGTGAATCAACTGTAACGAAACTAAAATGGATTTAACGGCTGTATCTATACATTCTGCTTTATCGTATACATAGTTCTCCTATAGCGTGTCTCTAGTAATAATCAATCATAATTTCTTCCTCAATAAGCAAAGAGAAATCCAGTTATAGAGAGCTAAAGATAAATATTTTTATTATATTAAGCAGTGCACTCCCGTTAAAAACTCTTCACTTTTATTTTTAATAAAATTTCAATATTTAACGTAGACTAAGAACTTTAAAATACAAAGGCAGATTTACTTTAAGAACTAGTTTCTTTGTCGCATACAGTATTAAACTTTTCTTAACTTCACTTTTTTTAACTTTTTAACTAATCCTTAACTATTTTTCGCTTTGTATGTAGCTTCAGCTATTATTTCGCTATTCACTCGTATTTCGCTCTTATATAATATTAATATCTGCTCTAAGATTTTCGAGCGGAAGTGCACCTGTTCATTAGAGTCATTCATGAACGAGTAGAAGCGTTCAAGAACCTAAAGTATCACCGACTGATTGGAAATCGAGTCACCAACTTCTGCGAATCGCGTTTCGGTGACTGATGTACATGATCAGTATTCTCCTGTTAACAGTCCAATTTATCAGAGAGTCGGTTCATTGAATTGCTATTCGAGGGACGATTGTTGTCGATGTTCCAGGTGTTCCTCATAGAAATTCTCCTTAAAGTAAATTTACTCATTCATCCACGAACGAGGAACTACGTTGTCATGTTGCACGGAAACGAATAGAACTGCGATTTTTGGACGGCGACCAAACGTTCGCTTTTCCGCTCGTTTCGTTTGTCGATAACGCCGAGAAACGTAATCCGGAACGTGCAGAAATCTGTCACGGTGCACTTTTCTGTAGTGGATTGCCGCGAAGGCAGATTATCGATTGATTCGGTGAGACGAACCCTTTGTCGTTCGATAATTTGTTTTGTCACACTATATTCTTGCCGAAGAGAAAATTATTTTTCGCTAATTGAAAAGGTTTTGGTTTGGTCATTGTTTGTTAAAAGTATAAGAAATTATTGCTAAAAAGAAAATTATTTTTCGTTGACCGAAGTGATTTTGATTTGGTCATTATTTGTAAAAGATGTGAGGTCTCTCTAAGTATTTAGTATATGAGGTTTGTATTATCTGGACATTGGAGAAGGAAAAGAGTTCAATCTTTTGGCCATTGTAAAAACAGGATTTATATTGTTTGGTCGTTATAAGAGAAAAGAGGCTAAGCCTTTTACAAGGAATCAAGCCTTCCAAGAAAATTTGCTGAGTGAACAGAGAAATAGAAAGAATATTCGATCTACTTATTCTAAGAAACAGTTATAAGATATCGAAAGGGAGGAACAATATTTGAAAAGTATAAAAATTAGTTACTTAACTCAATTTAGAAACTTCCTTGAAAGTTCATTTTTCTTCATTATTTGCCATTTAGTTAGTTTCTCGAACGAAAATAATATGTATGCTTATATTAAACTAGAATTCGATTTACTTCGATCGTGAACTTAATTACGTATGAAATGTGAAGTGATGCCTGAAATGGTCCGTGCAAACCATTAAATACAGTCTCTAATTTCTACCAAAGCCTTGATAAACGACTAATTTCCCGCGAAACACACTAATCTAAATCTCTCAGATACAACGCGTGGCATCGATAAAATCGTATCGCGATACCGGTCACGAGGCATCGAATTCATTCGGAAAAAATCGGCCAATACTTAATCGGACTGCGATCATACTGACACGGCATCCCTCGTGTAAATCAATCTTAAATTTCATTCGTTGAATCGATAATAGGATTTGAATCCCCCTACGATTTCATCCCTTTCGAGTCGTTTCATCAACACCACGTACCAGGTCTGTAAATATGAAACCGGAATTTGCCCATATGTGGCGATAACTTTTAATGTAGCTAACTTCAATACGCGTCATTGACGCCATTTCTTTGTTTTGACATCTGCTAAAGATTTTCAACTGTTTGCGATACAAGTTTAGTGCAACAACATAGGTTTTAGTAGAATTTGAAAATGTCGAATTTTGTGCCTACANAAAATGGCTTGACGACTGGTTTGCCTCAAAAGAGGAACAGTTCTTTTGGCGTGGCATTCACAAATTGCCAGAAAGATGGCAAAAATGTATAACTAGCGATGGGCAATACTTCGAATAAAACACTTTTTATCATTTTCATACAATAAATGTGTAATTTCTTTGCAAAAATTCCGGTTTCATACTTACATACCTGGTACATTCTATTTTCTACCCACGATGAAACTGCATGTGGATTCTACACAAATGTATAAAATCTCGTGCTATTCTATTTTTTTCTAGTTAATGCAGAAATAAAAATATAGATATATGAAAATTTTTTATAGTACGACTCAACAGCGCAAAGATTCTCTCGATTCCCATTGCCATCAACTGCTGTCTCGTGCATAGATCTTACGTAATATATACTTACACCCACACGTTCTGTTTTTCTGTATTTTACAACCACTTGCATTCAATTCAGACAACCTACGCAACGTTCTCACATAAGACATACAAGCGCGTGAAAACGACGCCATATACATACCGCCTTGATCACCTAAAACCCTGGCTCAGACAATTTATTCTTCTCTCGTACTCCAGTATATTCTTTGTTATACATTTTACATTCGACAATCAGTATTTCACTATAAACACTCGCAACAAATTACCATACGTAGAAGAGAAAAGTAGATGTCTTAAAGATGGTAAGGTAGAAGACACTTTTTGAAAAGTGATAAAATGGTAGATGATAAATTTTAACTAAACCGTGTAGTATTTTCTTTTTCTAATATTCGCAGACAGTTTCTGACAACGATATTATGTTATTTTACGAATCCAAAAAGTCTCATTAACCGACGATTTCCCTAGCAACGTATAGTGACTACAAAATGTATTGATGACACTATGGCATTTATTATAGTAGTTACATATTAATTAATTACGTGCAAGTATATTAAATTTCATATTTTCATATTTCATTTATACGTAGTAGTTTCATACGATTACAGAAATTCGACACTATGCAAATGAAATGAGTCTGATAAGAAAAACGGTTTATTGAAAAATAAGGATATATGACGATACTTTTTCTAGCCACTGTAAGTGGATTATTAAATTTCACACGAGACTAGCATATACCTCGATACTTATGAAAATGACTATGCCTCGCTAAGGCACTCTGTAGAGCTGCAAACCACTTTAAACTAGCAAATATACACAACAATATCAGTATGTCACTCGACCCTACGTGGAAATTAACTGCAACGCTGGTAAAACGTTAGGATAAAACGCCTAGTGGACACGAGGCCTGCATCCGGGAGCCTCGAGCAGCAATTTAGAGTGATTTTAATACTGGGATCGCCCGCAGCGGAACGTTTATGCTCTGCACATTCACGAGCCCGCACTTCATGCTGCTTGTTCGTCTACCATTCGAGAGCACGCGTTGCAGGCTGCTTTCCTCTTTCAATGTTTATCCGCTTGGCGTACTATACTATACTATTATATAGGTACATACTTTGTTTCTTACCGCGTGCACAAATACGCCATACTAATTTACCATAAATTTTAGATTATCGGAATCTGTGGATCGAGATTAGTTATGGTTTCAACTGGACGTATTGTTTGCAGCCGACACGGATTGAGCCGTTATTAGGTTTGTTAAACGATCGCGAGACGAAAGGCTATTATTAGTTCCGGAATATTAGCTCTCGGACGATTGCTCGACAAACTAAAGGAAATTATTGATTGCTTTCCCCTTGCTCGGCTTTGATTAACGTTCGTTAATGAATTTTAAACAAAGAGTTGACATTTTTATAAAATAAAGGGATATATTCTTTCGTGATCTATTCGTGACGTATAAGCTCCTACGTGATTACGATTGTCGTACACAATTATTATTTACTAATTACTAAGTAATAAAGTTAGCGAATTGTTTCTGAAGAGATTTACATCAAATAGATGTAGGTGAATAGGTAGGAAACTTGTTACAGTTCTGCAAGAGAATTTATTAATGCTGTAACTTGTAAATCTGTTAGTGACTTACTGCAACTTGTAACTTTATTAATCACTTGTAAAATTTCAATACTCTAAAATCCCACGACTAACACAGAATAACGTGAGTGGTTCCTTCATTCAGTGATTTATTTAATCTTATAGAATTGGAGAAATATTATTTCTGTTATCCTCAGAAGATCTTACCGACTAATTTATAACGAAGACGTAGGTAGATAATTTCTAACTAACTTTTTCTATCTTGTTTTCGAGGGATCAATATGCAGATAAGTGACGAGTCAAATTTAATGAATAGCAGTAATTACGCATAATTGCTCCACGCTTTGTTTATTCCATTATGTACTCTTGACAAACGTGGAATTTCGCTTTATTAATAGTCCGCTCCAATAATGAAATACTCTAACATAATAATCACGTAATTATCGGTAACATATTGCTAACCGACACGGACGCGACGCATTAATAGATTCAATCTATTACGCGATTACGGTCAATTTTCATGTCGAAAGCAAAGATTAAAGAATTCAAACATAAAATGTTACGTTATATCGTAAAAATGTTTTGCTTTACAGTAGTTACGATGCAAAGCAAAGAAATCGCGAGAAGAAATTCGCCTTGGTACAAGGCGAACGAAGTATTTTCTATCTTGAATCCCTCCACTCTGTTCTTTTTTCTTTTTTCCATCGAGCTGTCGATATTTGCAAGCGATGGAGAAAATAAAAAAAATGCGAGCTTCAACAAAGAGCGCGACGGTCTATGTAATTTCTCGCAATATTCCAAGCCTCGATCGATCTCTCTCTTTCTCTTTCTCTCTCTCTCTTTGTATTGACCCGATATAGCCTATGATTCATGGATTTTGCTAATTGAACCGTGTATACTGGTTGCTTATCATTATACTCGTTCTAATAGAGCCGCCCGTTTCGTCCAAATAGTCTCACTACGAAATCGCGACTATGATGAATATTGGGCTTTCTATGGAAATCTTGATTGTAATTATCATCGAAAAACATTTGCTAAATAAGTACAGGTTCCATATATCGTTTCTTATATTTATCTAATTTTGGAAATTTGGACCTTTAGCCCCGATCCTATGCTCAAGTTTTTCTAGAATCACGAGAAATCGTTTCCTTTTTTAAAACGAAAGCAAAATCGAGACATAAAAATCCGAATATCATGACGGAATAAAAATAAGGAACGAGTTCCAATTTCAGGATGTTTGTAAATTATTACAAACCAGAAAGTAGATTTATTATATCAGAATTTAAGACGGATCCGTAAACTTAAAAAAACTTCCAACTACCCGGGAACAACGTAATATTCCTTGTATTTGCTATGAAAATCTGACGGCGTGTATTTAACATCGGGCGAAATATTTTGCAAAGTTTTATTCGATTCACGAGCGAAATGATACGCAAATATTGGACTAATTCAGCGTTCGGGAATTCACGGTGCACTCGTCGATACATGACGGATATTTCGTGACGATTTAATTCGGAAATTTCAATCACCTAGACGAAATGCATAACATCGAAGTCGAAATTTAATAAAAATTAGAGAAGCCAGAGTTGAGGAACTGTTCTGAAGGGTTTCGGTCGAAATGAAGTTGAACCGTTTCCACGCAATTACCTGCTCGTTAACATAGCCTGTGGCATATTCTTAATGAACTGCTGAGCAGTCACGCGGCATCATTGTAATTCGCTCTAGAAACGTTGTTACTCGCTTTCAACGCTTTAAATTAGCGGGCTTTTTATTCTTCTGATGGAAACTTTAATTTCGATGCAATAAAAGAAAAATAATAATAATCATGTATTGAAATGATTTTAACATGAAATTCAAGGCTCAAGATCGTTGAATTTAAAACTTGACTTCTTTTTACCATTGATATATTGAAGTTTTTAATTCTAGCGTTTCATTAGTAATGACATCTCTTAAATCTTCGTTTACCTCTCTATGATAATTTCCCAAATCTCATAAAATTTATGATAAAAATTCTTAAGATCACTAAGACAGATTTGAGTAAATAAAATTTTACAGTCTCGGATAATTGAAACAAAAGATAATATGTTTGATAGCTTCCTATAAACAAGATACTCTGGATTGATTTTAACGACTCTACGACTGTCTTCTAAATAGGGAAATTATTATATCTAAGATATTATTTAAATGATCTCTGTATCACTCCATACACCCCAATCTTCCTGCACGTTTTTGCAAACATTTTTCTCTTACAATAAACATTCTACCTAAAATTAACCCAAAATTAAAGTTTAATGCCCAATATGTTTCTAAATCCACAACAGCCTTCAAAGACCCAAAACAATTATTCCAGCAATTCGTCGACTCATTTATCAACATCCAGCCCCACCGTTTCGTCATTAAACACCGGTGCTGCTATTGTTCCAGCAAACTGCCACCATTATCGCAATCAAACAAACTGACTACACCGTTCGTTTTATAGTTTACTCCGTTTAGTAGAGCAAAACCAAATAATCGGTTGGCTAATATGTCGCATCGCGGATTCAGGCGACCAACAGAGCGACGCTTCGTCGACAGGTTCTCATTCGAACGCGGTCAATTTTCTCTTCTATCCAAATCTGCCTGTGTTTTAGTCCGGAAACTTTCCTAATTTCGACACAGTTTACTGCGTTAGGCGGTCTGTTTACAGCAAACCCGTCGAGAGAGCGCGAACCCGAACGTTTACACGCTCCTTTGCTATCCTAAATTTTAGATTAAAGTCTCGAGCATGCTTAACACTTTGCGCCTCAAGAAAAGTTCCATGGAAACACGCGTAGCTTCGTATCGATTTCGGGCATGGCCATTGTACGATGCGATACCATCAGCGAAATCGAATTCTAGCGGTGGTCGTGATTCGGCAGAGGGAACGTTGATAGCGAAATCCGCCACGTTTTACGGTGACTCTAACGCGAAATGTGAAACCGTATCTCGAAGTCAGCCCGATTTCCCGAGGTCGGATTGCGGCGAAAGTGTCGTGGTTTTCGGTATTTTAATGGATCTTGATGTATTGGTTATTGCTTTTTTTTTATTATGACTGTATCGTTTCTTGTTCGTATCAGTTATCATCAATTGTGTTTTTGTTGTGTCAAATGTTTTGTTGATCAAATGTGTTTTTCTTTTTCATTGATGAGTTTCCTCAGATCGAGGAAAAATATAAAATGATTGAAAAATATAAAACGTTCTATAAACGTTTTTCTGAAACTGAGAAAGTGGAAGGAAGAATAATAAATAAATGAGAATTAGAGAAAAGCAGCACTGATTAAATTGAACGAACTTCGAAGAATGATGTGTATTTCTTATTTGTTCTTGAGTCCAATGGATTTAGACCGAATGTTACAGTAAGCTTGTTTATTTCGAGCTAGCGCTATTTGCAGAGTGAGTTATTGGAATTCCATCTAGTCGTGTAATTTATATGATTCGTGATTTTCATGGTCCTTGCGTAGAATTTATGCGTAAGCTGCATATGTACAGGGAAACGTATAGAACAATCGTAAATGAAAGATTTCCAAAGGAGAAAAGGCAAGTTACAGCCAGACTGGCTCGATCATGCGATCATATATCAAAACTGAATAAATTCTCTGAAAAAGCTGTCCTGTCTTTGCCAATATCACAGAAACTAAATTTTTATTACAGGAAATAACTATTACAGAACCTGAAGTATTTAGCTAAAATATCCGTATTCACTAAATTTGCGTAAAGAACTAAAGAAAAAGCGAAGAAACAAATACAGTAGGTATATTATACATATAGGTACATGTAATAACTTATAGAACACTATCTGAATACTTGTTATTTTATACATCTTGTATAAAACATTTTGAAATTAAATTTACATCGAAATTGACATACTATCGCAATAGATATTCACACTTTAAGCTTAAAATTTCAAAATAAGTTTGTCCACTTTTGAGTGATTAATAGAGCTATTGTTAGTGGAACGAAATAATACTATAAACTCACATCCAGAAAGGATGAATTGTAATTAGTCCACTTTTACTTTCAGTGTTTCGATTATTCAAAGATATGAAGTAACTTTATTTTAAGGTTTTCAGTTATATTGTTTTCCTTCATAGTTGAGTACTACAGGAAAGTTACAGAATTTTCAGGGGTTCTCCACCATGATCAGGAACATTCAATAGGTAACATAAGTCGTAGCAATTTGTAATTCACAGGAAATAGATTGGCCAGGCCCGATAACAGATTGCACGTACCATGAACGTTATAAATAAACGCATTTAATAGGCTGCAGGCTGCAAGCCTTAAGATTCACAACGTTTCTATGGCGACGACATGATCCGTTCGTGCGCATGTCGGTTTCGTCCGTGAGCCAAAGGAGAAACCGTGTGGTTCGGTTACGCCCTTGGAAAATTAACGTGAATACGCCTGGACATACCGGACCGGTCTGCAAGCGTCCTCGAATGTCGATTGTTTGCCACGACGCTGCATCGTTCGCCTCGAGTCTCTTCCTCTCTATAATTAATCGATCCTTCCTCGTTAATTTAAGGGTTCATCAGAAGCGACCGTCTTGACAAACGACGGCGCGATAATTAATTCGATCGGTCTGCCTGCTTTTCATTCAGCTGCATAACAATATGGATTATTCGCTGAGATTACGAAATAATTCGTAAATCATTCGACCGAGCTACGAAACAATCGAACCTCTTGTAAGCTCCACCTTTAATATATTTCTCGATCTTATTAATCAATTACACGGTCAGTGCGCGATTTCAAAGAAAATTAATGGCTCACTTCTATAAAATTTGTGGTAAAAAGCTAGAACGAATAGTCATAAATCTCAAGATAAGTTTTGGGAAGAATTTTTGTAACACTACTTTTCCATATTTTCCAATTTACGGAGTTAAGTGGATCATTTATTTTGTTGGAGTTACGGCATCAATTTCCGATGGATTGTTTAAGAAACAATTTTCTCTCTGGCTCGGAAATTTGTTGGATGGAAAGTGTGTTTCCTTGAAGATATTTTTTAATGGAAGTTTACATGAGACGTCTCATTTTTTAATCTGTCCGCACAATTACTTCGAACCGTGTTACATCGAAATTGTCGTTAATTTGAATAAATTTTTCGCTGGTTAAACTTTCGGGCCAATAACTGAATCAGAAATTACATACTGATTTATAATGTAATTCAGCTGTTACGTTTCGCTGAAATATAAAAGAGGAGTGAAATATTGCAGAGAGAAGCTACGCGAGTAGAAACAGACGATGTGTAGTCAGACAAGCTTTTTTTAATCGACGCGACAGAAACCATATATCCTTGTAAATTCACCTATACTTCTCTCTTTAGAAAAGCTGCTTCGTTAAATCCTTTATTAATATATTATTTCTATCAATAAACCTCAAAATCCTACGTTATAATACAAATAAAAATGAAACACAAATACGAATAAAACATGCATAAACGTATAAAACCCTCTATAAAATATATGAAACAATGGCGTTGCTTCTATCTCAGTACCATTTCAATATTTCATTGCACTCGACTTTTTTTCAAGAAACGACGATCTCAAATGTTGCAGTACACCCGCTAAGCGAGCAATCGACCATGAGCACCTTTCTGGCCATACATTTCATCGTATCAAACTTCCACAGTAATTATTACATCGCGCTTCACGATATCGAGTGACCATTTCGGAAAATGAGGTAAAAAATGGCTCACGTGTCACCGATTTCTGACATTTCGACGAGATTATTTCTCGCAAGTTTCACGATGCAAGAACGTTAGTATGGATGATAGCTAGGGGAAAATAAGCCTGCAAAGGATGACACGTTCGCAGTCCCTCTTCGAGTCGTGGCAAACGAATCGGATGAAATATGATCGGAAGGGAAATGTTGCGAATAGTTTTACATCGGAAACGTAATACCTCGCCAGGAAGGATAGAGGCCGATGAATTTCGAGATTTTGTCGATCGATGATTTATACTCGCTACACGATTCACGAAATAACATGAAATGGACACGCTGCTATTGTTAAATATCGACAGCATATCCAGTTGTATCCTATGACGTCGTTTTATAGGGGTATGATAATATTTTGA
This sequence comes from Bombus soroeensis, assembly GCA_014737365.1. Lineage (NCBI taxonomy): Eukaryota > Metazoa > Arthropoda > Insecta > Hymenoptera > Apidae > Bombus > Bombus soroeensis. Next base: position 1,557,889 of record JACXIL010000279.1, on the reverse strand, counting down.
TAATATTTTGTCCTATAATCTTTACTTATTAAAGAGATAATATCATGATATTTGATATATTGCGGATATTTATGGAAATTTATATTTTCACAGATACAATTAAAAAGGTGTAATTTAAGCATAAATGTGTTTCACCAAATTGTTGTATGGTATAGAGATTAGTATATATTTTTCACATTATGTGCATTCTGTGTATTTCTGCATCTTCAAAACTTCTCATGAACGCATAAAAATCTGCAGTCCAATGATAAGAAATATTTCTAGAAATTTTGAAAGGGATGAAAAAAATGTACATTTAGTTCTAAAATTGAATACAATAAAGACAATTTCTAAATCTTGAAACTGTTTCTCGATACGAGATAGAAAATGTGACTCCTCATGTTCGTCTCGTGTAGCCTTCGTTTATTATCGTACAGTAGCAATGTTATTATACAACCTGAATACACGAAATAACGAGCTGGAATTCGAAACAGCGTTAGAATAGCTTCTCTTTGATCCAAGAAATATTCACAGGGTCCGCGATAGAGATGCAATTGAGGCTCGTATGCAGCAGCCATGAAATTAATTATCGGAAACATGTGTATACATCCTGAAAGACAAATGAAACGGCTCGCTAGTTGTTTGTTGTAAGGAAGTACCTCGTGACGGGGATGATATTGTGGCGTGATAAGACGTGGGAGGATACATCCAATGCGAGAGGCATCGTTATATTTAAATAATTTCCCACGGGACATCGATTCGAATCAAATGCGACATATCATATTTTATCTTCCCCTACCTGGTTCGATTTCTCTAACATGTCAATTCTGTTTGGCAAAGATAAGAGGTTTCGTATACAAATTTTACGGTATAATATGAATGATGATTAATGATAATGTCGATCGGTCTGTCGATACCATCGTATACATTTTTGAACAGTTCTCAAGTATGTAGAATACAAATTGCAGTAAAGAAACAATCATAAAGTAATTCAAAATTCAAAGGGTTTAAACAAAATGTTGCAGGATGATTTTCTGTGACAGGGAGGAGTATCTATATACATTATTTAATCTGTGTCTGTGTGTTAAAGCAGAAGAATTAATTCATTATGGAAGGAATGCAATGGATCGATATTTGTTCAAAGTTACAATATATAAAACAAATACGGAAACATCAAAGGGTGGAAGAGAAAGAGTATACTTCAAAGGATATATATGCAAAACAAAAACACGCAGAAGGAAAAAAGAGCGAAGCCCAGTTGCTCGTTTGCTTTCTTTGACGTCGTAGAAAGAGTGAACGTAGGCTGCGAGATTACCAGGCGAAACGTATGAAGAATTTCCAGATAGGAATTTCGTTTGCTCGGAAATAAGGAATGCCACGCAAAAAGAATTGAGAAACAGATGAAATTGAATTCCATTTGGTTAATTTCTTGTCCACTTGCAATTTTTATAACAGCGAGCTGCGATGGTATAATCCTTCGATGGTTTTTAAATACCAATTTCTTTAGAAATTTTATTATACAAAATATACAAGAAACTATGTGTGCTGGGGAATTTCTTTTGTTTTTAGTAGAAACTCACGAAATTTTTTAATGTTTAATTCATTCATTAAAGACCAGCAAGCAGTAAAATAACGTGCAAAAATTGTACGAACTCATTTAATTTCAAAATGAATCCTCGTAATCAACGTTATGGAACAAGTAGGACGATTATTCTTCTCAGCAAACGAGGAAAGATTACAGATGGTTAAATCAACCAGTGGTCTAATGACGGTGCATTTCGAGCGAATATCGTGGCATGAGCTGTTTCGTTGATGCTGCAGGCAACCTAGAGTTTCTGCTGAAATTTATTATCGTAGGAAGTTTTATCAGCTGCTAGACTTAATCCTCTAAAATGAGTGGCACTCCGGAAAACATGTCAAACCCGCGAGCGCGATAAGGAGACGCTTCCGGCCGATTTCCTCGAAGATCGCTTTAACGCTTCACGGTTTACCCGAAAGGAAGACATAGGCGATTTGTGAGAAGGTTGTACCGCGATTTGTGGAAACTCATGAAAACTTAGTATCGTGATACGGTGACACGTCGAAGGACAGATTCTGAACTTTTTTGCTTCATAGAATTTGATTTGGAAAACTTTTTACGTTAAAAAGGATTCAGTTTAGAAGGACTTTGTTTTACTAATTTAAGATAGAGAGAATTTAATTCCACCGATTTAGAAGTCTTGTCTAAAAAAAGTTCAGTTTTAGAAATTAAGGATTTAACACGATTTTGTAATAATTAGCAAATATAACATTAGCAGATAGGATTTGGGTATTAACACATTTTCTTACGATTATGTAAAAATATTCCTTTTATATGTATTTCCATTTATATAGAATAAATAAATATGAAATATATCGAAATTATTTTATATTTCCAAAATTTATATCGAAAGACTATATAAAAGAATATCAATTATATTACATAAAATTCTTATATTTTTGTTTAAAACTACTACCGATTTTTACTAGGAAAACATTCGATCGATGGAAATCGTATTTTAAATTACGAGTGGGTTGACTCAGAATTGTATGGGAAGCGAAACGAAGCTCGGTGCTTTCTGAATTCCTCAAATGACAATATACTTTCACCACGGGAGCCTATCTAGTCCTCATGCCGTTATTTTTCCTCCTCCTCGTGCCATACCAAACGGAGCAGACTCCACGTCCAAAATCGTAAATTGTCGATAGCCCTGCAAACCCTTCCAGACCGCCGCGTTTTGAATTGCAAAACAGAACTCCAAGTAATCGGAAACGAACACAAAAGCGTCGAACCATTTCGCAAAGCTCGCTTCGAAATCGTGCTTTGAGCCAAGGGGTGATAACACATTTGACAGAAGGGGATTTCAACTCAAACAACCAGCTTTTTTCGTTCTTCTGTCCTTTTCCGTTTCCCTTATAGATTAAACATAACTTAGATCTTCTACGGTGTTTTACACGCAATACATATTTAGCTCGAATTTCATCGAATATAAGAGGCATATAAATTTAACCAATTTATAAAAACAACACATCAACAATCACATAAATTGTTTTTGAATGAAACGAGCATTTTTGATAAAAATATTAAAATGCATTTTACATTTCACGCTCTTACGTAAACAGATTCAGGAGAAACCTAATTTAAAAACTGTTTTGGTAGGGAAAAGTTTTACCAAATGTGAAAATTGTTTCACTTGAACTAGTCTTTATAAAGTAATAATCAATTAAAATAAATTTGTTTTTAAGTAAAGCCAGCACGTTTGACGAAAATAGTTTATATTTTATATTTCACACTACAAAGAAGATAACATTTTAAAGTGTTTCGCAATGGTTCGTGGGATGACTAGAAGGTTAAACAAGTTACACAGCTTCAAACCGAATAAATACTTCTTTGTTCATGCTTTCTGAGTTGTCTTCCAGCGAGGTGCAAACAGGCAGAGCGAACAAAAGGGACCACTAGTTAGAAGGATTAAAAGCAAATTAATCTTCTTGTCGGAATATCAAGTTCCATCGAAGTTTCTTGTTATCGCGCGGAATGAACTGAGAACCTCGTCCCATCGAAATTTTCTACTCCTTTCGCAAGTGTTACGCGGTCGCTTTTGCGCCGTGAAATTCGGAAACACCTTCGTTCCTATGTTTATTCATTACCCTCATTAATAAACGTTAACGATTTTCGTGCAGTTCGGCAAACCTCGAGCAAGTCGTTTCACACAAAAACGACCAGTTGTAACTCTGAAGCTTCGTTTTCTCTCGTCTGGAAGAGCGATGGTGAGGATAAGAAATAGACGAGCCGAGTAGTTGAAACGACTTTCAGCCCCTTCTTTCGTTCTTTAAAAAGCGCCAGGCATCCTAAACTTTTATGAATATTACAATTCCGACGAATAACATTTCTTTCAATTTAGATTCAATTTAGAATCACACACAAGACAAATGAAATTCGGTCGCTTAGATTCAACTCGAAACTTGATGATTAGTTGTTCGGTGTTGTCGTTGACGAAAGAATTAATGTTTAAATTAATTCAATATCCGATCAAAATTTTTAAATTGCGATCCGAGATTATTTCATCAAACAACGAAATTACTTTCTTAGATACAGAATGCTGAAAATTAATCCTAAAAATCTTTTTTAATTAGCGGTTTCCAGCTATATCGATCACTGTAATAGATTACCAACGATTCAGTTGAAATAGTAAGCTCAGTTTTACAATCCCTGGAAAAGAGGGGTCTGTTTAACAACTTTGTGACAGTTTCACATTTTATTCCCTCGTGTACCTCTTAAATTGGAGATTTCGTAAAACACAGAACGTGTTAATGACGGTTCTGTTTGCAAACTCTTCGTTACTGATTTCTGGAGATCTTCGAGTCACAAGACTGAAATATTTGTGAAATAAAATTTGTTATATTCCTCGTACAGAAGTTTCTTTCTTTGAACAAAAGATACATTAATGTAGAAGATATTTTTTTTTAAATTGTTATCTTCTCTTGCTGTGTGGTGAAAATGTTCTCTGTTTCAGTATGCAACGTGTCTAAATTTTCTTTTCTTTAAAACGCACAGTGGGAAAAACACGATAAGTCGAATTGTTTATTTTTTACAGGAAATAGTTTTAAAATTTAGGATACTGACAATTACATTTAAACAAAACTCTCTTTCTATTGGTATTGGATACGATTCGTAACGAAGGAAACCAACAACCTTCTTATTCCGTTTTTGCGTCAGATATCTCGGTTTCCACGACCGATACAGGCTCTCAGGATGCCACGAGTCTTTTTCTCGACGACAGCTTGCTCTATAGGGTTTGCATGTTATACGAGGATTAGGATCGCTACATTTCGTGGTATTGGTGGCAGTGGCGAGATACAAATGGTGTCGAAAAAAAATTCGAGTGCTTTTACTCTGGCTTTCTGATAGGGATTAGAGAACAGACCCGGTGCATCGTATCGCCTTATCATCGACTTTTTGCGATTTTATCTAGCGAAAATTCTTTGTACATTGAATAGTTGAAATATTTAATTATCAGCCTTAAGAAAACGAAGAGTAAACTCTCAATTAAAAACACAAACTTTGTAAAGTTTTTAAATGAATTTCCTTTAGAAGATACTGTAATGTTAAAATTACATACACTTGGAAATCCGATGATTTTCGATAAATATTTTATGAGAAATTTAAACGTGCAGAAATGTTTAGATTGCACATAATATGCAAAAATATTAAAATATTAAGTTTAATATGATATTAAGCGGAGAGGACGAGTTTGCAGATTGGAGGATGGTAGAACAATAAAAGATCGGCATAAAAATTTTCACGGATCTAATGGTGAGCATCAGCCATAAAAATAACTGACCTGAAAACTTTGGGTTTGATGGATTCGTCCTCTTTATCAGGTTCACACTTTATCCAGCTTTTTAGAGCTTATTTAACGAGCTGAAGTATAAGATGCCACAATTTTTCCGAGACCCGTTATATTCATCCAGTGTGATAAAGATATTACGAAGAAGACATAGATATAAATAAACGAGAAACATTCTTTCTCATTTAAAAACAGATCTTAATGTTGAATAACTGTTAATAGAAATCTAAAGATGCAAAACTGGGCTACGAACCTATTTCCATCATAATCCTTTTCATCAACTACGTATATGCGTATACTATGTATAAGCAGTAAGGTACACAATTAGTGTTTATAATGACCCAGCCAGGATGCGGCGCATCTACGTCCATGACGCTGCATTCACATGGTATATGCATAGCGACGTACGCTTAGTTCCCATGTCCATATATGGTGGAACATACCATATTGCCTATAACTTTAGAACACTAACATCGATTTCGTAAATCACAAAGAGCCGTGTCGTACGAGTTATGGAAAACTAACAGCTCTAATCGCTGAAATTAACACACTTGTTCGTGCAGAAGACGATTACAAGAGTCCGCGTGAATAATTCCTTGGTCAAGTTTTAGTATTACCATATTATGGCTGTTTGCTCGCGCGCTTAACATAGTGAGAGATTCAACAGGATCGGCTCAGAATTCAGGATCAAAGCTAATGCATTCTGTTACTTCGCGAGTCACGCTTTGCGATTTTGATTGGATTTTATGGAAACATGCCGCGACACAGGAAACGTAACACGTCTTTGAAACTGTTACAGACACTATCCTCTGAATAAAGATTTATATGTCCTTTAATTGACTGGACCACCTTGTATATGGTATTGCGACAAGAATTTCACAGGCCGCATTATTAAGATATAAATTAAATGTTTACGAAGTTAAATAGAATATTTTATTGTATTTTATAAATATATAATACATGTACATAATTTTAGTAGATTTTATTAAATTTCAATAACACATGGTTTCACACGAATAAATCTTAGGGCAGTGCGTTTATACAAACATTAATTTATGGAATAAATTGTCTATTAAAGCTACATTTGTTAAATACATAATGAAAGGTTTTAAAACCAGTTTCCTCTGTAATTGCGTCATCATTCGGTAAACCAAATGATAAAGTAAATGATAAAATTTTGGAACACAGAAACCACAGTAAAAATATCAACGATTTTATCGGATCCGTTTTCACCATTTTCGAGAGAGGACCAAGAAAAAGGACGGAACCGTATGAAGTTACAGATAGGGAGGAAGATTGCGATCGGACGTGCGGGACAAACAAGCAACGGAACGAGTTTTATCGCAGGGGCAAACGACGCGAGGGTGAATTGTTGTCCTGTTGTCGTAAAGGTTGCAACGGCCCCTTATAAAAAATCGGTAAGACACGATAGAAATTAATAGAAAAACGTGGAGCGAGCCAGCGAGTGCGGTCTTGGCGCCAGAGGGGATATTTCAAGGGGGATGCACGCCAACGAACATGAACTAGATACTTAAATTTACCTCCACCCCGTCGGTCATTGGCGACTGGCCAATGATACGTGCTGCATGTGGCTGCCACCAATCTACCGCGGTTATCTCCGGTATCTCATATAATAATATGTGTTACGGTAACTTTCCGCTCTGGAACTGAATTTCCTGCAACTACGCGGACATACCGTAGACAGATGGCGGGCAAGGAATTTCACGATGATTTCGAGAATATTGGAATATTTTAGTTTAAATATATTATATTTTAAGTTTGTTGGGAATTTTTTTAGGATAATGTTTGAAAATTGTTGCCTGAGTGTTTATAAGTTGAACGACAAATGAAACATTTATACTGGTTCGTTTCAATCTCTTGTTTTATAATATCGTATAACTTCAGACGGCATAGAGTCTATGCCACGGATTATGGTTTCTATGCTACAGAAATAAATTATACTTTTATAAGAAACTTCAATGTGGATAATACAATTTTTACAAATCAACGAGAGTGCTCGAGTACTTACAATATTGTAAATGCGTTATACATTAAACATCCTTTTTTAAAGGAAGAAGATCGAAGAGCTTTATAATTTCGGAAATTACATTGACTCGACCGATATTCGATCCACTTTAACGTACCATGTACTCCAATATAATCGTACATCCTTGTATAGTTTTCGATATGCACAAACTGCGTTAATAGCATTTCCTATCGGTATAATATTCCCAGCAGCGAGTTGTACTCTGTTCCATCGTTAGATATGCACTCCTACGCCTCGCGGATTCATAATACTCGGTACATAAAGCGCTGTGCTGTTCGACGGACCGTATAAACAGGCGGTGAGGATTTATCGTTGACGAATATTGACTCCGCTTCATTTCGTCCCAGTCGGTTTGTCAAGAAATAGGACGCCGTCTCTAAGCAGCTCGTGATAGGAAAACCAAACAATCCGACGCAACTGCGTATCGCGAACGTTTACACAGGCGTTCTCCTAATTTGATACTCTACAACGTGACTTATTGAATTCGTATCTCCCGGACTCGCTGATTCTTTTCACCGGGATAGTTGGTATCCATAATGAGAATAAGAAGTGAATTTAGACACTTGGTGTTGTAAAAATATCAGATATCATAGCCTTTATAAGACGAATTGTAAAAGTTATGATATAAAAGTTAATATCCTTAATTAGAAAATTTTTATTACGAATAACTATTATAAATGACGACCGAAAACATTCTCATCATTTATATTGGTCATTGGTAACCAAAATTAAATTTTCGTCGTCGATGATTACTCGTAGACACAACAATTTTAATCATTCATAATCGTTATTCATAATCAGATCAATTGAAAGTTAATATTTTCTAATCGTTTCAGTTTTTAAGTATTTTCTTTGAGATTTATTGATAACTGACATCCATTTGAATAAAAATTATTTTCTTTCTCGATGACTTTTTTCCAAAAAATGTTAAAAATAATTATTATTCTGGATTTCTGAACTAGATAATATACGGCATGAATAGTCGTTCTAATTAGATTATATTAATATATTAATAGATAGATATATTAATTAGATTTTTGATTTTTATATTGATTCTTTATATTTTTACCAACATAATTAAGGAAATGGAATTTAAATAGATTTCATGTACCAAATATAATAATAAATACTCTATTTTAGATATTTTATACATATTTTCGTATTATACGCATGGCGTGCAATTTTGCACCAAAAATTTCTCAATACGTAAGTTAACCTATAATAAGTGTTAGATATGTTAAAGTTGTCTATAGGTGTTCAAATAGTTTTCTGACCCTGTATTTAAATTTTTCATAAATACATAAACATCCGCAGTTTACTAATCTCACTTTGGATAAAACACAAATGAACGCAATCTTTACATCTTTCAGTGTGAATAACTTATCCATAATACACAAAGCGTAAAAGTGTAAATTCGTCCTAATGTAGGGATTTCGGAAGAGTTTAAACAGTATGATTAATCTTCAGGTTTCATGAAACGTGTAAGCTATTTGACTTCGTTAATTAGTGAGCATTTTGTTCCATGTTTGTCACACGTGAATCGCTCGCGAGAAACACACGAGAGACCCACTTTTGTTGGATTATTCTGCAGCAACTAGCTAACTACTTTCGCCTTTTCGAAGCGTTCTTCACTTTTGTCTTATTCTTTTTCTTACTGTCCTTATGTTTTTCGTTAATGATAGTCGACAGTTTGATGCAAAAAAAGTTAATGTTAAGCGCAGTGAGTCGAAAGAGATGGGACTTGCTTTGATTTGACGCGTTTCAGTTTGCGAGGGTATAATTACATAGAATTAGTAAATTTTTGTAAGCTTACAATTAATTTTTTTTTATATTGGTTAATTTCTTCAGAGATATTTTAGAATATTTTTCAATTTTTTAAAAAATAATATAGAAGAATATATAGACGAAACCATTAACGCCCAACTTTAATAAATTTCATTGGCCTATAGCCTCGTCTTTATCGACTGTATGTTGTCTAATTTTAGTGAACTGCGTTGTCTAACGCAGTATGGTATTCCTCTACTTGGAGACAGACGAGGCTAAAATAAACTAATCTATTCGATCTTGTAAGACTTCCTTTAGAACGACTCAACTGCTTCGTAATAACGTTAGTCACCTGTCATAATTATAACAGTCTTAAACGAATTAAGGGCCAGAATCTACTAGTTTAAAGAATGTCGATATAATGAGAAGAAGTGGCTTCCAAGTGAAACTTTAGGTTCTCTACGTAAAATTTTTTGACGAATACGTAACTTATATGTCTACTCTATACATACCAATTATTAAGTCTATCTAATATTTTCCAAATTTTTAAAATTCGTAAACTTATGGAATGATCAATTTTCTAGTATTGTTAGAAATGGAAGCAATTTCCCGTGAAATTAATATCTTCTTTAACACGAATCGAGTACGAGTGCAATTGGTACGTTCAATGGCTCGATGTATTCCTTGGGAAACCATAAATTCCACTTGGATGAAGAAGAGGTATTATCGCAACATTTGAATATCGACATTTTCGATTAGCGTAGTAAGTATCGGTTTATCGAGCTCTTCATAGTATCGGAAACATTTGTATCGAATTCCAGAATTTGATTATATAAATCTGTACCTTTGAACCGATATCAGATTCCATGGAAACTATTATACGATACGAGCAACTCTCCATTCAATCCGTTTTTAAAGTCATTAACCATTAATTGCCAATTATTAGAAATTACCAGTAACATTATCCGTATTATTAAATACCTTTGCCTGTAATAGATTTGATAATAAATCAGATCTTTCTCTCAGTAATTTCGCAACTCACGAAACTCAAATTTTCCACGCGATTTCAACGCAATAAGCAAACCATGGTAAAAGAGGAATATGTAATGCAATTCCTTGTCTGCTTTTCCAGGGCTAGATATTCATTTCCGGATTCTGCCACGTGCTCGTCATTTATTCTTTGTGGCAGTGCTCAGCCGCGAGAAACTTGTAGAAGACAATCAACCAGTCACGATTCCAACGTTCGAATAAGGAAAAGGCCATAATCAGAGCAGAACATCGGCTAGCAACGACGCATAACCGAATTTCCGCAACGCCAAGTCCACGGGATCTTCTCGAAAAAAGGATGATGCATAGCGATTTATTTGCCTTCTCGTGAATTGCGATTTACTAACTGAAATTCATTGGTTAAACTTCAAATGCATTTATGGCGTTAGCTTCTAGTAACAGGTTTTTTGATGATAGTGTAGATATCTAACATTTTAATGTTTGAAAGTAATACGGATTTCTTTACAGTTTGATTGTATTCACGGTTCTCCTAAGTGAAACATCTTACATCACTTTTTCTTATCTTTCTCGTGTCAACAATAACACTTTCATATTTTCTTCTACGTTAAGAAACTATATCTTAGTAATGACACTTCAAAAGAATATCGAACTAGTAAAACTTCCTGCTAATTTCATTATTTATTTGAAATTAATACTACAAACGTCTGTAATAATTGTCTTTACTCCGATACATTTTTAAGTAGAAATTATTATAAGCTAAAAGAAATTTTAATCTAACGTCTTTCTAAATTTTTAGATTTTATGGAACACGCAGTAATATGATGTGCATATATCCTCACACGAATCCATCGTCTCTAGAAGAGCAATGCATAAAAAATGAGACACTCAATGTTCGTGCCGGCTGTTCGATTTCCGAAATTTCCTCTTCGAGGGATTTCCAGTGATCCGCGGTATTTGCAAGTCGATGCACGTATGTGCTACTGTAAATTTTCGAACTCTTCCAAGCGTTACGCACGTTTTCAGACGAATCTGATAATCGAGGGCGAACAAGCGTAAATATCTCTGTGAGTTTCTTGAAAGGCGAAACGGATATACGGGGTGTGTTATCGGTGTACTAAAAGTAAATGCTGACATACCTTACGTTCTTTGCATTGAATGTAGCCGTCTTAGGTCTGCCGACTTCGTTTACTCGAAATCAATTTTATCGCGTAGATCGATCTGAATTATTAATACACCTTTCAGATAATATTTGTTCACTAAATTATATTGAATACTATTTCACTGTCGATTACTAAATTTTCATTCAATCGAATTTAACGTTTAAATAAATCGTAACGTAACGTAACGTAACGTAACGTGACGTGAAAATTTATGAGATTTTATGAATACAGCGAAATAATAAAATTATAATAATACAATTTTACATAGAAACAATGTTGCACGATCAAAATTTATAAATTTATATATGCAAGAAATATAAATTCTGAATGTACAAATTTATCAATTTTTATATATGTGAAATATTAATTCGTAATACAAATTAAACATTTCTCAGATTCTTCTACTATGTGTAAAACAAAGAATTAATTTTCATTTTTCTTTATCCAATTCCTGCGACCAATTTAAAATTACTGTACTCTAAACGTTTCTTTTATAAACGATATCAACAATTTTTACCAGCAATCCGCTTCATAGTTTATAGAACACCGTATATACGGGATTCCGGTCGACCAGACCTCCCCTAAAATGTATGGTTTGGCCCAGAATCCCGCAGGAATATTCGAGGCCAGAAAGAAAGGGAGCAATCGAATGCACCCTCCTGGCCTTCTTTCCCAAGCTAGCTGAGACACACATAGACACACACACAGAGCAGAATATTTCCTTCCTACTTGTAGTCAAGCTTCCCACTCCATTACCAATATTGTTAATCTATTCGTTGCTTCTTGGCGCCGGTTCAGAGAGATTGCCACGGTCAACAACGTAATTCAGTCGTCAACCGTGTTCCTTTGCTCACGCTAGATTTAACCAACCCGACGGCCGATGATTAGCGAGAGGATGGAGTTGGAAAAACAGCAACATCGTTGACGTTTCCGTTGATCCGGTTGAAAGATTCGAGCGATCGAAAGAATTCGGAAAATAAACAAGACAATAACTCATGCCAAATTGGATTGACTCGCGCTATCCTATTTATTCAGTCGCTGTGAACAGCTGATTTATTGCGTTTCAGGTATATCTCATTTTTTTAATATAGAGACGAAATAAAGGATTATTTGGAAGATTGTAATATTTGGGATGCGAAAAGGAATCTTCAATAGTTGTATGAATTTTTTTATTGGTCGTTGGGAAAATATATCATACGGATTTTCTAATAATTAAAAATTCATTTCTAATAACGAAATTGCAATTTCAATGGGCTATGTCGTAAGATCCTAAGATATCGCAAGTTTCTAAAAGTTGAGATTTATTTTTACTTGAGAAAATTTATGGAAAATTTTATAAACAAGCTATGAAATTACGATTTTAATAGGATATTTCTATGTAATTAATTGATTTGTTAAGGAAAATTGTCCGATGCGTTTAGATACGATGCAAGAAACATAATCGAGGAAATATTTTTACGGTTAATGCAAAGTAGAATAAGAAACAAAGCAAAATAAATGAATACTTCTCTGGAACTGTGTATCGACGCTCACTCGTAACATTTAATTAACATATCAGATTGTTATTTAATTGCGGGAACGGTGACTTAAACGGCTTTGGCAACACTTTCAAAGTGGCAGACATTCAGTTTATCGAATCGCCGCGCCCGTTGGTGGGCAAAATGCAGGTTAATTGAACGAGACGCGAGCATCTTTGAATTAGCGGGCAAATGACGAGCTTTGAATCGAACCATTTAAAAGAGACCATTAAAAGAAAAAGCTACATCGTTGCCAAGGAAAGCAATGTCGGTGACATAAAACGAACGAATCACTTGCTTTCATTTCTAGATATTCAACTTCATTTCTAGAATATTCAATCAGCTATTCTTTCCTATAGAATTGTAATATGAAATTTAAATGGAGGAGATTTCCCTCTTAAAAAAAGGATGAAATTAATTCTTATCACAAAAAGAAGTTTCTTAATTTACGTTTTTAATGGAGTAACATCTTCAGAGTTAGCGACTTGGCACTTGAAACGGGTACTTATGTTGTTCCACTAGGAAAACACGTGATCATCGCGTTTCTAGAAACTAGAAACGTTACTGGTAGACACGTTTAATACATCCCCTGGGACATAAGCTACTCAGAGGTAAGATTAAAATTCATCGTTACGCGCATTTAACAATCGCGTAATGAGAAAACATAAAAGCTTTCTCGGCTTATCTCTCGTCATTTACTAAATGTTTTTCCTACACTAAATGTTTTTCGTACGCTAAAGTAAGCATTATAGCAGCAAAATATAAAAATTGTACGAAGGTCACTTCAAAAATGTGACGTTATAAGATTACTTCAATGTCAATGCAATGTTTCATACGTTGATATGTTATTCGTACGACAGTGGGATAAAGAAAAATATCAAGGATTAAAGAATATACAGATAAGAAGAAGCGAATAAAAATAAATCTGAAATATGCAGATATAAAATTTGAATATAAGAATCAATGTGATACAACAAACGAATCTCAATGTTTTGAACAGTGTATGACGCGACGAAATAAGCATGTTCGCAACAAAGAATTACGCATTTGAGACTATATCGTATACCGGAAAATTAAAGAATGAAGATAATAGTCGCGTTAAAATATAGCTACTGAGTCGTAAGCGTGTCTTATTATACGCTGAATGGCCGTAGTCGTTAATTCCATAACGAGAACGTGACTTTGAAAAGTTCCATGCAGATTTACATAAGGAACGCGTCAGCTTTCAACGCTCAGCTAACGAGAGAAACTGATCGCGAAGTTGGCTGACTGAATCGATTAAGAAGTTGGCAAGAAAACCCATACCTGGCTCGTCTTCTTGCACTCGCGAAAATCTGGAGTATAGAAATGGAAACGGTCTGTTCGTAGCAGACTCTGTTTTTTATAGTAGGATTATAGCAAGCATTCGAGAAAATTGAACGCTTTCAAAGTTTTCGTGGTGCCAATAAAGTACAGGCTCTTATGCAAATGATCACAGTTCGATTAAGAACATCGTTGCATCTGATTTTCGTTTCTTCCATAAGGTTAATTGAGATTACATTTTTTTTAACGAAGTTAGGTTACAAAATAACTTCTAGGGAACACGTACTCGTCGATTGATGATTCGATACTTGACGAAACCATGTCTTTATGACACAATTTCCACCCAGAAGCCTCAATTTCGATACAAACTACTTAATACTTATTAAAATTTGCTAAAAAATCAGATATCGTTTATCAGTTTTGATAATCGTAGTGCATTTAATCTTCGATGAAATTTGGAAGAAGCTCAGGCATCGTTTATCAATTTCGATAATTTCACACTATTGAAACAGCATTAAATCATTAAAACTCGCAATAAAATCAAGCACCATCCATCAACTTTGTTAATCGTAAACCATTCAATCTTCGTTCAAATTCACAAGAAAATTAGGCATCATCCGTCCACTTCGATAACCGTAAACCATTTAATCATCGTTAAAACTTACAACATAATTAAACATCATCTGCCACAATGCGATACAGTTGGCCAAACGTTAATGACCTTTCAAAATACACCAACCTCTCATCCTGCACCAAACCCAACCGAAAGAGCCCCAATAACCAAAGCAAACGAAGAATGATCAGCGACTCACCTTGGTGTAGATTCCGGCGCTGGACAGTTCGTTCTCGATGACCATCACGATAATGCCGAACATGCCCATGACGAGCGCGTAGTCGCTGATGCGTTTCCGCTTCTCGAACAGGGCCTTCCTTCTGCCGAGCCGGTAGCCAACGTTCGGTTTGTGCTTTGAGCCCGGTCCTATGCTGCCCGATGGTCCTTTCACCTGGCCACCGCCGGCTAGCACGCGGTCGTCCACGTACCGTGGGTACTCCGAGTGGACGCCGACCAGGGCGATACCGGCGTCCTCGCCGGTTCCGGTAGCGCCACCGCTACCGCAACCAGCACCCCCGGCGCCACCCCCGGCGCCCCCCACACCGCCCCCACCGGCCACGCCGCCGCTGTTCTTCATCGCCCCCGGGATCGAGAGTGTCGACACTGGCTTCCGTAACTGAAACAACCACGGGCACTCTGTTAACAACAATAATATAGCAAACTCTACCTACGACTTGGATCATGGTGATGGAACGATGGTGGTCCTTGAGAAGGGAAAAAAATAGTGGAAGAGGATATTGTTGGAATGGAAGTTTATTAATAGACTACAGGTTTTTATGCATTTACTGGTCTGAAGTAGCAAAGACGCGTAGAATACGCATAATATGCAAAAATATATAAAACGTTTAAAGCACGGTGTTTCTTGTAATATTTAGTAGTTAAGTTATTTAGATTCCACTTTTCTTGTTGTATATTCATAAAAATATGAATTTGCATAAACATCCGCAGTCTGTTTAATAGGGATGCTTCAAGTGAGGTGATTGAAGGAAGAGGTATTAAATGGAGATGATTAGAAGACAGCACGGAGATACGAGAAGTACCGCTCTCTATCGCTGACCATATTTGTCATTCTGTCATGTTTACATATATAACGCTTGTGGTGAATAGGCGTGCTTATCTCTGTTGTATTGTCTATGTACTGTACAGTATTATGCAGAAATTAGAAGATGACCGGGCAAAGGAATGCGGGTCTGATTGATTACTTCTGATAAATCCGATACAATCTTGAAGATAAGCACGCGTATTATCACAATAAGATTACATGTGTAGTATAATGACGAGCGATGGCGAATAGCACGTAATTGGCTTGCCCCTGTGCTATGTCATTAACAATCTTTTCATCAAGGATAGCGATGGTATGGACTGGTGTGCATAGTGAGATAGATTTTGTTGTGTGATGAAAATTAGAATAGAAGAAGACAAGAAGAGTAGAATATAGAATAATACGTAGGTTGAGTTTCATTGAAATTAGAAACTAATTGCAAGGATTTTTATACGATAGGAGATTTATAGATTTTGAAGCATATACCTAATTCAAGAGAAGAAATGTTCCACGAACTTATTTCTGAATTAGAATACAAATTAATTTAAAGACTTTTATTGGTGTACTTTTTCATTGGTGTTTTTTAACTATTACTTTAATTCTACATAAATTGTATAGCATTTACCTTGTAAATAATCCCGTAACCTAGTATGATGAGAATATAAAATAGACCATATAAAGGAATAAAATAATAAGCCTTTGTCTGAAATTATCACAAAAGACAATTCTTTGAAGTCAACTGACAAATGGAGCAAAATCGTTGAAAGAAAAGGGTTCAACACGTCGACTTAATGTCAGAAATAATGTGCTTCTGAAACGGGAGTCTAGTTGAAAGGCAGCGCACCAGTGTTTCGAGACTGTCAAACCAAACGGAGCTTTTCTAGGTTAATGCCACTTGCCTGAGCGAAGAAATAAAACAGTGATGGTACGGAAGAAATGTGCGGACATATGGTGGCAAAATGCTTATTGCAGTGTAAACCTCGTTGCAAGAAACGTTGGAAACGTCGAAGGGAGATAATCCACCGTTAACGAAGATATAAAGGATCGCAGAAGGACAAATCCCATGGAAGAATGAAATTAGATTATTACTTTAAATTAGATTATACTTCGTTTACACTAACGTCTATTATTTTAATATCCAACTGTGGAATAATTAAAAGTAGCGTTTACTCTATTTCTATAAAATTTGTAAACTGTAACGATAAGACACGAGGATGATATTTTTTACCATTTTCCATATATACTACTACGCAGATTTTTTAAGATTTAAATAGCACAGCTTGCATTAATATAGACAAGTTTCTTATCAATTCGGCAGGATCTCTTTGATCTAACTTATAATTAAAAAATTAAACTAAGAGACGTAATCTAATCAATTTGAAGGAAACGTTGGTCGTTCCTCGATTGTCGCCTTGTTTTTATTATCCAATAAAATATTTTTCCTTTCGAGCAAACTCCTTGCTATTGCTCTTTTACAACGGCAAACAAAATTTGTCCCGTTAAGTGTAAAATATTAAATGGTCATAAAAATCGTGCAGGTTGTCGAATAAACCGGTTGTTGTTTCTCGTTTCTGTTTTTAATATGAAACCTAATCGGGAAGAACGTGGGGACGAAGTACGAGTATGAAACAAGAAGTTCAAGAAGAAGATAATGGTGAATCGTTTTACGTGTAGATTCATACGGGACGTTAATTCTTACTTAGAAGCGAAATAAAACGGCGGTGCTAAAGTTTAAGAGAGCGATGTTCACGGTTGAAACGGTTGATGAAATAAACACGGTAGAAGTAAACGGAAGAGAATGTGGAAAGCTTGGAATTCGGAACAACGACAGGCTACGTTTACGAGCGTAGCACGATTCGGTTCGCGTGAAAATCCGGTCAAGGAGACATCGACGACGATCGGCGTCGTCCCGCGTGAACCTTGGAATCTCGATTGGCGGAGATCGATCGTGTTTAGTACACGCTGGTAAATGGTAAGTGGTGTTCAGAACGGAAAGCAGTGACTTCGAACGGGAAATAGCTTTATTCCATGAGTACACTTTCAACCTATGAAAAATTGAACAAGATTTTGAACATAATAACATAACATAATGTCTCTGTATATGGAGAGTATTCTATCCCTGCTCCCAGAGGGATGAAGGTTGGAAAACACAAGCCTCGAAAATATCGTTGATAGAACGAATATAACCAGGTATAAATAATATAAATTATCGTATTTACTTCTATTTACGCATGAGGTGTGTCTATTCAAACAGTGAAGTAAGTTTAGTTTACATTGACCCCAGTAGAAAATTCTAACCTTCTCTCTATCCTTTAATCTTTCTTTGCCTTAATTACCGCGTCACACGCGCAACAGAATTCTAATTATACGAAGCGTACAACAGATGTTATAATATAGTAAATTATATAAAACTAGAACAGTGTCGCGTTACAGAATTAGCAATTAGACCGCGCAACGTTTGAATTAATTCAACCTATTTCCTCCATAAAACGAATTACAAAGGAGGTCATATTACGGAAGCAATGTAGAAAAAGTAGTCAAGCTTCGACGTGAAATGCATTCCTCTCCATTTCCGTCTCATGGCCCATCCGCGCGAATTAATCTCATAAACCCGTCTGCTCCAACATATTCGCAAAATTTTTCCCTAGATCCAGTTCACGTCTTAAAAAAGTAACCAAAAAAACCCAACTTCTTCTTGGACTTTTTTAGCCGCCTATTCATCCGTCTCCGTAACCATTGTCTGTAGCATGAAACGACAAAGCGTACGTACCAGACATTCAGCGACGTTTAGCCGTCCCTTTATCATCGACCGACATACGATACGACGAAACACGAACGAAAATTCCGCGCGTCGAGAAAGTTATCGTTGCGCTTTTAATAGCGCGTGACAGTGCGCACAAAGACGCTTTCGTGGAACAATAACGTAGGCCGAAACGCGTGTCCCCGTTCCAGACAACGAAATCGACTAACAAAGATCACCTCGTGCGCTAAATTGCATTTCCACACACCAAGAACACCGATGCGCGCGAAACAACGAATATTTGAACTTTAAGAGTGACACCGTACGGAAACCATAGCGGGGATGTATTCATCCTTTCGAAATTACGTGACTCTCCATTTTGTATATATGTCTGCTGATCTGTAAGATCAAACACGATCGATAATGTTGTTAACCGACAGATGTCTTGTTGATCAATGATATTGATCGTACCGTACAAATATTAACAACATTACTGATCGTGTACGATCAACATTGAAACGATAATTGGTATTGTGGTTGGAGATTGACGAACCTTCAGATATATATTTTGAAACATTAGCGTTAATTATATATAGTACCATGGTATTGATAATATTTATTAGCTGTGTAATATCGAAGTTTAATATTTTATTAAACAATCTTCGTAATGTTAATGTCGCGTCTACATTGGATTTGTTTGTGAACAATTTACAATTCGTAAATTGCACCCGAGTTTTAGTGTTGAAGGATTAGATTTCGGGTCAAAATGAAAATACTCTTACTGTTTCTTGGAAATAGTTAAAAATACACAAAAGTTAATGTAAATATGATCGGATGAAGAATGCTTCATATTCTAATATGAATGGATAACCAATTTGACTATATAGCGCAAGATATATAGTTCGAAATCTATTGGTCGTTGTATATATACAGTAACCTACGACAATATTTGAACGCTTTGTATTTAAATAGAAACTTTGTTGTGCGTGATATTTAAAACCTGAAAATGAACAGAAATATATATATCGTGTCTCTACGAGTATAACCATCGTATGGTAGATCGTAACTAATATTGTATCACGTGTAATCGTGTAAGATATTGAAAACATTATTGTCAATCTCCATTAATCAATATCATTTTATTATTAATCGTAATAGCTTTTAGTCTATCTAGCTTCTTCCGAATCGATTTCTTATCACTTTTTTCGTTTCCTATCGCGAAAGGGAGCCGAAAATGCTGCCAACGGTACAGACGCCTCAAGGCGGAAAAATTTGGTTGATACTGCACCGCGAGCGGAAGCAGAAACGCGAGGTGGAAATAGAAATACCATCTACCAAAGCACGATGTGCGATATAGAAACGCGGCGCGGGAAATGTACGACGAGCAAAAAAAAAAAAAAAGAAAAAGATGGATTGTATTTCGTGAAAATAAATGGCGAACGAAGAATAATGGGATTTAAAAGCATGAGTAGCAGATGCACGGCAAATATGAAGTACAGCTACGTGCAGAGTACACGTGACTGGGAAACGTGTCCCGAAGGTATATCAGAGGAAGGAAGAGCAGACACTTTCGGTGTTTCCTTCGCATAACGAGCAGGATGCTTGCCTCTGACAACCTTAGGGTTCACTGATAAAGTTGGAGTCTTAGTTATGACTTGTGATAGGCGTTCAAAACTCAACTCCGAAATAATTCGATGTTTTTCAAGAATTTGAAGATTCAAATCATCTGGAATATGATTTTGAAGCTCAGAACTCCTGAAAGTTCCTGAACTCCAACTACGATTCTTAGGAAAATTTTTCGTATAACATATACAATATACACGTAAAAGTTCTCAATGATAAGCTTCCAAATACTTCGTGGACCACTGCAAATGTATTCGTAATGTACTCGAACATTTCAGGCTGTCATTAATACCTTATGTCAATGTACTGCTTGGACAAAAATATACATATCGAAAATGTGCTTGTAAGGTATTGAATATTTACGAAGCTCTTAAAATCTATCGAAACTTTCAAGATTTTCAAACTTATCAAGTTTGTTGGCTGTTCAGGAATTACCAAGACTTTCAAGAGGCTTTCAAAAGAGACGTGTGCGAAATGATTCGAATTTTTTCTCTCATATACTCATTTTTCGCGAATTTTCGGATCCGGTAAGTTTACTGTAAGACACATATAAATATTGGAGTAATGGGAGGAAAGTAAGTGGTGTGGCATGTGCTCGGCTAGGTTTATAAGATACAGTGGATAAAAAATGTATTTCGAGTCTCTGGTGGTGGATGCTGAAGGGAAGACGTATGTAGTATTGTCCAGAGAGAAAGAGGGATCTTCGTGGATGAAGCGTATATACGTACATGGCAAGCTGGAAGGAAATAAAAGAAAAATGCACCGCCACGTACGATCCAGTGGATTAAGCGGGAATAAAAAGAGAATATAATATGCCATATAAAAGATAAATATATTCTCCGAATGATACGGAGATAAAGAGACATAGAAGAATATATATACATAGGTAAGGAACATGTAGAAAAGAAAGGAAGAACTATTGGATTGGTTAAGGGAAATGTAACATACAATGATAACAATACAAGAACAAAGGAAAAATACAAACAAAAAGCACACGAGGAAGGATATGAAAAAACGATGTTCTGCTAGTAAAATATTGCAGGGTTATCAAGAAAAACATTGCACGTACGAATTAAATTTCGTAAACGTGGAGAAGGAAAATTCATTAAGGACGTAATTAAAAGGGGATACGTTAAGAAAGAAGAAAATTATGGGTTAAAATAGAAACGTGAGAATAAATGGACAAAAAATCCTGCAACAATTTTGATTTTGAATGTGCACAATGGCACACTTATGTCAGGCAAATAATCCAAGTTATACGTACGGCTTACGAAGCTAAAAACTTAATTCGCGGTGATGAATTTTCATTCCGAAAGCAGCGCAGTACAACCAGCAAAAGCGCTTAAATGCTCCCCTCCCTCTGTTCTCTACGTCCATCGTCCCCTGTGCCTCTTTTTCGCTAATGAGCGGTAGATGTAGCTCTGCAACTGCAACGACCCTACCGCCAGGGATGCAACTTCATTTAATCTCAAGAATATCAAGCTGTCTCTTTTAATTCCGCTCGGTTTCAATTACGTTCGTACTCGACAACAGTCAAGTTCGCTGTGATGATAGATCGGAATCATTTCTGCTGCCATAAACGTCGACGTTTTCAGCGAGAAGTTACATATATCCGTGCGGTGGGCATTACCGTGGCTGAATTTAGCGCGCGTCGATGGAAAATTTCCGCGTTTCCCTCTTTCTCTCTTGTTTGAGGTGACAATTGACGTAAATAAAGCACGTTGTGGCGTGACAGAAATATAACGGCGCGTTAAGATTATGAAAAATTAAGGAACGGAAAGCTTTAGCTTTCTGATAAAATATACCTACATTTTCGTTTATATGTCTCGGAATACTTGACGATTTGAAACACGAAAAAATCTTCAAAACGCAGTACAGTTTAGTTTTAGTTAATTTATGATGCATACGACTAACAGGTAATAATTGTGTTTCATAATTACGGTATCAATTTGTATTTATATTAATAAGGGATCATTCACAATGTATATCTCCGATTTCAATGGAATTGACGTATGCTGTAGTTTTCCCAAAAATAGTTGTCGCATATTTTTTTCACGTGTCGACATGCTGAAAAGGCAAACGCCAAAGTTGGAGATCGTAAACACGTTTCATGGAATATCTCCGAAACTAATAGATTTAGAAAAATGGTGCTTGTTTTTAATCAAGGAATCTAGGTTTAACATATTGACATAAGAGAACATATGAAATCAATTACACTTTATTCTCAAAACATCAGATTGAAATCAACGTGAAAGCTGTCGAGTGAATGGTTAGGCCTAATTCCAGTTCGTAATTTTTATTCACGAAGACGACGTATCTTCCATTGGCATCCCATCGTTCTTTTCGAATTTGTTCTGCAGTAGCAAAGGCAAACCGCAAAGCCAGCAGCCATATCGGCCAGTAATCTCACGATTTCATAGGCTTAATTAAGATAGTTTTGCGCAACCAGAGCCGTTGCGCTACCTTCGGTTATTAAATCAAGCATACCTTAGGAAATTGTTCGTGTTTCTCGAGCTTCCGTCGCGGATTTCAAAAGTTTCATTTCTCACTGGCGACATGACAATTTTATCACGCGTACAGAACGAGATTGAATTCCCCTTCCTTTCGACGTTCATCGTTGTTAGAAATACAAAATTCGACCGTCTCGACTCCTTGAATCTTCGAGTTTTTTCGTCTGAGATACTTGAGCTCTTTGCAACTGCTTTCGTGTCGCACCTTGGAAAATACACTGGTTCACCGAAGTATTCGAATATTTCTATACATCTTTAACGAATAGGTATATTATGTGTATTATACGAGACATTTAGAAATTTCATTGATAAAGTTCGGAACTAAATCTGGAAACGTACATTACGTACAAACGTACGTATTTAAGCAGTCAGTTATCCATCGTATGAATACGTCCTTATATTCAATGAAATCATTATTGCAACAATTATTATATTCTTAAGATGATTATATGCTGTACTATAATTTTATATAATTGTTTATGAAGTGTAAGTTGGCAGTAAATATTTTGTATCTTTCATGTACCATTCTACATTGATTTCAAATATAACGCACATGATATGTGTATAGAAGGTTTCCGTGGTAAAGGTCCACGTATTTTCGTATGTATACACCACATAGAAACACATTTACTTTTGAAGTATATTATTTATCGCGTTTATCGCTTCTGACATGCCCCTTACACCAGGAATATCCTTGGCATATGTATGTAAATATATCGTCAAGATATGCAAAGATCCACGAGTGGACTGAATTCGCGTTTTCTTTTTGGATCAAAATGCAGTTTTATCGCCACGGTACGCAAAAATATAGTCCAAAGATGTGCAATTCTGATCTTTTTTTTGGATCATTGTTATACGAAACGGAGCTTCAAAATTCAAAGGAAACAATGTAAGGCTTCCCCTAACGCCATACTGTATGGAGTTACTCTCACGCTAATTGAATTGCCTTGCTGAATCAACTAGAGATATCCATTTAAAGAATAAGTGTCTTCCATTCTCTTTCTATTTGTAATCTACGAGTACTAGTGTTCAGCAAAGTAGCCAATGCATCGAGAAAATGGGCAGCAAAGTGACGCACGGTCAGCCATCGAGACTAGGATGATTCTACTTCGCGATTACAAGACGCGAGTCGAACGATCTCGCGGCAGACCGACCCTGTGACCTTTCCTCGTGCCAGACGAAGTGGTGGAGGTAAGATGGGTCGTGTTATTGAGGAAGGACAGAAAGGAGAATATAGAAATGGGGATGGTAGTCATGGAAACCGCCCCGAGAGACTACATCTTCCTTAATCCAACTCTTGATTGGCCAAGGTAATCTTAAACTCTTGTCCTCCCGAGGAAGTTCGCGCCTTAAAACACAATTTCTACGATTTTCGACCGGTGACTTCGTGAAAATCGAGGTTCGCTCGATGGATGTGTAACCCAGACCTTATCGATCACAGGATAAAATATGGTCTCGATGGAGTTGAAGTTTGTAACGCTATTTAACGTTCCGTGAGTTGAAAAGAAGCATTGTGGGAATTCCAGGCTGGGATTTTCTGGAATTTTGAAAACTTACGTACTTCGTAAGAAAACGCGATTTCATTCTAGTTCGCCAAGTTTCGCCAATGTGTCGGTCTGTTATGCGAGTAAATATCGAGCTTTTTTCATGAGTTTCCAGAGAAAATCGAGCTCGCTGTTCCACCAACTTTAGATTGCCGGTTGTTTCTATGATTTTTCACGATAACAGTTTCTGAGGAACATTGAATCTCTGATTATTCTCTGACTGATTTCCATGTTTCTTTCGCACAGTATAAATGTTCGATTAGGCTTTATGTAAGATTTTGTGTGACATCGAAATTTCGATTAACATGTAACATTCGTAAACACAGTAAATCAATGTAACTTTCAAGTGAAATGAATTTTGTATGCACTTTATTTAGGTCGATTCATTCGTATAGTCTTGATGCAGTAAATATTTATATTCGCTTTCTCTTAAGGTATTTCTACGGGAAAACGAGTCTCTCTAGAATTTCTTCAAATTTTAACTATGCGTTAAAAAGGAAACAATGTGCATATGACTAAGTTAAGGAAGCCTAGTGGTACCGAGGTCGAGATATTCAGTCTCGAAGTTTCCATATTTAACACGTAATCCCTACATCAAGCCTTCGTCAAGGTGACTTTTTATTTATTACAGCGAAAATTGTCTCATGAATTTTTCACAAAGCTAATACATGGTGCAAAACTGTCTTAGAGATCTTATATTAAAAAATGACGAGGGCTAACAGTACTATGTGCACAGATATAGCGCTGCCATACGAGTTTATGTAATGGAACGGGTGCGTTCAATTTCTCCAAAAACTTTCTCTCTCGCATATTCTGATATGTATCCTCTCATCCCTTCGCGCGCTATACTTTTGCGAATGAGTTTACTCGGAGAAACACTCTAAGAATCTAATTTTATAAAAAAAAAAAAAATACTACTGTATTTTTCAAGAGTATAATTTATATTCCCAAGATGTTCTGCATTACAACGTCGACATTGTATTAACTCTGATTTCAGATGGAACTTGAACTGAACAATTAAGGGTTGTAAGTTGCAGCATTGTCACGAGTTTTGGCTACTTTGGTCCTTCTGTCTCATTCTAGATTATCAAGCTCCTACTACTGTAGAATCCGCAAATTACATTTGCATTAAATGAAAATTCAGGCCAAAGCAACAGCTTCGGGCCGGCTCTTCCATTCACTCCAAGGCGTACTAATATTAATAATAGGAACCATTGTCTATTAATACTAATTGTATTACATTAAAAATAAAAACATTTAAAACGTAATACAACCTTTCTTTCCATTCCATCCTATGAATTTCCCAAACAACCGGCACACATCCCAACCTTCAAACGAAAAATTCACGTGACTCGTTTTAATCGTAAAACATAAATATTTCAACGAATAGATCGATAGGACTGCAATTAATCGCCTAATCGTTCCAATAAACCGATCAGACGTAACTGTACAAACGTAATTCGAAATAACTACGCTTTGTACATGGTCTGAAACATCGCCGAGGCATAGGAAGGGAACGATTTCATGGGTGTTGAGATAGATCGGCGATTATTCGCCGCAATGCAATGGCTTAATTAAATTTCAGCTGGAACGTGGCCGAACGTGGCAACGAGATCAGTCGCGAGGGCCGCCGGCTGATTTTAAGTCGCGTCCGGTAATTAGTATTTCGAGGTTGTCGGAGCTTATCGAGCGGTTCCCCGATCGCAGCTCCCCGTTATCGAATCCTCGTGGAGAGCTATAGCCGGCACTCAAACGCGAATAAAGGAAGCTGCTGCGTTCGGGGACCATACGGGGTACGGAAGGGGAATCGATCCTATCGTCCACATCGACGTTTTCAGATTGCTGAGTCGAGCGCACAGCAACCGCCTTTGTTGTGTGTCGATGCAAAATGTCCGTGCAACTATTCGTGCTATGAAATCTAGCGTCATGACTGCGTATACCACGTATGCCACGTTCACAAGTATTATCATATATACTGATTTTATACAAAATGCAATAACTGATCAAAATTGTCAAGGAAATGAGTAATCAAAGAACTTTTTTATAAGCTATTTGTACGACATAAACAGAATATTATCAGTTAAGAATTACATGTCCTCAATCCTCTAATCTGAACGTCATAGAAAATGTGTTGAACAAATTAGATAAACAATTTTTAGAGAAGTTTGTATATCCAACCCTGAAGCAAATCCTGAAATCAGACTACAATAAGTACATTAAAGATTCATGAAAGGTTTCCGCAAGTAATCGAATATTTTCGTGAGTCACCGTAGCTATCTGGTATCAAGGGCGTAGTTGATTACAATAGTGTGGAAGGGTTAGCCAAGGGTTAACCTGACCAAATCTAATCCAAACCAAAGATACCTTCTGGTAACAGGATCGTGAGTAACAGCACAGCATTTACTGCAGAATTCCTAAAAGGAAGGTACGCCAGTGCAACTCGACCGAGCAGTGTTTCGTATTCCGACATAAAAATTCCTAACGAATATTTTATTTTTACCAACGATCTCTCGTCGTAACTTCGTCCATATTTTCTTTCCTATCTTTTTTCAGAGAAAGACTGCCGCTTTGTTCGTCGAGAAGGATTCATTTAAAATTACGCCGACGAGTAAAAGTCTCGAGCGGTCCTCGAAAGCACCTTCCTTATATTTTATCGTTGACCCTTGCGAGCTTCACGCCTTATGACTCTCAATGGAGCTAGTTTTCTTTCTTCAAGCAACCCAAACCTCTTTCGTGTCACATAGGAGACAATGACGACAGTGAAATGTCATTCGAACGTACTTTCTCGCTGGTTGAGTTTCATAGTCTTTCTCCATCCTTGGATATCCTTACAACTACCTACCTCGTTACTTTTACGAGACATTCATGGCCTATCGTGCAACGTGATATCGAATCGTTTCTGTGTTTGGCATACAAGATTGCGCGATCGATTTTAACAGTAGCGTTCATAATTGAGGTCTGATGGAGGTACCGATTTGTCGTTGTTTTAAAGAAATAAGTTAGTTAGCTACCTTGAGGATTTTCGACCAAGAGAATGACACCTGGAAGAGGAAAGGGCGAGAGCAAGAAGATAGTACAATTTCGAGTTAAAGTCAGAAGAAAAATTAGTCAACCAAGTAATAAGCCAAATAAGCCAGTTCACATCATCGTCGATATTTCGAGTCACATTCAGAGTTAGTCTCGATCAGGGAACTTATAACAATCACGTCCTCAATATTAAGTTAAATTGGGTAGTCCTTCGAATGTAGGCGACACTCAATTGTGCAATAACTACGAAGAATTAGCTCGAGGCCAGTCGAGTTGATCAACCCCTTGGCCCTAATAAACATCAGTTTTGAAAATATTGGTATACATCATACCCTATCAGATCGAGTTAAACATCTTTTATGTGCTCCTAAGAGTCACCAAACGTATAATGCTTGTCCCAACAAAAAGGAAGTCGTAAATTTCGCGAGAACGACATTTAAGTCAATCGCGACTACAAATATGCTGGTCATTTATCGACTTTCGTCGTGAAGATTCGCAACTTTTTCCCCTGACCGAAATTCCCGTCCCACTTTCGATGTACGTAGGCAATAAAAGACGAAGTCCAGAAGAACGTTGTTATTTCAGTAACAAATATCGAAATGTCGTCAAATCGTCAATCGTTAAAATTTTAAATTCGGCCTATTCTCCATCTCGTTTCTGTTCTTCGGCATCAGCAATTATTGGGGTTTGGTTTGTTATCCACAGAACTTTGTTAATGATTGACTTTCGAACTGCGTGAATTGGCTTACAATTTGCTCGAGAAGTCATCGAGTAATTTCGTAGCGACGTTTAAAGCTTTCTTAAATCCTGTAGCGACGATCAGGTACAGGAAACATCGTTTGATGGTTGGAAATATTTGAGGCTTGTGTTAATGTAATTTTATTTATCCAGTGTTATTTATCCAGTTTTGTTTGAGGTATATGATGGTATACCTTTGAGCACGAATGTAGTTGAGATTGTTAAAAATATACGGAATTAAATTCAAATTTGTGAGAAGATTTATTATTAATTTGTTGCATTATGGGTTGTTAATAATCGTTTAACAGTACATATTTATGTAGAATTAACTACTTTTATTATTTCCATACGAATGATATTATTTTATATCAATACCTTATAATAAATTATTCAAAAATGTTTTTTCGTCTTAATTGAGCATTCCAATTGAAATTCGATTATTTAGTTTCTAACACTTAAGTCTTACCAAATAAGTCACTAATCATATTTTCCATTCAGACCAAGTTATCAGTCATGAAAATCAATTAAAAATAACAGACAGCTGAAATTAATGTCTTTCATTCTAATGGTTCATGACACACGATCCGAGAACCTAGTCTCGTTCGCTTAATCGTTTCGTGGTTCGTTGAGTTCCGTTAATTACGCACTTCGCTATAGACCAAACGTGGTTTCGCGGTCGAATCGGAAACGCACTCCTGGTTTCCAGAGAAACCTGTTTTCGATCTGTTTCGAGGAACCGTTAATCTAATTCGTTATTTAGTGGAATTAAAGCATCCCACGATTGTTCGAGTTTCCACTCGTAGATTTTCCGCCGTCTTTTTAACTTCACACGGAGAAGATAATAGGGGCTGAGCGAAATTTATGGTATCGGTGTTGCGACCACTGCAGCAGAGAATTTATCGCGTTATGTTATTGGTGTGCATAGTAAAAGATGTGCGATATTCACAAGAAGGCAAATTTCAAAATAAATCACGCAATAATTGAATGAAATATATTCCGAAAGAAAAGAATAATTTTTTAATAACAATAACAATAATATTTATTTTACGAGCAACATCCTTTGGTAAAGTTGAATTCATATAATATGGTACAATTGTTCATAAAATTTATTTACATATGGATTTATTAAAAACGAAAGAGATTTTGTGTTTTTCTGTATATAAGAGGCAGCCATTGGATACGAAGGTTACATATTTATGAAAAGATTTCATATAATATGGAATATCTAGTTAAAAGCTGATTTTAAGATGATTTTCTTTAAAGATGATCTTATTATGGCTAGAACATAACTGTGTTCTTTGTATTTCTTGAAGTCGTACTTGAATTCACAGGAAAAATCGAAAGTCCAAGAGGATAGTCATACGAAGATATTTCGTTCTAAACAATTATTTCTCCAGATTGCTGAATTTATCAAAGGGTTTTAAGGAATACTGAAATCAAATTTCTACCAGTTTAATATGCAGTACAGTCTCGACAAATTGCAACGCTTCATATACAGAGTAATCTGATTTAGACGGTGGTTATCACTTTCTATTGTCTGGAATTCCACGCGAATCAACAATAAATTCGTCGGAATCCTCTCGTCGCTCATAATCGCTACCATTCCCATTTCTAGAATTAAATTGAAATGCGAAGACAGTTTCGAAACACTTTCTCATTACACGTACATAACTATGTATTATTAGATACTGCGTATTAAATGTGTGCTGTATATATGTACAATTATAATCAATTTAATCATATTTCCTGTGTCAAAATATTTCAATACTATCCGTCCATCTCTGTAATAATCAAAAAGTTCTAAATATCAAATATTATCCGAACGTATTACTATTTGACATTCTAAATTTTCTTTCAGTAACACCAGCCTCAAAAATAAAGAACGTATAAATGTGTGACCGCATGATTTTATGAAATACAGCGTGATAATATTTTTTGAAAATATGTAGTATTAGGATTACATTACAGTAACATGTAGAATTATATTTATGTGCAGAGTGTGTTTAATATATTTATCTTGCATTTAATGAAATTCTTATACTTATACTTATAGCGATATTACAGCAACAAACGGTTAACAGTCACCTTAGTAGCTACTAAAAAAGTCATAAAACAAGGTGTAGAAACACCGGCGTTCCAAGCCGTGAACCCATAGACACAGGCGTCGATGATTCTCTCCTTTGCTCTACCTTTCGACCATCGACTTGCCACCCTCAGACAGGATAATCTCGCTAATGGAAGCAGAACGTGACGTTTTACGAAGACATTGCCGCGACCACGGTAAAATAACGACTAGAAAAGTAGAAATATGTAAATGGTAGATGACCGATCGTTCAAGAAATTCTTCACAATCGATGTGACTTTTTAAGTTCGAAGGAAAATATTCTTGAGAGTTTTGAAGGATACGTGCACAATTGTAGCGTAGAAATTTCTCTGAGCACGATATACTCCAGTCGTTTTCCCTTTGAATTATCGCGATTCTTGGGTTGAATTTTCCGAATACAGTGCCACAGGCTACTCTCTTGTTGACATTCGACATTTATTGTTTTAAATTATTGTTAATTAGAATACTAATAACGCATCTGTCAAGTTTCGTTCAGCTGGAATAAATCATTAGAAACAGGGTGCACTGATTCTCTATTGAAATTATATTATATATAATTGAATATTTAATTGGTTTTATATCTTGTTGGTTTTAAAAATTCAGCTTTAGGTTTTTCTACAGCAGAACTCCTGTTATTAAAATAATTAATATGGGATATATTTTATAACATTTGAGATATAATACATAATTTATCATTAAAATAATAAAAATTTTAACGTATTTCACTGGTAATAAGTCAAACAAACCTTGATATATGGTTTCATCTATCATCGATTGCAAAAAGCGACGTTTCGACTTTGATAATAATAATCAGGTTCGGATAAACGGAGTCTAATATTTCCAAACGATTAATATCGAATTCAACATTTATAATTATTCAACATTTAACATTTTTTTGCAAAATATTAATGGCGTGGAAAATTAATAACATCATCCGAAAAAGCATAATATTGATAAAAATGTTATTATATAAATATTCGTTTTCTTCGTACAGGGAAAAATTTTAATTTTGTTAGAAATTGCAAAAAGTTGCAGGATAATCTCCCTATAGAGGTTAAAATTGCGTTAATAACAAAAAATAAAAAATTCCTGTAGATTTCGCGTTCGAAGCTTTCGATTGAAATTGTGGCTCAATTCTTAAGTTTGGTCGACATCAATAAACGAAAGGATCTGGCGGGGATTCACGTTCGGAATATCTTCTCGTGGATTAAGAGATCACCGTCTAATTTTATGTATATATTCCATAACCCGATGGCCTCTTTGCATTTTAACGCCGCGAACATTCCCGTTCATTGAATTTTGACAGCCTTTTAGAGCGAAGCTTCAGAATATTGTCTCCTCTATCGCTTATTGAATTTATAGTCTTTATTCGACCGGGAGGGACTATTACTTTTCAATTATTATCTTCGAGTAATCGAACAGCTGATGCTGAAAATAACTTATCACTCAACTCGGGGAACGACTAAATTTGATTATACCGAAATTCGAGTTCGATTCGATCGTAATCGAGAAATTGACCGATGGTATATTTCGTAATTGGAAGATTCGTTATTTTCTGCCTGTATTTTCATTTTGTTACGCTCAATTAATTGCGTGGTGTTTGAATTACTCTCAATTATCCAAAATGTTTTCTTACCAAATAGAATGCTTTGTTTGCTCACCCCCCTCATTTTGTTGCAAGGTATATTCCTCAAAACGTAAGGTCTAACGCGAATAATATCGAAGTGTGAAATATATTTAATTATTGTACAATTAATGATATATTAAATTAATAAAAGATTAAATTTTTTCTCGTTATCATAAATGTAATTTTTTTGAAACGTGTAAATAATATTCATATCGAACGCGTAAGATATGATTGGGAATTTATCCGAAATATTATACGAAAGAATGCTGATATTATACGAATAATTATATGTTACTTATATTTTATCGTAATTCCGATTCTCATAAGAAATCTCATTTTCTGAATAATTATTTTCCTCGGTGAAACATTATTTAGCTAGGAACTTCACTAAGCGTTATAATTACATTTTATAATAATTATTATTATACCAGCAATATTATATGAAAAATTCTCTATAGTTCTCTTTCATAATAAATGTACTTTACTGCAGCAGTTAGCCTCTTGCTGTGAGTAGTATAGACCGTTCTTAGTCTCCTCGATTTTAGTATTCACTTTAAAATGATACATAATTTTCTAAAAAATATTAACATTTAATTATAGTGCCAACATAAAATTCTCGAAAGTACTTCTTTCATACAGGTATACTATCTGACCTTCATTATTACCGCGCCTAATCCATGGACCTTAGGAAAGCTTACTTATAAAGTCTAATTTCAGATTCGGGGCAAAAAGCAGCTTTTTCTTCCCTTCATTCCCATCTCTCTTTCTATACTTCTTCTGTTTCTCTTTCTCATTATATAATAGTGACGCAAACATAAGACCAACATCGTAAAAAGGGCTTTAGAACTTTTATTCTAATTTTATAAAAATTTAAAATACGATCACTCTGAAACACAAAAATATTCGACTTTGTAGTTGAACCAGGATTCGGAAAAAGCTAAGAAAAATCCGTCGACATTGAATTCGACTTATCGCGAAAAAACAATGGCAATTTAATAACGCCTACAGTCACCAGATTGGTTGGTTCGTTGAACCGTATAACATTTTGTCCATCTTCCATCCTTTCTTCTTTTTCCTGTCTGCCGTTACGAGAATTTAGGTCACCGGCACGGAGACGCGAGATATTGCTTACGAACCGAGCACAGTACGATGCAATCATCGAGCCAGCTTTTCCAGCTATCGCACTCTTACAAGTCGCGTTTCGTTTTTGTTTTCTTCGGAACAAAGTTGCGGTTCTCGCGGAATACCAGCTCGCAACCGCGAGTCACTCTCACGTTTTGTATATTTATTTTGATTGTGGTTGCAAGACGCTTTAGAACGTGAATCCTCTGGTCCAAAAACTCTCAGTTCTTTACTTATCTTAGAGTAAGTAGGTACTTTTTATTCAATTTATTAATTTTTATTTAATGCATTATTCTTCTTTCTTTTGGAAATAATACCTTACTTGTTAGAAGCAATAATTATTTTGTAATAAGTGCCAAAATAAAAATCCCATTGAATATCGAGGTTTATTAATATTATGGATAATTTGCTGTATAAATATTGTCGTCATCTCCGCGAAATCTCTTGCACTAAATAGCCTCGTAGCTTCTACGTAAGTACATTTTCAGATTTGTTTCAATCACGATATTTAATCCTCGTTATCTGATGACTTTTACAAATGTTTCTCTAAGTGTTCTAATACATTCATCAGCTACTGTAACTAGAAATTTGTTTTACTTACCGAATATTATAACGCGTATTGTACCCTGATTATCTTATACATTTCTGCGTTTATGGTGTATTCTGTGCATTTCTGTACCTTTACATTTTTATCAATGGGGGTTGATTAAACGTTTCGCTTGCCGTTACTCACCACTTCTCAATAAGAAGTTTAAAACGGGAAAACGAGCCAGAAGTCGATTAAACGCGCCAGTTCAAAGGCTATCGCTTTACGATCTCACTCTCAGTGTTCGTGCTTTACCTGACAAATCAACATGAACTTAATCTATGAGATCGATCTCTCATATGTAAATTTCACTGTTGTAGCGGCACATGAGCTAGAGAACAATTTGAATCATGTTGTTTTGCCTCGGAGTATTAACATCGTTAGGACATACATTATGTAATAATAAATAAACTCCGAGCAAAATAATGTCGCCGCTCCGTGCAATCGTCAAACTAAGACGAATTTAAATTTTCTGGTACTCCCCCGATCAGCATAAATAAACGAACACGATCGTAAGACGACCAGTTACTCAGTCTCAGTCTCGAGCGATTCTTGTCGAACATTATTTTAACGACCCTTAGCGAGCAATCTACGGTATGATTGTGTAGTATTTATTAATCTGTATTTATTAATTATTTTTAAATACATTTGACGGTTTCAATATCTAGTAATCTTGTTATTTAAACAACAACTGGACCAACCATCCTTTACACTGTTGTTGACAAAAACAAAAGGGGAAGAAGAATAAGAACGAAAGACAAGAGAATAAAATGAAAGAATAAAATGAAAAAAGAATTAACGAACGTTGTACGTTCATCGAGGACGTGCTGCTGATTTTCAGCATAACTTCTTTTTATTTTCCGAACTCGTCCGTGCGTATTTACTCGCTTTTGTTCCGTTTTGTTATTGCCTTATGTCGCTTCAAGAGGAGAAAATATTCGGTGGAACCGAGCGTTCGAGGCCGACGAACAAGCAACACGGAAACGTTATTGTTACACCACCGATTGCAAGGTAAAGGCAGTGATGAATAGAGGTGTGGTTCTCCAGGCTTGATATTTCGCGTGATTCACGCTCTTAATGGTCCGTTTTTCCTCGGCCTGACTGGATATGACGTCGCATAATGCGTTCTTAAGTGGTCGCCGATAAGAATCTCGGCTGAATAATTTATCCCGGAGCTTCTTTCCTACCGGGACAGAATACGGCGACATACTTGTAAATAAGATGAAATGAAAAATGAAGACGAAAGTAGAGAAAACATTTACTTCTTACCTCACTTTTTCATTTTGTAGAAAAGCAATTTTTTATCCGCTTTATCAGTAAAATCTAAGCTGCTTTATCGAACAATTAGTCACTGATAGATAAAAAGATTGTAAATATTCATTCTCTAATATTGAAAAATTGTTGACGGAGTTTTTCTATTTTTCTCTATCAAATGCCACCGATTCAATTTTCCGCTAAATACGTTATACGTAGATATATTTGTATGTATTATTTATGATGCACGTGCGATCATTCGTGTTCAAAAAAGAGAAAAAAAGTTCGTCAATTAAAAACTCAATTAAAAGAGATGGAGGCGATGGATATCGTAACTTGTTCCTTTGAATTCGAACAGCAAAGAAAATTGGATACAATACCCAGACAGATTTTACCGTCTATCGCGTTTGTCCTATCGATATTTCGTTTACTCCTCATTGCTCTCCATTTCCATGAAATACTTTCGCCTGATCGGTATCGGGCGCCATTGAAATTCCAACCGGAAACTCCGACCGGGGGATGTTTCTCCGGTTATCTCAATCCTTGTCGAATTTATTCAATTTCCTCGACGCTTCTACTGTCCCATTCTTAAATTACACAACGGACGCCAATAGCTCAGCACAACGATCGTTTCGCAATCTTAGTGCTTTCGCTTTCTAAGTAAATGCAGCTTTACTGTAACTGGATTTATCGCGCCACTTCAACTGCTGCTGTAAACTTCATTCTCTCTCTCAAGTCTTGATAACTTATTATTTAACAAGTAACTACTTCAGTGAGAGAAGAATTGTCATGCTCTATTACGATTGATTCTGAGAAGATTATTCTGTTTATTGCTTATTGTTTCAAGAAAATTGTTTCTTCGCTTCGTAGTTTAATCGTACTTTCTATAATTATATTTTCTATTCGCTGTAGACAGGTTAATGAGGCTAATGTATATGAAAAATTTCGCTCCTTAAACTTAAGGACCTAATCCTAATCCTAAGGATAAACTTGAGGACCTAATACCGCCTATTAAATTTCCACTTATCGTTAATCGTTAATTACCACGTAAACAACTATTTTGTTAAAGATTTAATTAATGATTATGATTATACATTGATAGTAATTACTATTACATCAGCGATATTAGGACACAAGTTTTCTGTGTAGTTTTCTCTTATAATAGATTTACTGCAGGATTTAAAATATAACTGTAAGTAGTACAGATTCTTTTTGATCAGACAATCTTGCGTCATGAAATGTTATACTCTCAAATACAATATTACTCGTATGTAATTTCTTCACAATTTTACACATTGTTTTGAAATGAAGTTGTTTCGAAAAACTAATTCTATTACTTTCAGATTTACAAAAATCTAAAAAGTTCAGTTTCAGAATTGAAAAATTCTCTGTAGTGTATGGTTTACTTATACCATAGGTGTAAGAATGAGAGAGTTCCAGTAAAATTGCAAATACCTCACGATAGATGTTATCAAACCTACAAATACATCGAGATCGATGGTTCCTTCCTTGGGATTTTTCCATCCCGTTCTTGGGAAAGATTATTTGATCAGACAGTTCTTCTCGAACAGGCAAGCAAACCGCCTGCTGGTTAATTAAGTTTATTCAGCGCTACGGGGGCGAGGTAATCCGCGAAACCAGGAAATCGTCTTAATAACTAGCCGCGGCCAATTAAACTCAAGATAGCCCGAGGGATTCGTCAGGCTGTTGCTTGGAGTTCCCCGCGGTCGTCAAAATGATCAAACATCGAGCATTCGATTTTTCGCTTTAACACTCTATTTTCACTGAAACGAGTTATGGAACTTCATAAACTGAAAAAGCAAACACGAGTGTTTTCAAAAGAAATTTTCTGAACAGGTACCATCTTTTACTTAATTAAAGAATATTTGTAGAGAAGTTTTTGAGAACATAGCAAATAACAATGATGGGGAAGAAGGAACATTCGATAAAGCGATAGAACACTTCTCTAAGAGGAATTACTTGATTAAGGGTACTTTACGTACGTGCATTCGCACATTCATCTTACCAAGCATAACGATTATCCTACATATGACATCACATGGAACCACATTAATATAGAATTCTCGCCTGATGATCTCGCTCGCATAGATAAGACAGAGATACTTTGATCTAACATCTGTTGTTCTCGTGCTTAAGGCATGGGTTTATTAGGAATCTTCACTGGAAGAATCTACTAGCAAACTATATATGCAAACTGCCAGCCATGAATATCATGGCACTTAATGTAACTGAATAGAATGTGTTATTTCATAGAAACTCGAATATTTTTCACTGCTTTTATTTATTCATTTTCTTATCTCAATTTTATATCCTCAATTTCATTGCGCGAAGAACATAATTACTATTTCTTTATCACGTCGTTATTTTATATACTACCATATAAAATGTGATTTTTATGTCCAACACGTATGAAAATAGTTTTTCCAATTCTATGTCAACGTATGAAGTTTCATTAGAACTAGCGCGGACCTCTCGTCAGATCCCACAGACGTGAAACTACGAGTGTTTGTCGTTAAAATAGAGGACAAGGGTTCAAGAAAGAAGACTGTGGGAAAATACAAAGGGCGTCTTTGTGAAAGAGTGGCTATTGCTTTTCCTGCTAAGCCCTTGGAGTAGATTTTTGACTGACTTTTGTCTTCTGCGATTTTCAAAGCAAGTAGAGTGAGATACTGAACCTCGCAGAACTCGAAGATGGATTCACCTTCGATGGATTTGGTTGTCTTTGTCCATCTGTTGTTATAATTGTAACATCGTTCGTAATAAAAAGCTTCAAGAATTTTATCTTCAAAATTTCTCCATTTGATGGCGTTATTTTTTTCTGGACTGGTTTCTGGATAAAGTTACAGAAAATAAAGTTCCAGGAATTATTCCCTAGCGCGGATTGCGTTAAAATATGGAACTGAATTTTGCAACTTGAAACTTTTACTGATATTTCTGTCTCGTTTGCTTGTGAGCAGAATCTCGTTAAATATAATATGGAGAGCGTAACGTAAGTACATAATTATAGGTTCCCATAGGACATCTAATAACTGGTGGTATATATCAAACAAAATATAAAATGAAATTTTTCTTTACAAACCTTTGTTCTTGAGAAGATGCCAGAGGCTAACGAATATAATCTATATACTTTTACAGAATATTCAATAACTAATGATACAAGCGAGAACTCGAACTCATAAAATAAAATTTTGTCATGCGACACTTCGTCTTTAATCCTTTTCAGTTTATACACTTTTCCAATTTTCCACTCCATAAATAAAATACGAAATAATTAAAGGTAAAGGAAATAGTTCAGGGGATTATAATTAATCAAAGTTAAGAAAGCTAGAAATGAGACCAAACAACCGGGAAAAATAATTATGTATAAAGGCACGAAGAAAGTTCCTGTTTCGAGAGCAAAGTGAAACTGCCTTGTTCGTTGTGAAATTAAAGGGAGGAGCATCGAAGGGGTTCGATTCGAAGTTTCGCGAGTTGCTTCCTGCAGAAAAGAGCGCCGGTAATCCTTGTACGCGTAACTCGGCTACAAAGGAAGAAATTTAATTAGTATAGTAATCTTGTGACTGTGCCAGTCGATTGTTTGCAACTGTAGTCTTGATAAGACGAGCAATCTCTCTTTCGTCAGGAGTAAACTTTATCAGGCATATTCCGAGTTCGCTCCTCGTTTTCCTGTTTCGAGATAACACTTTCCAAAGCGTGCTCTGTCGTTTCTACATTAATTAAATTTCATAGCCCCACCCGTGAGTGGTGTAACGAGCGGGAAGCAAGAAACTTGCAGTGAGAACTGAACCTTAACGACACGAGTAAGGGGAAACTTTTCTAAGAGAAGTCGCGAGAATAAAAATAGAAATATGTTTGTTCCTAACTACTGTTCTAGACTTTGTTCTTTAATTTCTTTATTATGGAAGATCGAAGTGCCTTTTAGAAATTAATAACTTACGCTGGAACTTTCAGTTCTAATTTTTCAATATTAGCTTTTGAATCAATGACTGTAACGAGAAGACTCTTAAAGAAATTACAAAATTACTAAAAATTATTTTATTATTTCTCCTACGATGATTAAAATGAAAAATGTTTGGACATTATTTCTAAACTGCGCATAGAAAGATTATTATAGAAACTATATAGAATCATCTCGTTTATTCCTTCTTTTCATGTCATTATTTTTATCATTCAGCAAAGTTAATAATATATTTTACAATACTGCAGTGATAAATATTTTGTCAAGCATAGATTATCCAGTTTTCAGCGTTACAATGACAGCCATCATTTCTAATTTTTAATATCGGTTTGAATAATGGCGGTATATCATTGCACATGAAAAGGTATCAGTTTCTTTTACATAGCGAAGAAAAAACAAAGAATTGCGTGTAGAGGAGAGCTATTTCGTTATGATTAACGCAAACTTTCTCTCCTTATTACCTCCTTAATTTTTTCTTTCTTACCATTAACTTCCAACCATTTCTTCTCATTAAACAGGAAGAACCATTCGTACACTCGTCGCTCCCCTTGAATTAATTTAATACCAACGATAAAAGAGCTGGATAAAATTGTATTAAAAAACACGTTAGGCCTCTTTTAAATTCATTATCCCTTGATAATTAGCTCTTGTAAAATGAGTAACTGCTTACAAAGAGAATTTGTACATATTAACAATCCTTAATTACTCCCACTGCGTGAGTATCGATTAATTAAATTAAAACCGAAATATGCATACGGATAAATTATTATTTTTAAGAAGTACACGGGAATCGAAACAAAACGAAGATATTTCATTGTCAATTTCATCCGCAACGCTCTTATTTTAATGAGCTATTGTTTATTTCAACTCCACTATATTATATAGTAGAAGTGACTGATGAATTTTTGTTGATCGATTCAAGTGTGTTTGCACCAGGGATATGTAAATGAAGAGTGTTTAAATAGTAAGAAAGAGGAATGAAGAGGGTAGTTCAAAATCGCGGAAATTAAACAAAATCTGAAACTCTGTATGTAAATAGAACAAATTATTTGTGTTAGAAATGATTTTTTTTGTTCGTGTCATAGTATGATTTTATAAGGAAGAAATTATCCTCTGTTGCATGAAATTGATAGGATTATTCTTACAATGCTCAATACATGTCATCTTTATAGTCCGCTGTTTCAAAATAATGATTCTTAAAGATTGTTTATAATCACCCAATGATTTTCCATTTTTCAATCTAATTTAAATTCTTTACAAATCGCTTGTATTTAAACAAGAGTTTTATGTTAAATGTTTAAATACCTTCGTGAGTCACTGCAAAGGCAGAGAAAAGAAAGTTTAAAGGGTGAGCAGTACGAAAGAATGCCACAATTTTAGAAGACAGAACTATAACTGACACGAACACCCAAATTATAGATAGATATAATATATGTGTTATCAACATGGTGGAATATGTTTAGTATAACAAAGTTACTATTAATATCGCGTAACTAATATCTAGCACAAATTTTAAACCTTCTCTTGTCCGCCACTATGTCTGCAGCTCACAATTCCTGTATCACTCTCAATGTACCACCAGCATCAAAAATCTTCTTGAAAATTACCTCACTCCCTTCCCTTCCTTGTCAATAACAGACTCTGCTCCACACATTACGCATTACGGTAACGCGCACTCCGAAACGCGAAAAGAAGGTAGTGTTGCACGTGCGCGAAATAATCCGCGGCTTGGCCCGGAGCTTTCTGGCTTCAGGGGATGCGAATCTCTTCTCTTGCGTGTGCACACACCGACATGGGAATAGGAATTACCATTTGTGGCCGTTTTTCCGGCGCCGACTTTTTCCAGACGAGGTGGCGTGCCGCACAATCGGCAAAGGCCAGTCCCGGCGTAGCTATTGTGCGCGGATATTGTGCGAGTACCAGCGCGAGGCCTCTAATCTGCATACGAATGAAATCCGTTAGCCTCGAAAGCAAATCGGCCCCGCGAAAAAAGTAAATAAGAAGATAAACGTGAGGCTGTGCGCGCCTCTTTTTAAATCTTCTCTCTTCAGCTCGTTGCCTCTATCACGGCCAACGATGTCTGCAGTCGTTGCTGCACCGACAAGTGGCTCTCATCACATGTTCGCCGGCGAATTATGCTCCATAGATGTCCTCCATTTGCCACGGACTCTTGCCCGCCAGCTAAAGGATCACACTCTTAATTGCACTTTCTACGTCCCACACTCTTCGCTTTGCTCGTTCTCTGCCGTTTCAAGGGGATAGTTTCTCGAGTTGACCGAGCAATCCAGAGGCTACTTTGTCGTTATCCAGATTAACAAGTTTAAACAAGGCAGATACGTTGATATTTTACAGATAAGTTTTTAGGAGAGAGTAGGAGATAATTAATGACTGAAAGCAATAGTTACCATTTTCTTATACAGATAATATTTATTTATTTGTTTGTGTTCGTTTACTGAGATGCAATTAATTTGTAGCGATTTTATAAATATTTTTATCTTTGTATATAGTACTGGAGCTGAGAATCTTTTCATTTGTATGTGATGTCCACTTTTTAAGAGTTATGTATTAATTGTTGTCGACATACATCTCGGAGAGTGACGCGATCTCCTACGTGCCTCGACTGCACGGTCGAAAGTTTTCTCATAAGAAAGTTTTGGGATAGCCCCTTTCTAATTCTTCGAAGTGCTCGATGAAGTATTACCTTTGAGTATGATATAGACACGAGAAAATTCTCAATATTAACGTCGTGGAAATATCCAGGGATTCCAAGAGCCTTTATCTCCTTAAACTTTGGCTCACGATAAAATGAGAATTTGTAGACTAATGAAATCACTATGGTTAAACATATATCAAATAAATACCTAGGATAACTGTAAACCCCCTGTTGATAAGTATTAGGACACCAGTATCAAAGGAACGATTAATAGATCAGAATTTTATACTCAAACATGCGTTAACAGTCTTTTTAATCTAAATTCTATAAAGAGAATCGGAGATGAATCAGATAGAACATTGCAAAAACTAAAAAGTTTTATAAGCTGATCTACAGCATGCATGAAGCCAAATAGCTGAAATAAAATCATAATATGAATAATAAAATTGATCAAAATAGTGATCAAAGGACGCAACAGATATACATAAGCAAGAAGAGAATTCATTTTATTACATCAAATTAATAAAGTTGTTATAATATTGAATACACGAGTCGTTCATAGTCTAACATTTCAAATGAA
This sequence comes from Bombus soroeensis, assembly GCA_014737365.1. Taxonomy (NCBI): domain Eukaryota; kingdom Metazoa; phylum Arthropoda; class Insecta; order Hymenoptera; family Apidae; genus Bombus; species Bombus soroeensis. The sequence continues at coordinate 1,516,004 of JACXIL010000279.1, read as the reverse complement.
ATAATTATTCTTAATATTTTAATAATAATTTTTCCAACTTAAACTTTCGAATTTTATAAATATCCTAATACTTCTTAATGAGGAGTGTATCAACGAAAACCTCGCCGAGCAAATAATTTTTTCTTACACAAAATAAAACTCACCTCCATGTCAAACAGAATTCCATCGTCAATCAATTCCCTACCCTTTTCGCCATCCGAAAATCTCCGATCGTCTTTATTACAATTTTTCGCGAGAATCTCGAAAGCGAAGATAGTAGATTGCTGTCATAGCTCGATACTAATTGCGAGATCCTCTTGTCTGGTCGCGACGAGACTTTCTCCTACAGTAAAGGGTCGTAGAGAGGAAAGAAAGAGCGAAAAGGAAGCTACCGAACTTCTCCCTAACTATCGTCAGCGAGATGCTGGCTGATAAGCGCGGTCATTGTTTCCGCGACCTCTTTCGCATCTCGAGCACCGGTGTCGCAGCGAAATGATAAAACGTCCCAGTTGCCTTACGCTCGACTGGCTCGCGCGAAACTTCCTTCGTTTCGCGAAGCCTAACCGAGGCTACGGACGTGCCTAGACTTGGGATCTTAGGACGCCCCATTCGTAAGACGCCGACGCAAATTACCAAAAACCTTTGGCACCGCGAACGATTGCTCTTCGTTCTGCTCGCGAGCCAATTCGTCTACTCTCGGCCGCAGTCAAGCGGAACGTGAAGAAAATTCCGGATGATCTGCTTGATTGTCGCTTGGACCAACGAGCGAAGGGAGAGAAAGAAAGAGAAAGAAAGAGATATGACGAACGCGCCAAATAACTCGATCGATTTGATTGATGCGGAAGTAGTTTTTTTTTATAGCCGAATGATAATCGGTCTTCGTTCGATTTGTTATTTTAGTGATGGATTTGTAGGTGTAGTAGATGTAGATGATAAATCGGGAAGGATAGTATTGGTTAGACGTGATTTGTGTTATAGTAGCAATATACAAATGTTGATTTTGAATTATTACTAACTAAAATTATTATATTAATAACTAAGCTAGTTATATTTTTGCAACTCGCTTGATTTAGTAAATACGATTTTTTTGATAGATGATAATTCGTTATTTCATTGAGAATTCTCTAGGTTTAATCAACGTGTATAAGTGATGATTCATGAAGTTGTATATTAAAGTTTGTATATTTGGATACATTTTGGTCGATTTGCGATAGCGATGTATGGATATTAACGAATTAATGATCGGAGTTACTTATCGAAAGAAATAAGAGATAAGAAGAGCCAGTTAGTCCGTTCACGTTGCAAAATCAATATTTGGAGTGCACGTGTACTTGACGGAATTTAAAATGATCTTCCTGGAAACCGAAATTTCTTATGGAGTATCTCGACTTCCGAATCTCGTTTTCAACGAAAATTTACATTATTTTTATTCCCAAACTTTCGTACCATTCTACATAAATTTTTGCTTCTGAGATTTATTCATTTTTATCTTCGTCAGATTTTCCTAATAAGGAAGTTTGAAAAATTACTCAGTGCACCGAAACGAAGAGTTTCGGAATCATCGAGTTTTTTAGAGAAAACAAGGGGCGGGACAGCTGGAATGGAAAGTGGAAAAGTTTGGTAAACAGCGTCCCAGAGAAAACGGAGAGATGTACAGGCACTGGCAATTTCGAATGTCGCTTCTTTCTCCCATGGACACTGGATCCTTTTTAATGAAACCTTTTTTGAGTTTCGTAAATAGATGGAAACTCAGGGGAACCGAAATTCGCTGCAATTTCTCCCTGGCGTCACGCGAATAACTCTTTAAGAATTGTTCCCTTCCATGGAACTAGATACGAGCGACGAATATTGGTGTCAGGTTTTTTGTTTCTTATTTAACAATCGGCTGTTGAAAAAATACAACATGATTTCAATAGCTATTACACATAAATCCCAATTAATCTTTTAGAAAATTTAATAAATTCTTGAGTATAACATTTTGATATAATATGAAATAGTGAAAGTGGTTTCTTTTAAATAATACTTAACAGAAAGTTTTCTATAGGAATAAACATAAAGCTGCTTATATTACTAATAAGAAAGAATAAAGTTTCATAAATAATTTAATTTCATCGATAAAAGAATTTAATCTTCATATTAATATTATTATTCATTCTTTCTCAATACATTTCATCCGAACTAAATTTAAACATAAATTGCTTTTATAACTTTAACTTTACAAAAATAAACATCCGTTAAGGATGTTGAAAGTACATTTAAAATGAAAGTAGAAGTTTTAAGAACGTTCAAGTATGTCATAATTCATCACGCTATCGGCCAGGTTAATTACTTCAACCTTTTATCTACTCCTCCGAATTGATATAAAAGGATCTCATTAATTGTTCAGTATTCGCCCCAATATTTAATTACCCGAACCCCGATCATTAACTTCAGGAACCCTCAATGTAATTCCATAACATTTATTCTCCGACGCGTTTCAGTTTCTAATTTTTCACTCGACGAATCCTGGAATGTGTTTCATTATTCGTTCCCTTCACAGAATTCTTAAGAAGCTAAGCACGAAGGGCGGACAAATATTTGCCACGCGGTAATCAACATCATCCCGGTGTTACGTCGAGTCGTTAATGGAGAATGAATAGAAAGTTTGAAACAATTGAAGATTAATGATATCGAAGAAACCAAGAATTTTTTTTACAGATTTCGTGAAGTGATAGGCAGGGATTCCAGAATTGAATAACTGTTAGTATTAAGTCTGCTGGTCTGGTTAATTAACTCAAGATCTGGATAATTGATTTAGATTCCTAGAGGCATAATTAATTCGTTTAGCAGTTTACATTCGTAGATGTAACGATCCGACGAATATATACACGAAAGGAATTGTGGAAATACCTTACCAGAGTTTCAGAGGAAAATAATGAATTAACAACAAATATATTAAGTCCTATACAATTTTCTAATCTAAATAGAAATAAAAGAATTTGAAATAAATTAGCTCTAAATTTAACTTATGGGATCTTTCATAACATCGAGTGCAGATAGATTCTACCAGTCCTTCGTATTTGCCTGTTACATAGATTCTTATTACATAAGTACTATTATCCGATATAAAACGCCTACGTGGAAAATAAATCTCGGTATGAAGACAAAGCAGGCGTCAGATATTCTCAGAAGTGAAAACAACATTGTCAATTACGAATTTATTCTCTTGGTCTTGTTTATTTATCTGCCCCATTCTATCCGCCTACGTTTTGACTTCTAAAAATCAACGAAAGGTTCAAACAAAGTTCATTTCGTTCTACGAGATTAATATCCGTATAAGATACGGACGGACGAGAATAATGTAGCTCCGTGAAACTTAAGCGATCTTCGCTTTTTGGTTCGCAATTCAAACTAAACATCAAGTTGCAAGAACAAGTACCATACAGTTTCCAGAATCTTCAAGATTCTTCCCTTCGTCACCCAGTTTCAAAATCTGGCGACAAACAGAGGCCACAAATCAAGCCCTTGGCGTCTGTTCTCTAGGACTTTCTTCCTCTCTGACCTACATTTTTCCAGTAAACGTTGAGGGAAAAAGGACAAATTGCGACTAATAAACGAAACGTGCAAGTTGCACGCGGAAACATTTACATTTGTAGCAACTTGCTACGTTTGTGAGGGTAAACCTGCATCTAAATGTGAGAAAAAACGTAGTGAGCATCGTTCTACACTCTAGAATCCGCATTTTTAATCTGTGAGGTAGATTCGTTAAATAAATAAATAAGTTGGAAACATTTTTGGCGCTAGTTAAATATTAATTTACAATTAAAATTGAATCGAGTCTTAATAAGACATAATCTTCTCTGTGTAACAGTACGTTCCAGAAATGGAAACATATCTTTAAATCGTCCATGCGTGTGACTTTAATTGCTAAAGAAAACGATTCCTATTGTCTATAAAACGGATAATTATCCATGCAACCCCTCATAAAAAATTCTTCGACTGTCCTAATACTGACCTTCTCAGTGACATCTACGTTTGTTCGCCTGGCTCCTCAAGTCAGGTCCGCCGAGGCTGGGATGTCGCTGGCACTGTAACGCGGTAACTCTGTTTGTTTGCCAGGATGCACTTCACTAAACGTACCGCGTTCCGTTGGTTGCATCGCGGCCTGTAATCGTTTGTCAGCAAGATTCACTGTTTCACTCATGTTTAAGGCTGTGTTTTCACCGTTCATCGCTCGATCGAACGGGACACGTCGATTATGAACGCTGGAAAGACGGGTGGTTCATCGAATCTCAGAGGAACTTTCGTTATCCTCTTGAATCTTAGACGAACTACGAATTATTCACGTCCCCTTTAAAAGCGCGCGAATATTCACCACGTTATTCATCATGTATCTATTCCTCTTTACAACTCCACAGTAATGTTAGGCCAATGGGCTGGAATCACTTGATGGTTGACGTGATTGATGAAGAGCGGCAATCTTCGATTTCCGCTCGAAGAACGCGATTCTTTACCTCCTCAATGGTGGTACGTTTCGATCGTCTCGTCCTGCTCCAACTTTCATCCGGCTCCTTAACTGCGGTCCGGCATCGCGAATCGCTCTCGACACCGGGCGATATCGATCCGTTCTCCGCGTTCACCTCTCCTTCTTTTCTTCTCCGTTATCGCGCTGGCTCTCAATGCCAGCCGTGCACACAATTCCACTGTTCGATTCGCGTGGAACGTGTCCCGCGACCGCGCCGATACTCGTTAATATTTTAGAATTTTATCGACCCGCACGATATAACGCGCGCGTCCGCGCCTCGCGATCGCTCGCAGAGATTTCACACACCTGACGAGACGGCGGGAAACCCAGAGCGGCACCGTCCTTTTCCTCGTCTTCGTCTTCTCGGTCTTCGGGATGGTTCGCCCTCTGAAATGTCACTGGTGACTCCCTCGTGAACGCACGGCTGCAGACTATGACGCGTTAACTGGTCGAGTTATTTCCTCCTTTGACGAAATTTTCAGGAAATTTCGCGAACTCTCTAGGGGCTCGAGGGATAGGGGCAGAAGTTTCTCGAAGACATGACCGTTGCGCATCGAGGGACGACGCTGCTCTTAAGCACCTTTGGAACACCGTGTTTAGAACTTGACGATGTTTGACGCATGATTGTTGCTAGCAAGTTTCAGAGGATTGTCAGTCCCGTTTAAGGAACCGTATTTTATGCATCGTTTGTACAGGATGTCTCGTTTAAAGTGAACTGTTTAAACCACCCCTAATGCTTAGTAGTAAGCTTACTGGTTTATTAAGAATAAGAACAAAGTGGAAATTACTAATAAGATGAGATTGTCTTGTTAAAATAATGATTAGTTTCAATAATGCTTTGTTCCACGTGTTAATTTCTCTGGTTACTCTTTAATGGATTGAGATAATAAGAAGTAGGGAGTTATTAATTACTGAACGATTTATATTGTAATTTATAATGTAAGAATCTTTTTCTTTCATGATCCAATTTTAATAATTCATTTCTTACAATTCTTGTATAATAATCCTTGAATTTTGATGGTGTTTAATAAAATATTGTTTATTACTAAAGAAAGGGGTTAAAATGAATTTGGAATTCTAACATTATCCAAAATCCAATCATTATACAAAATAGTATAATAAAATTATCACAAACAAAATATCTTTAAGTAAGTCACTCTTCTAGACAATACACTATCAAGATTATTTTGTACGCCAAGTCATAAAGAATTTAATATCGCTATCAATAAGATACTACGCGTCATTTTGAATTTTATTTTGCTTCTTTCGATTGTTACAGAGTACGATTTTATGGAGATGATTCTGTGTTTAGGTTTGAAAATAATCCGACTGAGTGGCCGAGCAATTAGTTAATTGAATACTTAGAAATTAGAGTGATAAAATCTGATAACCCAGCTGGTGTTCCTAGCCCTGGCACGCATTTAAAAAATAACAACGAAAGAAGGAAAAACGCGGGAATATTTAATGGAGTTAATTAACTAATTTCGAAGTCCGTTTAAAGAGCTTACATTGCGTCTTTGGTGGAAAACTTGCAACGGTGGAATAGTCGAGTTCTACTGTTTTTTAGCCATGTAGAATGCTGTACGAAAACGGTGCAAAATAAGCGAAGAACTTAGGGAAAAAGCGCGACAACCCTTTGAAAACGAAACCGAAACAAAAGGAAGTCCGTGGCTACAACTGGTTGACATTTTTTGCCAGTGGGAAAATTATCTTGTAGACAATGTAAAAAATGTCTTGTAGACATTTTAATTTTCTTAATTTTTTCCTTTCTTCGTTTTATTTTTGAATTTGTTAATTTGAATTAAACATGAACAAGGAGAGTACAAGATTTTCGTACTATCCAAATATGATAGATGAAATTTCGCACACTGGTAAATCTCATTATTTTACAGTGAAGCAATTTATAAAAAAGGATGCGACAGTATAAGAAGTAAGAAAAATATTTACCTACTAATTACATATATGAAATTATAAAGAAGTTTCTAAAAATATGTCTTTTTTTTTAAGAAAATGAAGAGGTTGCGATAGATCGATAAAACGTGAAGCGATTTGCGTTTCACGATGTCCATGCTGTTTCCTCTCGATACATAAAAACAGTTTTCTCTCCGATATTTTTTATCGTAGTAATGGTGAAACGGAAAATTGCGTGATTTGAACAAAAATTGCCTTTCACCGTTTCTTCCTCTGTTTCGTGTCGCGTCAAACGCGCGTTTTCTATCGCATACACGTGCATATAACTGTTTCGCTCCGTGTACAGGCCGGTTCAGAAGATCCCACGGATTAACAAGAATCGCTTTTAACATGTGTGGCCGCGCGTTCGACGGACGATGAAAAATTTACACCGTTGAAATTGTTATTTGTACGCCCGAGAAATTATCTTTCGATGACAAGCGCCACTTTGCGCGTTCGCTTCCAAATGTAACTCAATCAAAAACCCTCGAATTGACATTTTTGTCGCTTTTTCACTCGGAAAATAATAAAAGATCTCGTGGTGTACGAGCAATTTCTGACGTGGCTCAACTTGAAAAAGGAACAATTTCGTAAAGATTCAATGCGATAAATAATGTAATAAAACTTTGAAATAAAATTTGTAATTATTGTCGTTAATCTCCTTGTCCGTCTGAGTACACTTTCCTTCGCGAATGTTCGTTTTTGTTTAATGAAGCGGAGAAATGCAGATGTTTGAAGAAACTTGAAGATTGTACGCGACGAGGAGCAATAAAAGTAAATACAAGTTGAAGCGAGGATCTTAAAATTGTAGCTGCGATTTAAAAAAAATTTACGAGTGCCAGAGCTAAGAGCTTGGTTTTGCTTCGTCGTAAACTGTAACGAAACAGGCTGGCTAGAATTTTTGCTACGTATCATGGTTAAAACTGTCTGATATTCCTTGTTTTATTTATATTTATCTGGAATATTGATTATTTGTAATTTCAATCAGTTCGGTGTAAAGGTACTGTTATTAAATTTCGTATGTCTATCTGTCTATCTACAATTTCGGTAATTTCTGCCTATTAAAAATGTAGATTGATAGATGTAGATGTACAGAAATGTCCAAAAAGCAATTATCATAATAATTAGCAAGTGAAATGCATCTCTTTTTTCCTTTCATTTCTTCAGTTACGTTTATCAAAATCTGAACGTGTATGAACATCCTCGGTTTAGTCATAATTAGGAAAACGCATCTTCCAAGTCAATCAATCAAATATGTACCTACACCAACAAACACGGTACGTCCAGCAATAAATCACGCCGAGAACATGTCAACGAAGGGAAGGAAAGTAGAAAAAGGAGAGGAAAGACAGAGTGACGAACTTTTTCTCCGCCGATCGCCTATCGATCAACGTGTTTGCACGGTATATATCTCTTTCATTCTCTCTTTATTGTTTCTTTGTGCGCAGAAGTAGTCACCCGATTAAATTGTCCCAGGCGTTTTTTTTTACCGCAAACAATATTTCATCACCGTGACGAGATCACGGCGTGGAATAATGGATGACACCTGGCACGATTAATTTTTCGCTCGTCGTTCAAAAACCATGCTACATAGTATCTATCGCTAGTAACTAATACCGATCACTATTGCTTGCAAAAAGTATCTCTCTGAATTTTTGATTCTCCATACGAATTTTTTACACTATAACTTTCTCTATTCTCGCCGATATCGTTTCGCTGCAGACGAGCCGCTCGTAAATTCGTTTTGCGTCGACGAAGCGATATCCATAATCCGTTCTACCACGCTTTTCACCTTCCTCTTTTCTCTTCTACGGCAGCAAGACCTGCGCCTGTAATCCCGGCTTCGGAAATAAAGCGACAATAACGAGTTTATCGATTTCGCGTGGCGGTGTGTAAGAACCGTTAAAAAAAGCTTTTAACCCTGAGTAGAAGAGGAACTGGGAATTACGAATACCTAGTGTAGCCGGTCTCCCATTCTTTGAGCGTATTCGTCGTGGTATTTAAGAAGCATGAACTTCCCAGTTGATGGCCGAACAACGAAACAAAACAAAGGCACTCGTTGGAAAAGTCAGAGTTCATCGACGGTGCACTTTCCCTTTCTCTGTATATACAACGACGTGAGGGAATTTTTTCTACCTATAGTCTACTGCTTGCCTACTTCGTTACCTTCCGATGGTTAAATTAAATTGTTCCTCGGCCACGTTATGCAGAGTAAGCGGTAACTGGTGGTACAACTTGATGCAAGGTGATTCTACATGAAAATAGAAATCGGACATATGGAATAAAATTGATTTGTATGGCGCTTTATTTTTTGAGAAAATCGAGTTTAACCGTTTGAGTCCCAAGCAGCGCGATCGCGCTGTTTAGATTTTGTATCGAAAAGTCCCAATACATTTGAACGCTACGGACGACTGACGGTATTTTGTATTTCATTGTTATCTTCTCAATAATTTTTATTGAACAGAACTTGAAATATTTGCAAATTAATAGTACGAATATATAATAATATAAATATATTTGATAAAAGTAACAAATATAACGAGCACTATCGCGCCGCTTGTTTTTCTTCGCAATCGATTACGACAAGCGCTATCGGGCTGTTTGGGATTTTTCGACCCTGTTGTTTCAAAGACCCCTGGGACTGAAACGGTTAAAAGCTTGTCAAGTATATATGTACATATACGACGATTAGGTAGAAACTACTCTACGTACGAAAATAAGTAAAGAATGTAGAGTAAAATTGTCTTGTTGAAGGCCTCGTTTTCTGAATTGTGGGAAATGATTTCTTTTATCAGTTATTTCGTCAATGATTTTTCATCAGTGTTGTTCAAACTGTATTTCTCTACAGAAGAACTTCGGATAACTAAGAAATACGATAACACGTGTCCTTGTAATATTCCATTCGTTCTTACGAATCTAAATGATACATCTTTTTATAATAAATACGTTAGGACCCTTCGATAGAAGGGTTCGACATAAGATCTGGAAGCAAATGTTTCATTTGGCGAAACGTTAAAGCCTGCGAGGAAAAAGATGCCGACGGGATCTCCGAGATACGGTCACTCGTTTTTATCCCAAAGGAACAAAGGGTGGAAAGAGTTCTTGTGTCCCTTTTAGCTCTTCCTGAAGATCTTTAGGGATCATTGTCGTACCAGCAACCTGTATTATTTTTAGAACGTGTCGATATTTCTTTTGTACCGCTATGCTGGATTATTATTCCCAAACTGTATTGGGAATTGGACTTTTTCTATACTGAAAAAATTTAATCGTTTGTTAAGCGCCTTTGTAAATGAATATTAATTTTGGTAACTTTACCATCGTAACATGCACTATCACTTAAAACTACACATTTCTTTAAACATTATGTTTAATAATGGTTAATTTCCTAATAAATATTAACTTTATTATTTCCATCATATGTGGATTAAACAAGGAAACGTATGATTTTTATTGTATTATAATTTATATCACGAAAAATGCTAATTTGAAAAATAGAAATCGAGTTTTGAAGACAGATCGTCCCAGTGAAGCTCGAAGACGCTTATTAAACTAACGAGAGTCTGCTTTCTGGGATCTGGTTTTTTGAATTTTCTTAGTTAAGTCGAAATCGTTTGCCTTAAACCCTTTCTGTACGGTTTAAAAGCCGATCAAGAATTCCAACTCTGGGTAAAAGCCTAGTAGCCATATTTCTTCCTAGTAATCTAGTTAAGTAATGAAAGAAAAACCACTGTTCTAATAGAAACATCACGACTAATGGAGGGTGCTAGGCATCCTGGGACTGTCTTTAAGAAATTAGGTCACACTGATTAGAATGTGTACTTTTATAATTTCGCGGTAGATGTTAATCTACTTAAACTTCATTACAATATTGGAATATCTAACTTTTTATTATGTACATTATCTTCAATCCATCTGTTTACTATTAATTTTACGATAACCAGCTACTAAGTCATGTGAATGTTAATCATTAGCGTATAGATAGCATAAATATTAGGAAATCGAACAAATTTGTGCCGTGATACGATTATATCTAAAAAGTAGCATAATTCGAAATAATTCCGTCCTTCGTTAAAAGAACATGAAAGCTATTAAAGAGAAACTTCAAGATCTAAGAATGGAAAATAATAAAAATAATATTTGCCTATTGTACCCTAGATTTTTTTCAGCAATCGAAATATCCGGGATTCCTTATTTTATACGTAGGCTAATTTTATGAAATATTCAAAATCTTTTTATTTATTAAAATGATAGTGAGATTCAGACATAAAAATTCACGGCAGAGTTAATTACATTACTTTCTCTCGTAGAACATAAACTATAGAAATTCTCATTTCGTACGATGTTCCAAACAGGAGAAAGAAATGTGCTGAGAAAATCCTGAATATAATTACCGTGGTTTTAATTTAACTCGCGTTTAAACGTTCAAAAAAAAAAAAAAAAAAAAAAAAACAGAATGTTAGTATTCCATGTACGAAAACGTAAGGATGGTTAAGGAAACGTAGTTCACATGATGAAGATAATTCAATTACCAAACAGAAATCCGGCATAAACCACTCCTAAACCAGAGGCGCGTATGATCTACGTAAGCAATTATATCGTGGCCTGGACAAATTTCCCTGGCCGCTCTCCTTAATGAAATACATTAATCCGCTTGGCAAAACGATCAACGATTCAATCTCAACTCAATCCCGATCCCGCTCGACCACTTTCCATTATGCGCGTTAAACGAAGGCAGAAAAGAATGGAAGAACGTTTGAAAATTACAAATCGCCACTCGACACGCGATCAAAGATACAAGAAACTTAAATCGTTACTCTTACATAGATTCATTAAAGTTAATGTACCCCCGATACATCGATATGTCGAGGAAAAGGAAACCAACGTCGTCCGCGGTCCATTAGCAATGACGGTAATTTTACTAAAACCCGTTCCAGTTGCGACGTTGGATAAACACACATACACACACAACACACAACACACACACACACACGTACATGTATTGCTTGTGAATATGGACACTGTTTGATACACGGTCAGAGAGACGCACGTAGACTGTGTGCAATTTCACCGAAAGCCAGCTACAGTTTTGCAATTAAGTTATGTAATGCAATGACGCGGCTCGTCTTGATTTACCGTAAATCGCGATTCGAGGCCTTTATTTAGAGTGGCGGATGTCGTCCAGAGGCTGAATTTAAACGGCCGACCGACCTTGATTGCGCTTTAAATCAATTGAACCATGTCGGCGAACAGCGGCCCGCACTGCTTCCATTTTTATAGGAATTTCGAGCACGCCGTAATAATATCGCGACTGGTTGCCTGGTAAACGACCCCTGCGTCGTTTTCTACGCGTATTAGACCGGTTTCACACAGAGATACGCGTATCGCGAGCGAACTGTGCGAATGTCGCCATTTGTTTTAATGTTTTGTCTGTCACCTTCGTACGAAATGTATCGTTGCCAAGATAAACGAGATGAGTATCGCGATACTGCGTCTCACGAGAATCGTTGTGTGAACGCTTCAATTAGAGTACGCTGTAAGTGTATGTTCAGTGTATATCATCCGCGTATCCTCGTCTGAAACCGGTCTTATTGTCAGTGTGTTGGATGAACTGCTTATGACAGCAGGATGAAGCCAACGTTTGTGGATAATTGGTATGTACGTGGTCCGATCCAAAAGGTACGAAACTCCTTTCATTGTAACTCAAATTGGTAACCAAGACAAGTTACAAACGAATTATTATGATCTGCATATTTTATTGGGATATCTATTTAAGTTACGTTCTGGACTGATCTGAATTTGTTTCCTTGGTACAGAATAATATAAAATACATCATAGCAATTATGTCGCTTTGCACGAAATAATATCATTAGCGAAAGTTTGCAAATCGTAAGCTGCATGTTACCAGTATTAATAAGCTGAATAATAATAAAATTGTACCATCTACCTAACAGTAGCAAGTTTGGTAATAAAAACAAATGAAATTACAAGTTATGTCAGTATTCTATTTGATACAAAATTATAAAATCATGAAAGGTCATTCCAATTTACTAATACTGTTATCTGATAAATTATTGGACAAGAGGGTTCAAATAAATGATCGCGTGTCATGAAAATGCTGCATCATAAGAACACACCCACATTTCATTATTTCATTATTTCATTAATAGTTGTCATTTCACTACCAGTCAACGAATTGTTAACAGTCGAAAAAATGATAGTAGTGGCCACAAACCTTTTATTCTCGAAGGTTAAAAATCATCTTAAAGGTCGTTATTTTCATACAAGTGAAAATATCCAGAAAGCTGTGATCGACTATTTAAACGTTGTAAAGCATCGAAACATTCGGTATTGCTCGAAGGAGCGGGGAAAACATTTCTATCCGTGTACTGCTTTCTAAAAAAATAGCTTTTAGAAGAACGTTCGTAAATATAGCTTTATTACGCTTGAATCAAACTAGTAGGATTATTTAATAATTTGCAGATATTTTTTGGAAGGAAATTGAGCACTCTAAATTTTAAATTGTTAAATAGACCGCGGGTGTTTTTAAATATACAAAAAGCATATGATATTTATGTAAATAAAATATGCAGATATTCATGGAAATACACGAAGTATATAAGCAACATGTTTAATATATCGAATATTATCTGTGATACATTTAACAACTCTTTTACGGTTCTTCTGCTGTTTTATAGTTAAATTAAAATAAGATATCAAGGTACATTAGGATGCTTTGTTCAGTAAAAATAACTTCGAGCCTCACGCATTAAACGAATAAATTACAAGTAACCGAGTTCTATCATCCAAGGGTAGAATATCGAAAGATAACGAATTAACGTCGAATTAAAAGAAAACGAGAATCTACGTCGAGATTGATCAGATTATTTATTGGCAATTAAACGTTAAACAAAATTCTCGAAGGGATTGGAAACATGAATAATCGAAGAACAGCATTATTCATCGCTGGTATTATTCAACGACTCCTGGTGGCAATGAAATGCCACCTAATTGAAGACTATTACTTATTCATCGATTTCATTGTGGAGAAGCCGTACAAATTATTCAATAGAATGGAACTGATCTTAACTTTCCTCGTCACTTCTAAGAATAAAGCTTCTTTCGACCGGTTTATTTCCGCAGACGGACAGCGTGTCATTTCAAGGTCCCAATCGAAACGAATCGAAAACTGATATCCTTGCGAAATAATTGATACAGCCCCTGACCAACGATTTCTCCAGTTGCGCTTTTAATTGCCGACTGAAATCGTTTGCACTCGCCAATAGATAGCCCGTTAAGTTTGAATTGTTAATCATCGCAAAGCTTCACCGTGACCCGTGGCAATTTATCCCTAAAATAACTCGAAAACCTCGAATTTCATTAATTGATGCTCCACGAGAGCAAGCGGAAAATTCCGTTCAATATTCAGCATCATCGGACGCGGAGGATCTTTGTTCGTCTCTTTGCAACTTTCATCTTATTATAACGGAAGGTAACGAGCGCTTTTAAGCCATTTTCTACAATCTCGATAACGAGCGTAAAATCATCGCTTCCTTCCATTTCGAACTCCATTCCATAACGAATTCCATTATTACCTTTGGAATTTCTTTGTCCGCGATCGCAACAAGCAATTCCAAACGAGCGTGAAATCATAACTCCTATCTCCTAACGTCACGTCGAGATCATCCTGTCGTGTCACATCGAACACATGACAGGCATATCGAGAAATGTTCATCGAGGTCGCGTCCGACACGCATCGAATCAAACATCGTCACACTGTTACCCTAAACTCGATCACGGTTGTCACGTTTTAAGGGGAGCGAGTTCCGCGTGTTTGGAACTGTATACACTCCCCGAAGTATTACGAGACCTTTCCACTATTCCTTCCCTCGAACCCGTCTGTCGAAACTCTCCCACTGATCGATCACTGATCCTTTATATCTACCTCGTGCACCAGGGCAGTGATCGACGATATCTGGATCGCGGGTACACTCGGTTCGTCGAGGTAAATGGAAATTCACCATGGGACAACCGCGCGTCTGATTCGTGACAGTTCGAGCGGCGTCGTGGATGAGACGGAGGGAACAACACAACGGGGGAATACGAGTTGCTCTTCGCCTTGATCACCGGTCGATAGCCAGTGTTCTAGGATTCGCGGCGATCGTCTCTTCATTAGGCAGCGGTTGATATCTTCTCTTTTCTCAAACACTGTTGGTCCATGGTATCACAAGTTCACTGATAATCTCCATGGAGAATCACGCGGCCACCGAAAGCGGTTTCGAGAGCGCATTTTCGGCTGCTTCGTTCGGAATTACGGCAACTTAGGTAAGAATCGCAATGACGAGAAACGTAATAAAACGACAGGATTTTAAAGGTGGATTGGAAACGTAATTGAAAGGAGGAACAGAAATATGAAACAGAGAAAAAGAGGAAGAATAGAGAGAAGAAGAGGAAGATAGACAAATGTATAATTAAAAAAAAAAAAAAAACAAAGGGAATACACGGCCGCGTACACGAGGCGGCAAAAACCGAGACAACGGAGCAAGGGATTGCGCCTTCGGCAGGCAAATACAGGGGCCACACGCGTATCCGAGCAACCGATAGGGTGAGGCTGATGGTCCGTCTCGCGACTCGGCTGTTGCTGGATGGAGATGACGAGATGGTGGTTAAGAGAACGAAGGGGGAGGGAGGGAGAGAGAATGAGCGAGGCGAGGCGAGGCGAGCGAGAGAAGCGTCGGTGGTGAGCGTCTGCCCGCTGTGACGCTCCCGACAGGACTGCGTCGGTCCCCATTTATTCCTCCTTTCCCTTCCACTCCCGATCCTCACCACCGCCTACCGAGCCAACCATCCTCGCACACCCACCCCCGTGAACCGCTTTGCCCCTTGCGCGGCCTCGTCGACTTTACCCCTCTTTGTGTTCCTGCCCTCTGTATACCACGCACACGCTTTTACCCCCACCCTCTTTCTCCTTCCGTCACCCTTTCTCTATCCCTTACCATCTTTCGCTATGTTTCTCTACTTTGGCTCGTCTAGCGTCGTTCCACGTTTCACTCGCTTTTTCTTACTCCTTTCATCGTATGCTTTCCGTCTCCTTTCTTCTTTTCTCTTTTTCCCTCCACGTCCACTCTTCAGGCAGCGTCCGCGTGTAAACAGATCTGCGTGCCGGCTAATTTTGGTTATCGCTTTAAGTGGCTAGTGAAAGCTTGAATACCGCCGCTTTAATAGGCTAATAAATGCCCCTGAAATTGCCCACGCTTTCTTTTAGCTCCGTCGCGTCGTCTGGCTCGAATGTCGCACGACGCTCATGCTTTTCGCAGCCAGCGCGTCGAACCAGAGGAAACGAAGAGAGGGTGTGGTGCCAGTTCGACGTTACAGCAGTAGTTGACGTTTGAGCCGCAGGGTATCTCGATTATATTGGAATTAAGAACGGGAGAGGAAGCTCTGACTTCGTTAATGAGACGATCCCCTTCGGTTCTGCTTCCTTTGGCTGCTCTCTTTCCTGGAAAATACAGAGGGCTGTTTCTGTGCTTCAGGGAACTGCTGATGATTGGAATTGTATATCGGTCGGGGATCTTCAGGAAAACCGTCGAATTTGTGCATAACCGGTGTAAATTTGCACGATGTTCTTCCGCAGGGCTCGACGATGGATTGTGCTTGATGGAGATTGAGAAAGTTGCTACACTACCACCTCCTACTCGTGTTTATCCTCTTTGGATTTTGAGATTCATTCGACGAGAGCGGAACTTATGTACTTTCCTGGGAAATGTATTTTCTTTACTCTTGTGTTATGAGTACACTTATATTAATAAATTTAGGACGTTTATAGAAAAATAAGGTAATACCGACAAATTATTAGGAAATAATTCACGATGATCGGAAAATCGATAGAAAGTGAAGTTAATGTTATAAGTGTATTATTAGATCGTAGATTATATTTATATTTGATATTCTATTTTTCTATTATTGTGTTTTATATGTCGTCAATTGATCGGATGTTGTAATCGATTGCAAATCACAGATTGTAGATAATGTTGAATTTAAATTTTAGGCTATTTATCTCCAAGCAGAATTTAGATCAAAAAATTGTATACAGAAAGCCAACATAATATATAATTTCTAATTCGTTATTTTCCTTTAAAGCTTAACAAATTTCCACAATTTATTGCTATGTATTCTATATTCTTATTATGTTGTGCAAATACAAAAATTCTTTATAAGATCAGGAAATATTCTCGTACTTGTAAACGTTTCTGTGTACATATTAAATCCTGCTGAAAGAATTTTTTAATCGACTGTAGCTATTCGTTTTAATTTCTTCAATTCGTAGCGTTCTCCAGCTTCTTGCTTTGTGTAGCGACCATCCATGCTACATCCAATTAATTATCTCACGATACTTCTTACTGTATAAATCAAATTTCTTACAAAATTTTGCAATGCATACAGGCAAGATCGAATTACGATGTCGCTGTATTCAACATTCTCCCCGACAAGCATTTATCCTTCTGAATCTCTCAAGAGAGGACTTATCGATGTCACTCTTTCTTCCTTCTTTGCAACTCATCTTCCATTCGATTCAACGCGAGCACCATAAATTAACAAACGAAAATTCTCCTGGTTGAAAACCTTTCCTTGGATTTCGTAACCGAAGCACGAAGGAATCTTCTGACAAAAACGGAGCATCGATCGTCGCCGGAATCAACATTCTAATCAGGATACTTTCTTTATTTCATTCTGCTAGCAGTTAGCTTCCACCCTCCCATTTAACTCTCGACCAATCCTGCCTAACGACACGGAGACTAAGAGACGTATTAAAACGCTTGGTAATTATATTTGTCGATCGATAGCGTCAAAATATCTGTGACAACTTCAAACGTCTAAAATATCGTCGTCGTTCGTTTTCCTTATATGAACTTCTGAGAAGTCGGCGCGATCGACTTCGCTTTTTATAAATTTCTTGATTTCATTGTACAGGTGCGCGATTATTATTGACATTAAAATATTTGTTTATCGTTACTTGTAACAGGCGAGAGACTAGAAAAAATTATAAAAAACATCTGTCTTCACATTTTATAAATTTCTTTCTCGCAAGGAAGTAATATAAATATAAAATTCTCGGTTTCATTATCTAGATATATTGTATAATTAGTATTTCCAGGTCGCAGAAAGAAAAGAATTTATTTCTATAAATCTATTTATCACAAGAAGATAACAAGAATATGATATTATGCGGCTCTGAAGCAGATTATAGATTTTTACGTCTCCAAAAAATGGTTTAAATCACATGTTTCAACCCCCCAAACATATCAATTTTAGTATCTCATCGATTTCACGACCACGCTATATCTCTTCCACCAACTATACTTAGGGTTTAAACTTCCTCGTTCCTTATCGTGTTCTTCATCCCTTTCGATGGTTTTGCTTCGAGGGTTCTTTACCGTCGAAAATGCCTTTCGAAACACAAGATTCAGCTTGCAAACACGAAGATTGCTTGGATACAATTCCGACGCACTGCTTCGGTTGTATGTCCATTACGTGCCTTAATTTCGCAGTTTGCTTATCGAAGATCGCTAAAAGTTAACTGTAACTGTACTTATTGATACGATACACAGATCGTATATTCGATCGATATAACGCGAGCCTGTATCGTAAGAGCTGATCGATATTACAAGAGATTGCTGGCAATTGAGGATCATGGAAATTTGCTAAGGCAACGCATCGACGATGTCGAATTGATTTCGTTCCGACAACGAGGCATGTTTTATGTAACCGATCGATCAATCACTTTTTTAAACGGAATCGTACGATACTCGGCGACACGGTGCTTCCAAGTGGATTTCGCATTTTTGTTTTTTTGCATTTTTTGCCGGTTGAAGAATTTGACTGCAAGTTAACAACTTATCTATTTTTAATATGAAACGACGTAAGTTTAATTACAGCAGTAACACACGCAGTGTTTAATTACAAAATTGACATCGTACTTTAAAATCGTTACAATTCTACTTGTACACGACAGAATATACGACAGGGTGAAATTAATTTTTAAAAGCCGTAACTACATCTCGTAAAGATACCATTCGCTCTATTTTTTTATTCTTTCAATTTTTCCCAACTAACAATTATTTCGAAGATACCGCAAATCCTCTAAAACTAAGAGACTAGCTCGATATCTTGCGTTGCATAGAGATCGTCAGTAGTAAATTCTTTTTCCAGGAAATCCGGGAGGAAGCTCGCGACGACGTGGCTGCTGGGCGTCGGTAAGCACAGTGCTCGCCACAAAGCAGCGATTTCGAAGAAGTTGGAAATAAATGACATCGACACAATCGACGATGTAACGTGCGCTGATCCGATGTCACGAAGTTTCTTTCGATAGTGGAACTCGACTCAATTTTCTGGCGGAACGTGTACCACGTTCTCGAGTAAAAGAAGCGTCTCGGCAATGATAAAAGAGTTCGAGGCGGACTTCATCGGCGATATTTTACAGTACCGTCGAAGATAGATATCCCGGTGCTTCGTCAATGAACGTAATAGCCACCTATTCTTGGCGAAAATTTTACGATAGAGAGACGATGTTTGCTCTGTCGACCAATCCCTTTTCTTGCTCGCGCACGCGTACAACTGTGTGTGTATACACGTGTGTGGAAGGATCGTGAGCGGAAATAAGTGACGAGAATAGTGGAAGCTGCAACGAAATTACAGCCGGAATGAAATTAGAAAGTGGAAGACGATGATGGGGAAGACGAATGCGTCTGGCGTCTCTGTTATTTCGATGATTATAGCGAATCTTCTCCTCGAGGAGGGGAGAGGAGGAAAAAGGAAATTGGTAAGTCGGGCAGATTACAGTGGGGAAATAGCGAATAGGATGTGTACGATCAGGGAAATGTTTCAATTTGCAGTTCGCTTTGCGGTGGATTCTACGCGTGTTAATCCAGTTTGTTTGTTGGAGTCGATAGTACATGAATCGTGATGGCGCTTCATTTTTATTGAAGAGTAGAACTATCGTAAGGGTACTTTTGGGAAAAGTAGTAAAAGAATTTACGAAGAAGTTGTAATTACGGTTTACAGTTACAAAAAGTTGCTACCGTGGGATGTCTCATTGCTGGTACAAAACTCGAAATAAACCTCAACTGAGGTGTTTCAAGTTTTAAATATTTAATATAACAAGGCAAGTATTTGAAAAAGTATTTTTAACTGTCTGATGATTTTTTTACGAGAAGACTTTTAATTAAATTTAGTTGCCTATATTCTACAAGAAGTTAATCCGTGTGTTTACTTATATTCCATATGTATAGTGTACTTCTAAAAAAAAAAAAAATCGTATTTTAGTTGACCGAAATAAAGGAACTGAAATAGTGGAATAACGTGAGCTTTTCGGCATCTCGGCAGCTAATCAAACGAGGGGAAAAGGTGTTAAACAATGACAATTTATGGCAGGTAGATAGTCACGCAACGAACCGTCAGAGGTTTCGAGTTCTTGGCGAAGTTTCGGATTACCACTGCCCCTCCATCGATCTTCCAGTCCGACTTGTCGTGGCTCGCGCGTGAAATGGTAATTCACGGTTAAGGTAACGTCACGCGAGCAAACCGGAAAAAAGATTTCGCGATCGCCGGTTGGAATCACAGCTTTCACCGCGGGATTGCCCTTTCTTCGTCCCTGGCTGGCCGATTTATCAACCACC
Source organism: Bombus soroeensis (assembly GCA_014737365.1). Lineage (NCBI taxonomy): Eukaryota > Metazoa > Arthropoda > Insecta > Hymenoptera > Apidae > Bombus > Bombus soroeensis. The sequence goes on along the minus strand of JACXIL010000279.1, from coordinate 1,495,898 downwards.
ATAAATCATTCCGTTATCAAAAAATACACGTTACATTTTTTCAGGTTAACTACCTTGTTTCAGGTTCAATCTCAACGCTATTTTCTCTCATTTATTCCTCCCTTTAACAATAAGTACTTTAAAATTCAACTAACACGAAATAATTTCTATGTCATTCATTTTATAGAAGAAGAATAAAATCCTGTTAAGAGTTTTGCAGGATTTTATGTCAGAATATTCGTGTCAACGAATCATTATTCATTTGCGTTGTACATTCCAGTTATTCGTTTCGTTTTAACAAGAATTCTCGTTCTGTACACAGAACTATGTTTCTTCAAAAGGAAATTCATGGGTTATATGAATGTAACATATTTGCGCAGCGTCCACAGTATCCCTGACGATGGATTGCTGATTCGTGGTCCCAGTATCCACTTTCCACGCAACAAATTCTAAGCTCTCGTTTATTCACCTCTACCGTTTATCATGTCCTTTTTCATCGCACAAAATACGACCATCGACTAATCCAGCTCTCATATGTTGACCATATGATGCTTCATCGTAGAGAGGATCAAAGTGTGCAATATTCCAGAGGACCGTTTTCTCCGTAATAAAGATAGTTCAAACATCTTTACTTACAGATTTAGACATTTCAGATATTCCTCTTGTTTTTAAAATTAATTGTTATGTAATTATTAGAAAATATTGCCAATACATAAAGTATGATATTTTATTTTATTTAATTATTTCGATTATTTTTATAAGTATACTATACAATACTTCGGATAGAATGTCGAGATTAGTTTAGATAATCAAAGATCTAGTATTATTCTGCAGTATCGATCTATTTAGAAATTTTGTAATATAATTCGTGGAAATAGAATCTTTCAGGAACGAGCAGATGCGTTCAACAGAATCGGAAAATTTTGCCGCACAAAGATTTCACATGTAATTCGAAAATGTTGTACGGTATAACTGTAGGAGAAAGAAGGTAAAAAAAGTTCGAAACGTAATTACTATTTTTATATTGCATCGCTTTAACGTTTTCATCCCTACCTTTCCTGACTCACGTAAAACATTAATCGCGTTATCGATATAATAATCGACCCTTTAGCATTTCGAAATTCACCTCTCTACTTTTTGCAGAAAAATTCGACATCGGCAATTAACTGAAGAAATAAAAATTAATTGTTCGCCAAAACGATCCTCATTTTTTAATAATTTCATTAAATAGGTACTTTCCATTGATCCTCAAAGACACCTCTGTTCCCATCTCGTTTACGAAATTCAAATGATACCAATTTATCTTTTCGTAAAAAGAACTGGATTACACATAATGAATCCTTAAAAGAAAAAATTCTGCTCTTGGACCCGTATTGATTTTATTCCAAGAGAGAAAAAGATATTTTAGCATATGTAACTTTTATTCCATAGATTCTAATCATTAAAAAGAAAAGAAAAAAAGAATTTATAATATTATACTACGCGTGATATTGCATAAAATATTCATCATACTACAATCACTGCGAATGTTATGCTCAATAATATAGCAAAAGCACCGTATTCAATCAAATTATGAAGTTGGTCTTTGCTTTGAGACACGACATTACCAGATTATCTCAATATACGTAATACTCGTTTAATAAGTGCTATCTGGTGAAAAATAGCTTTGACGAAAGTTTCTGTAGAATCAGGTAATTTTCATTCGACGATATATGTCAGAACATACATTATTTTTTATGATACTACATATCTTCACTGTGTTTTCTCTTCTGACTTCCAGAATGCATCTTCATCTAAAGTATTGAAAAATTTTACTTGACAAGCGTTGTTTCTTACGGATTCGCCAATCCATTCTATTAGATTACTTGCAATGAAAATGAAAGAAAATCCATCACAAAATAATTAGACTGCGAATATCGATACATTTATGGGAAATTTAAACTTTATGCAGAAATGTACGTGACACGTATAACTTGTAAAAACAACTAAGATATTCGAAATAAAATATTCTTTATATACAATGTTTGGAAAAGAATCTCTATGTAAATTCCATTTCTATGGTTCTATTCATAGAAATATAAATTTACAGAAACATCTGCAGTCTACTTTCAATAATTCTTCTTGTTTTCCTCGAAAAGCTCAAATTTCACTTACATCTCCATAAACATCGGCAGTTGCTCCCTTTTCGCTCTTCACAGATTCGCTATCTCAATTCACATTTTCGTCTTTACCTCCTTTATCGACGACTCACCGTTTTCTCGCGCAAATATTGGATCGAGAACGTCGCGGCGTGGAAAGCGAAACGCATCGCATCTCCTCGATATTCGAAGAAATTGCTCGAGAATGGTTACGAAGCGACCCATCGAAAGGGAACAAAAGAAATTTCGTTGGTTGTGGTCGATCTGTAAATCTCCGCGGAAACTTTGAAACTCGTGGTCGACTGTCGAGGTTAACGATAAGCGGTAGTCGTTCTCCGATTGATAAGAAAACTCAGAGACAATGTGCTATGGCAGGTGATAGCGTTCCGTGACGGGGATAAATTGTAATTGAGGCTGGATGTACGACAGACAGTCGGAGAAACGATGTTAATGGGCATAGGGACTGACAGGTTTGTCAACTTGCCTATCGCGACCGCGAAACGTCGATGTAAATCAGCTGTTACGTGACATGAAATATTTCAGTTCCTAGAATCGGATAGTAACGCAGAAAATGGTGTTTATGACAGTCCTTTTGTTCACAAAACGTCCAAAGATTCGCGAATTAATTAATATGATCACTTTCATTTTCATAAGTTATAATGAAATTTAATCGGATTAAAGTAGAGTATATTAGGATTATTTAGTGACTATACCGAATCAGATTAATTTAGATTAATGATACAAACTATAACTCCCTACTACTTCATCTATATGATTGATTATATAATAAGAATAATTAGGGATTTTTAAAATAAGAAATATTAGAATAGAAGTGTATCAGAGATTTTTTAAAATTTGTTATGTAAAATATTTTTGTTAACGAATCTGGAAGAATAAAAAAAAATAAAGTGTGTTTATTGAATGGAATACAAAAAAGAACTTGTTTAAAGAGAGAGAGAAAGAGTGTCGTGTGAAATTTTAAAAACGTCATACAACATAAAAATGCCATCAGTATTTTTATCAGCTCGAGGTACAAGCAGGATGACCGGCGTGTATGGCTAACGCAATACATGTGATCGAGGGTCAAGGCTCGTTTAAACATTTGGCTGCCGTGGCGCTACAATTTCGTGAAACAAATTGGAAAGTGTCGTGTTTCCGTGCTTTTAGCCTCTGACGAACAAGCCGCGACATTTTGTGTGGCTACGTTTCGCTAAGATAATTGCCTATTTGCTCTCGTGACATGCCTTAATAATCGATTCCGACCACGGAAAAATTCGAGAGAATCGTCTCTCTGTTTTTTCAACTTTTCTCCTTGCCACAATCCCGACTATAGACTTTATTTATTAAAAAAAAGTATAAATCGTTAATCTTCAATCTTAATTACTTGATTCTTCGATTATTTCATGGATAGCGAAAACCTAAATACATATATTTTACGAAATTTTATATATTTCTTGAATAGTTTCAAACAAAATCAGATGATTTTCAGTTCAATTCGATAACAAAACGAAACGAAATTTTTTCTGTACTCTAATTGGCATGTAGCAGGTGTTTGGAGAATCCATAATTTCCCGAAGTTTGGAGGCAGAACGGTGCGATAACGTCGTGTAACAGCGAATTATACGCGCACTTGTGTTAAAATACTTGTCCGGTTACAACGCTCTGGGGGAATAAAACGCAGTCTGTTCACCGCGTCGAGGAAAGAAAAGAAATCAGCCGGGATTTTGGGTGAAATTAATTTTGTCGGATATCCGAAACTGCAAAATTATGCTAGCCGATAGAATTACCTACTTGGGAAGCCGCGGAGTTGCCAGTTGCGATACGTATCCCAGAGTTTTAACGTGTCGAGTTGTGTCGAGAGATTGTTTTAGGGAATGCACGGATTCGGATTCAAAGAGAATTAAATCGCGCGTGCTGAATCGCCCAACGATATAAAAACTTTCCATTCGAAGGATTATTCCGAGCATTTTTCATGCAATTTTCAAGGAGAAAGGTTTTCTTATTTTTGCTAACTTCGATACAGTTTCAAATTGAATTTCGATCCAACGTTCTATTACGTCACTACTGTGTTTCCTCTGTTGAAAATGTAATGGAAATCAATTTTTAATTCGGAACATTTACCTTCGTACGGGAACGTTGATTAAATCGTATCGATATTTGGATCAATGTTTGCAGTTGCACGTGGCAAATTTTGTACGCTTCTTCTTCAAGAATGCATATCACTTGACCTACAGGCTAACAAATCCATTCTGGACTTAATTAGACGTAATGGTGAGTCCTTGGCCAATTAGTGTTATTCTTAATTAAAAGGAAACAATGGGAGAATCTTGAAGAAGCCAGAGTATAAAAATATTTCACACAATGTCAGACAGAGGACAATACGTCGAACTTCTATTCCCTCAATTTTAATTGCAATTTCTTAGTAGCAGGCTATGCGTCACTGAAACATTGCGGAGATTGGATAATGGTAAGGATATTCCTTTGAGAATGTCCGAAACTTTAATAATGTCTCGAGGAAACTTAAGCAAGTTCTCATGGAGAACGTAACCGGGTATATCATAAATAGCTGTCCGACTGTCAGACGCAAAAGGAATTTAGGCATCGGTGGAACCATTGTGAAATAGTTGTCGAGGAGAAACCTAGGAAATACCCGAAACTTCCTGCTTTCCTCACATAAAATCCTGATGCACGTATTTTATCGTACTTCTTACGAATGGTTTATCGAATTCAATATTTAAAATTCTTTATATTAATCGATAAAGTATAATATATAAATGGAAATAAATAAAAATTTGCAAAAAAGGTATGACACGTTAAATTAAGTTATTACCTCAAATTGTAATGTGTGGTTTAAAAGTAATCTTAGACCTTAAACGTAACTTTTCCCACCCACAAACGATAATATATTTACGATAGTACAAAAATGATTTATATTTCTCTAGAACACTATTCTCTAAACGCTTGGATACTGTCGCTTTTATACGACATCTCATTCTGCCCACCTAATCCAATAGATACCAATTTTCACGGTAGCTGTTGTTCTCTTGTCTCCTTCGACCAGATGAACGAATAACCCTCGCTCTTCGTTAAGCAAGCCGAAAATTCCACATTGAACTCCTATTTCGCGGATAAATACGAAACGGTAAATTTCATAAATTTCCAAAGAGCTACGTCAAACATTAACAATCTCAACAAGAGCGATATTCTTCCTTCCTAGGTTGTTACCAACATCTTGCAGCGCGCTGTAAAGGAAGTTTGTCATAAAGGGAGCCCTATCACGGCGTAAATTCTTTGAATATTCTGCATCCTGTTAAAGACGTTACGAAATAAGCCCATGAAGAAGCGAACATTTGAGAGAACTTAACTTGCACCAAGAATCTCAAATGTGGGCTGTAAAGCATCGTATCAATGACGTTATAAGTAATATAACATAATAATTAAAAGTAGGTCCTACTCGTTAAATGTTCAAAAATTAAGAAAACCATGCTTAAGACTAAACTAGAAATAAAATAATAACAACGATAACTAAGATGATAACAACGATGATTATTCTCACAAACCGCATTCTTAAAGACTCTCTTCACTAGGCAGCACAAAAATGGTGTCATTGATCTCAGGCTACATATCACATAATCTCGTTTGCATTTAATACGTTACATACTGTGCACACACCCGCATATATATATTACATAACTAACTCTTATCAGAAATAGAGATACGGAGATATCGGCCTTTGATGACAAATCACACATATACCGGCACGACGTTATCGTCAGTTAGTGATTGGCATTACTACCTTGGAATTAATTAACTACTCGCTAGATATCACTAGAAGATATAGAATAGAATAGTTAGAGATGGCTAGAATCACTTTGTACGGTACACACTCTTAGAAAGTGTAATCAAATGTATATATATGTCTCCATGTATGTTAATTATTCCAATATGGTTATATTGTCATATTAAATACAAATAAACTTATTAATTATTCTTATATACAAAGGGAGAGATCACAGGTTATTTGATTACTATAAAAGCGAACACAAGTTAAAAAGGTTGAGGAACATTGCCTTATACTGAACATTCGCTCGATCCTATATCATAAATTCTACAGTATCGTCGTACAGTATCGTATTTGTAAAAAATCATCTAATACCGCAATTTAATAAAATAACAGTAGTTATATTGTTTATGCGTAGCTTATAAGTTCAAGCAGTCATCTCAATGTGGCTTGATGCTCCTAAACTCGACGAGAGTTAATTGAATGAAGCAAGTGCGGCGCGCACGAATTTCCACTGTTTTTCAATTTTACAGAGGAACTTGTTCCGGTAGATGGTTATGACTGCCAATCTTCAAATTTCAAGCATATCCAGTCTCAGATTTATGCCGGTTTCCTCGCTTACAAACCGGCCCCATGGGTTTAACACGCCCGCCTGTCGTGATTCGAATCCGTGTGACTTTCTGTCGTGGTTGGGAAATGGTTGAAATATCTTTGTCGCCGAGATTATCATCTCGACGTGTTAACGTTGAACGTGCGGCTATAGCGAAGAAATTTTCGGGGAAACCAGTGCGGTAAGAGTGGTACGAAGGGAGGAATAATCAAATTTGTCAGGGTGAGAATCCGCCCGTATGAGTTTCTTCATCCGATGATGTGAGTAAGCTTATCCCAGATAATGTACAACTTGAATTATAAAAGTGCCTATTACTTTGATAATTAGTTTGTACAAGCGGAGGAGACGTTATTCTGTTTGTTTTATAATTAGAACAGATTTCGGCACGCTTATCACGGTCTATATTTTACTATTATCATTATTCTTCATTATTCCTTGGTTATTTTCAAGTGATCCTAAAATAACCTTAAATATCTTCCAAATAAGATTGAGAGTCCTTTAATTGGCCTTGAATATTATATGGCCTTCAGATGAGTTTTCACGAGTTTTGCGTGATCGTGAATGATCTTCAATGATCATCGAATACCTGGATATGGACTCAGAGAGTTAAATAATCTCGAGGAAGGTCGTATAATGACCTTAAATACTGTCTACAATACATTGGAGGATCTTCAAGTACTTCTAAATATCTTTAGATTTTCTGTAAAATTAGTTACACTATTCCTGTAATGCGTTTTCAATGTAACACCTATTTGTTCCATTTTATAAATTGCACTCTCAAAGAGAAAACAAACTTTGAAAACACGAGAAGAGGGATTGTTTTTACGCTTTTAAACCTATCGGACAGCAACCTACAATCTGAGGCAATCGTGTCTGAACGAGACTATTCTGCAGCTAGAATTTTAAAACAGTGTCGGGTCGAAGAAACGAAATAAGGTTGGAGAACAGTTCCGATGAATATCGAAACGCGATACGCCATTATCAGCAGGCGTATCCCGTACGGGTATCGCATTGATTCGCGTTGTAATCCGGCGGAAGTACGAAATATCTGACCGAAACTTGTAACAAACGCCGGTCGGGGTCGTATTCATCGCTGCTCAATGGAGAGTTTTGCTAGAGAATTGCCGTTACACTGTTTCTCGATAACCTCGTTCGCCGTTTAAATGCGTTTTGTTCGTTACCGCTACGTGACGTGTTGTAACAAACCCAAAACTCGATTGCACCCAATCGAGACGCTCGATGACCCGCTGTTTCTCCGCTAATTCACTTATTTATCTTCTGACGAGATCGCTGCCTATAGCAAGATTCGCAAATTTGTTTCTCGTTCCTTGTCAATCCATTCGGTTTATTTTCTTCCCAGCTATTCGAACATTTTTGCATAATAACTTGGCTTATGCATACACCGGAAATGTTCGTGAGCGACGGTATTATATGCGTGTGGAAAAATTGGAGAACGAGTGGGAGTCAGTTGCATTAACGCTTTACGGTTCGAATAAATTTACTGATAACTTTAACAATTAACCAGCGCTTTCATAAAAAAAAAAAAAAAATTTGGCCTGCACTCGATAACACGTTGGTGCCATAGGACGTGAAAATACCAGGATTTCGAGCGAACAAAGCTGGCAACTGACTTTATTGTCTCTGAATCAATCACTAATCTTATATTAATAAAAATGTTATTATTATATTATCAATGTGTGGCAATGGTTAATGTTACTATTGCTTCATACGTATAGTTTGTACAACTACAGTTGCAATATTATTTGGCATATATTAAAGTATGTAGATCAATTGATTATCGCTTGAGAAACTTATAGACTTTATTTAATTAAAATACCTTATTCGATAAAAATCAAACAATTAAAAAAAAGATGAAACGATCTCATTCGTTCATTTCGTAAAAATCTCAAACATCAACAGCAAAACAAGAATGCAACTCCAAGACGGAAAACGAATATTACGATAGACGACGATTTGTAAAACGCGCTCGGAAAAGACAAGAATTATTCGCAGTAACGATCCGCGACTAACAGAAGCTCGATCGCTCAGCAAAAGCACAGGGAACGTATCGGCAGAAAATACGATGAAAGATGGACTGTACAAGAAACGTACGGAGAAGGAGGAGACGGATGTCTGCAGCACTGGAACGCGGAACTTCACTCCATAAAGTTTCTCGTTTCTCTTGTGGATTGCGTGCAAAAAAGCGTTCCGATCGGTAGCTGGCAAACGGCATGATAGCTGAAGGACCGAAGGGGGTGGAAAGTCGAAAGCAGATCCATTCTCTCCCCTTTTAATCCCACTACCAAGCTTGAGAGAAGGCAGGATAGAAAAAAAAAAAGGAAACATCGTTGCTGAATCGCTCTTCGTGGTGCCATAAAACTTCCTCAGCTTTTCGACGTGACGAACCCTCTTGCGACCTCGAAATATGATCGTTCTACCGCATCGTATCTTGTTTCTATTTTGAGCTTAAGGAGACATCTCAGTTTTGGGAATTGTGGAGGATTTTTTATTAACTTTTTATAAATTTGATACTTACATAGTGGTCAATGTATAATTCATTCGTTTCTTTGTTTTAAACAAAACATCTGCGATCTATTTCTAATTATCTGTAATCATTTTTTCTTTGAAAGACCAATCTTCAAATAGGAATATCTCTTTAAAGAAAATTACTGTTCTAATGCGAATATTTGCGAGCAACGATAACCTGTCGAAGTTTCGCAGGAAACTATGTATTGACAAACTCGTCATTCGAATTCCGTCATATTGTATATGAGACAGCTCACATGTATACAAATAGAACAATCGCAAGGAATATGGATTTACCACGTAATTGCAATTGGTCTGTTAAAATTAATTTATCTGTGACTAATAGGAATGCCGTTACGACAAATTCATCGGTTGAAACGTAGAACGTTAAATCAAAGCATATCGACTATATACCATATTGATCGGATGACACGATCTCATTTACCAAAGTTTAGTCGCAAAAACTTATCATGAGCGAAATTCTATTACCAGCTTTATCTAACGGATTTTTTATAGTTGGTCTTAAGTTGTCAAATTTGAAATGCTTATAAAATATCAATAATATGCGGTGTAAGTATCCTTTTCTATATTTAAAAAAGACACACGTAGAATGTGTTAGTTGAATGCTTCCAAAGTTTTCAACTTTCCTAAAGTTCCAACGTGTTATTCTTCCTCACGTAACTCAAATATTTTTCCCTTCAATGAGTCACTTCATATAAAATTACTAACAGCTTCAAGTAAAAGCCGTACAATTCAGAAGGAGTTTTAATTTGATGCTATTAGTCTTTTAATGATGAAAGTATAAAGAATATATGCGATATTAAATTTGTTTTCTTTTTTTTAAATTTAGTCATATATCTTTATATCAATTGAGTTGGAGTACTTTTTACTTAAGCAGAACTTCAAAGTCAAAAGATTTCTTCAAAATACCGCAATGTTTAATGCAAGTAGTTTCCATGGCAAGATTCAATGCATTCTCCACCTTCGTATTAAATATTAAAAATACTCTACGTTTATCTAAAAAACTAAAAAAATCCTTCCTTTATTCGAGTCAACAAGCAAAGATGACACCGTCTGAAAGATGTCATACAAGATGCTCTTACAAAATGTCTTCATCTGTCTTCTATTCGTTATCGATTCGCTACTCGTCTTCTGCGCCTTATGCAAATCGATGAGCGCGACACCGAATACGGATACTCCGTGGACTCTCGTCCCGATATGGATTCCGGTCCAACTACAGATCAGCTTATATGAATGCACCTTCGAATAACACCGATACATGGTTTGTTCATGAATTATTGATTCATATCGAATCGAGCTCTGCGACTCTGCCTCTCCACTGGCAAAACGCAACCGAAAATTAATGCTTGTCGTTTTGCGTGCACGGCGAAACGCGTAATTAAATCTCCCCATGAAGGGAGCTCTTTAGTCCCCTCATAAAACACACTGCCTCTACTGGCAAGCGACGCGTATATTTTTTTAATCGAATGAAGTAAGAGCTTAAAGTGGTTGACACGAATTTTCGTTGTAGTTTTAATTTTTTGTGCTAGATTTTTGTTTGTGGTTTATCAAGCATATGATCCCTGTTGTTTTTGGATCTTAACCAGCTAACTTTATGTTTATGCTACGTGTACTCGTCTCTATTCTATGAACATCACGCTTCTTTTATATTAAATAAAATGGGATTCCACGATTGAAACCATTTTATCGTTTGAAATATTCTTTCAAGTTTCTATATTCATCTATATTATCCATGTCGCTTGACTGTCTATAATAAACGAACAGGTTGTCGTGTCTCATTACAATGTCAATGAATTTTCAAAAAGTTTTTTACGACACACATGATATATTTATGAAACATTTCTCTGTTAAGGTACTTGAATACCTTTCTAAACCACTGTATGTTTATCAAACACGGGAAATTCAAACAAGGCGAGAAGAAAAGAAAAGATATAAAAATCCAAAAGGGCAAACAAAAGCTCAACTTGAATTCCCTGTGCCACGAAACTTCCGGGAAAAGAAAAGGAGACAGCAAAACAGGGTATGTTGGGAACAACGAAGTTGGGATTCTGATAGCGAGAAAGAAACCGATTTGAGGGTAAGTTCGATCGCGGCGTCGAGGGACGAATTATTTTCTTGACGGCGCGCGAGCTCGGTTTACCAGCGTGGTTCATCGGTTACCGATCGATCGGCCCGACACAGTAGTCGATAGACGCACGCGGATCTCCAACACGAAACGATGATGCATTCGTGCAATATATCATCGGCCGTTGCGTGACAGCGCCCATCAATGTAACGATTCCGCGCTGTTACATTTGCTCTGCACACCGGTGCCGCCGCATCGGCAGAAGCACACGTTGAAAGAATTAATGACCATCACGTCGTCTTCCTTCAGCTATCTCGCACTAGGTCACGATAGAATGCCCTAATGTATCTTAGTTTATTTCTTTCTTTTGGTTTTCATGTATATCACACTTGAGAGGCGTCGGATGAAACGACTGGTAATATTTTACCAAAGAGTGTTGAGGATTTTTAATATCGAGTCTGGTAGGTTTAATGCATGGTATTTTGTACAAACTTTAACTGTGAATTTATCAAATTAATTATGATACTAACTATAGGTGTTGAACTATAGAAGCTTGTTACTCGCGAGTAAATAGTGGATGGTTATGCATTTACGGAAAATTTGAAGAGTCCATATTATATGCAAAATAAATATTCATTTAATTAAAAACTGAATATTAAGGATGATAACATTTCACTGGTTGGCTTATTCTTCGAGAGGAAGACTAGTTCGTGTAAAAAATTGTAGCAATTATAGTGTTTGATTAAACCATTTTTAATTCTCTTTTATACGTGAGGAATTAATGTTACAGTCTTATCTAACAGCAGAAAATTTGTTGAGGTATAAGATGAGATGTTTCACGGTAATTTTTACACATGTATATCACACCATGTAACGTTAAAAGTAAAATTTTATTATTTTTAATCCTACTTTTATTTTGATTTGTAGAATGTCCCTTGTCTTACTGATTTTCGGACACACTGTATATAACGTTGCAACAGTATAATAGATAGTCGTTACAATACTTACTGTATAAAATAAAATCTCTGTGCTTACATTTTCACCCCTTTAATTGCGTGGATAAAAATATGAACTTGCGAGAGGAAAACCGAGTTTCATTTACAACAATTGATAGAAGCAAGTACATGTAATCGATCCGACATTCCAAATACAACGAAACACGTTAACAAAGAGGACTCGTTCCTGTGATGTTTCGTTCGAAATTACAATATGAAAGATATTGTAAAATCGAAGAGTGTGTTTAAATAAAATATCCCTGAAAGCAGCATCGGAGAAGTAAATCAGGTAGAAGCGAGGAAGAACTTGAATTATTTATTACCTGTTTTCATCCAGAGGTATAGTTACGGATATCGGTGAAATTTAAAAAGCCAACAAACCATCGAAGCAAGCCAGAAATCTTTTGATATAAGCTCCACTTACCTCGCACGAACTACACTGAAATATTTTTTCACGACAGGCTGCATCAATTCGAAGAGGCTTTCAACGTGGATGCAAATATTAATTACGGAAATGAGGTAACTTTTATCGCGGAAACGCAGCAGCGAGCGATAAGTTGTCTCGTCTCAATAAGATCACTTAGTCAACGGAAAAGAAATTGGTTTCCTTGAGAACCGCGAGCCATCCAGGCGATGCTGCGACCTTCGTCGGTCATACAATGAAGAAACTTTTTAATGGAGTAACTTTGCCGAACTCGTTCCATACAGCTCGACAAATCGAGTAGATTGTCGGAAATTATAACGCCACGTGAAGACATTTCGAAACTTTCATCCTTGCTAAGTGTTTAACACATATCGCCATGGCAACGAATCGCATTCCTTTTGGCGGAAAATTTTCATTCGAATTATGGTTAAACGCGAAAAAGTAAATACGAAAGTTAGGCCTGATATAATTTGACCTTTTCACGCCAACGTGTTCTATTTCTTCTTTATTGATAAAAATATGTTATTTTTATCACGAAGAAAGATGACTCTTTCATTCTGAAAAGATTAATGTTATCTATGACGACGAAAAGTTTTAAAAGTTTTCAGAAGTTCGTGGTAATTTATCGCATCACGTGATTGAGCTTTATCGTGAAGGCTTAACTAAACGGTATTACAAGTTGTAACTCGATACCTGAACAGAAATACTTTAACGTCCGTCGAAATATTATCTTTGATATTAGATAAACGTAGAATTTTATGAATTGATTGCAAATATTCATATATTAATGAGAAGCATAAACATGCAAAAATATACAAGAAATGTAAAAATATATAAAGTATCAAAAGCGAAGTATGTACATGTTATCACATTTAGAAATTAAAACATACTTTCATCCGAGTTTTACTTCTGAATCGACAGTATCTGTGAAAATATGAATTTTCGTAAACACATCCATAACCTATTTCTGAATAAAATTTACTCTCGTAAAAGACTTAAAAAAATATTTATTAGAAAAGTAACTACTTAAAAATATCCCTTTCATGAAACTGATACTAGCAATAATTAAAGCGCTAAAACATTGCCATGTATATAACCAGAAGCAGGACTTTTCCAGCTCAGAGATCGATAGACGGACTTTCATTATCGGCTATACAGATGAATATAGATTCCAAGTGTTCTATTAAGAACAAGGAAACGTTGGATTCTCGGATTGTAATCATCCAGCGTTTTCGTATTGGAGATTTTCGCGAAGGTATTATTAGATCGAAATCAATCATTCCGAATAATTTCCAGCATCATGGTCACATTTCCATTATGCTCGTTTATTTTATCGTTTATTGAATATTTTACGTGAGATACATTAGCAATTTTGCTGAATTCTCATCGGTCATCTTGCTTATTGTTAATTGGTATTTAACCCTGTTAACCTAGAACTTTCGACATAGGTCATGGGTTATCTAAGAGAAATTACCTAGGTTACCTAATGATTGTAATCTATGCTGCAGTTCCCTGTTTCACGTAAAACATTATACAAATACATAAAAATATTTAATTGTGTTAAAATAGATACTATTTAGTACGATTAAATAAAAACAGCTAATAAACTAAACTAAACTAATACAAATAATTACACAGACAATAAGTAATTAATGAAGCAATTATGCAAGTAATGATAAGTACGATACAAAAAATATAAAAATATACACGATATAAATTTTTCTTCAGGCTCATACAATGTTCTCTGTTAAACTTTAGCTTTGTTAAACGTGCTAAACCCTGTTAAACAAAGCGCTTACTAATATATATATATATATATATATATATATATATATATATATGTATATGTATATATATATATAAAGGTTTCACGTACATCTGACAAATCAACCCCGACCTCCGCAGAGTTGAGGAAACACTGAACACGATTTTAAGAAGCATCCATTTAATAATTCACGATGGATCGTTTTTACACTTTAACCTCGACTGCTATAGTTAGAATGGAAGATCTTTGGCATACAAGGCCATGCCTATTCAGGAATTAGAAGATACTTCATAGCAGATATCGAGCTTTATTGATTAATTTAAGAATTACAATTCTTGAAGAATATATAATTGAGTGATAAGAATGTTGGAAACTAAAACAGCTTTCCTCACTTACTATGCTATTTTTATTGTCTTCGATAATAATATTGTGTTCATACTATAAAGTGTTTACAAGATATATTGATTTTTCAACAATAATCTTACCGAGCAAGTTTTAACTCTACACGTCAATATGTATCGTTCCAAAATCCTTTTATTGGACAAATGAAGAAGTATGTTTCTCTTTTTGACAAAGTAGAATTTTTGATTTCAAGTACCACTTACGGATTGTTTAAAAAATATCACAGTGAACAGTAAACTTTAGAATCCTTATGATTCAAGCTAAACGGAGATTTTTCGACAACGGGACTTGTGTCGTCGTTGGTCAGACCGCAAAATATTTGAGATTGATGAATATTTTAGAACGCGATTGGTAAGTGTACATTGTATATTAAGATAAGTGTACCGATGGCTATAGATTTTCATTGCGCCTTAATGCGATAGGTTATGGTAGTAGATGTAATTTTCAATATCAGTGAAAGAAGATACAATGGTCAGTAGGTAAATCAATGTTTAGTCAGACAGCGACAAGGTGTCCGCAGATTCCTGAAAAAGACGAACATCCTGAAGACGAAACAGTAAATTGAGTCAAAGTCAAAGAAGTTAAATAAATCAATTTCACTTTCTGTAAACTTTTTAAATTTTATTACTGATCGATGTTCATCAATTGATCAGTGATTAATGTTCAACTTCTCAAAAAATAAATGTATTAATTCCATGAATTTATTCATCTCAAAAAAGTGGTAGAAATAATCGTGACTTTCAAGGTAAATTTAAGAAGATAATATATTTAACACAAAGCCCTTTATAGTTTATGTAGTAAATAATAATTTATTTCTAATACATCTTTTTGTCTACATTCTTTTTTTCTTTTTTGTAAATTTTAAACGATTTTTACGTTCGTTTCGCGTTATTCAGTTGTGGTATAAAATGAGCAAGAATTCCTATACCTCACAAAGTACGATCCCATTCAAAAATCTAAAATATGCATCGTGAACACCATTCTATTGGTCCGTGCTCATCGATCGTAAAGTAAGAATGTTAAATTTGCTATTAAAGAAAGCCGAGCGTGCTTCGTCCAGCAAACACAGAAAATTTATTCGATTAGAACGCCTTGCTGTATTTTAACTACAAGTGTCACGTACGCCTCGGAATGCAGCATACGTACAGTTAGGCCAGTATTTCCAAGCGTGCATGTAATGGAACGTGATGCAGTCATGGCGCTGCATTCGTGCTCCTCTGTCCTCTCTCCATAGCCGTACTATTCGCTGACCAAACAGCAACTCGTTACGTGTATTTTAACCTGATCTTTCAGCGACCAACACATCAATTTTTAATCTCGTCATCATTTTGCGATATAAATGTCTCCAGAGATGCGATTAGATCTAATTTCAACAAGTTCATATATTCTTTCAATTCTCTACTACTAAAATATTGCTCGTTTTTTAAGGAAAGAAATCAAGAAATATTCGTATCTTAAAAGGTGTTTATTTGAAGATATTCTCCATTGCTCTGTTTCCTCTTTTAAATATGTTTGTCAAAATGTAGCGTAAATTTCCAAATGTATGCAGTAAGGATTAATGCAACATATGCATCAGTAGCTACTAATATATTAAAAAACACAAGATTCGAAAGATCAATCAAATCGATAGACATTTCAATATTTGTGTGTAATGGAAGTTTACTGGAAACAATATTTGTAAAATGGTGGTACCTAATACTAGCCATTGTTAGTTACCTTTGTTCGGTAAATATTCCTATTGATTGTTGCCCCAATGCGTACTATTAAGCAAATGAAAATAGCAATTAATCTTTATCAAAAACAGCTGCACAAGTTACATGCTAGCAGTAGGATCGTTTGTTATTTATTTCACTTCGGACTTTTGTTTTACCCTCGAAACTTGAAGAGCAAAGCGTGTTTTTCAATTTATAGCTTCAATTTTTGATTTACGCGTTGAAACTCCATTTCAGAAATTTGTATTATTTATTCCGCTTCGAAATTTTGAATTTATCATAATTAATATATTACTTTGTATAATTTATGCATCATCTCTTGATGTATTTAATTTAATTTATCATTATTTGATTATATATAATTGAATCTGTAGCTTCATATTCCAATTTATCTTTTAAAATTTCGCTTTAGCATAAACAAAGTATTACATATGAAATTCATTGATACGTTATGGTAAAATAAGTCAATGACGATTAGATCATGAGCTGTGATCAACGCGCGCTGTGCAACACGCTGTCGTGTCGCGGCCTAGTGCAGTAGATACGACGCTTTCCGGTCAGCCAGTAGTATATCAGGTGATGCGTCAGACTCAGGCACCTTCGTGCTATCAGTGAAACAACGACACGAGCAACGGAACAATAATAACGCGCTGCAACCGCGCACGCATGGCATGGCTTTCTATCGGTCATACGAACTGACTAACAATTTCTCCAACATCATCATTTAACGATGATACGCTGCCACTTGTAACTGTCTTCTTCTGCCGTTTACATTTCGAAGTTGCACGAAATTTGATAAACCCATTCGCATCATAAACAGAATATAGAGTATACACTTATCGTCAAAAGTATATTCTATTATATCTAATCTTACATTTAACAGCAAGATCAATAATGCAATTCATAATTTATTATTTTTCCTGCAAACTTTTTCTACGCATTTCAACACGGAAGTCAACAATGTAAATTGACTGAAAAAAATAAATTGGAAATGTGGCGTTGCCTTAATGGAAAATCGATCTTTAATGAGTTGATAGAGCAGATATATCTATGACTGACTAAAGGCTAGAAAATTACAAAGTACAACGAATTTCTAGCAATATAAATACTTCGAAGTTTGAACAAGAATTTGAGTTTACGGACGTTTGCACGTGAAATTAATTTTCCGAAATGTATTATATGCTTTAATTGTAAATGCCAACAGCTCGTGGTTGTTTCTCGAGGTTCGTTTTCGTCGGGCGTTTTGATTTTAACTGCAAAGCTCGGCTATGATACTTTGGAAGGAACGTATTAAAATTTCAAGTCAGATTTCATTGTGTTGCTACTCTGTCTTCCTGTCTGACGTTTAAGATGATTAAAAACTATCTTTGCTGTTATACCACGGTTAATTTAATCCATCACGTGTTTCTTCATCCGTCTAATTAATATACGAGTCTTAGTATATTTCGTGGAAAATGTTTTCGTAGATAAACGAAGAGAGAAATGCTGTAACAAATTCTTTCGGAAGATAAATTAGGAAATAATTCGTAAAACAGCAAGATAGCGAAGAGTCAATTAATTCAACGCCGAAATGGAGGATCGTCTGGCCAAAAAGCGACGGGAAAGGAGAGGAATTTATTCTGTGGATAGGCTACTCGAAGTCGTGGCGGTCGCTTTGTCCTCGATAAAGTCTTCGAGTTCCGCCAGGGCGATGCCTCGAGAGACCGTTTCAACAAATCTTTTGTCGTCGCGGCATCGTTCTGCGAGATAATAATCGCAGTGGGGAACTGCAGCGACGCAACGAAAAAAAAATGAAGATCGTTTGCGGACAAGAGACTGAGAGACCAAGACGGGATAACAGAGCGTATAAGGAGAAAAGGCACGAGAAAAATCGAGCAGTGAATCGTCGTGCCAAATAAAGTTACATTGGAGGATTGATAGTTATGGTGCAACGACACATTCTGGATGTGATTTGATTTTTTTAGATAATTATATATTTATTTTTTAATATGTAATGGATAACTAACTGATAGTATTATATATAAATAACATTAGCCGATCCAGCTAATGGTTTGCGAATATCTTTAAAAATGAAACTCTTCCTTTGCTTTTACTTGGATTAAATTTTTCATATCTTTTCGCGTCCATCATTTTGCGGTGGCGGACGTAACAACGTTGTCTAAGGCTGTTTCATAAAAGATGATGTAATTCGAAGAACCAGATTCTTCATGAATATATCGTGGCTAATAAAATATTTCGTGGTTGCTAAAATTGCAGGAATGAAAAAAAGATAAGGTACAAGCGATATTCCCTTGACACGGTGGATGGGAATGTACATGGAATTCGCCAAGCCGAGACTTATTGCCAGTCAAGTGCAGTCGTCCGTCGTGCATGCTTCAAATCGATTCCTTCTAGAACGAAATCCTCTTTTAAGAAATGTAGTACATCGTTTCACGCCCACACCTTCTTCCTGTCTCATCAAGATCAAATATCAATCAATAAAAGCACAGGTATCAACGAAGATATCAAAGTATGCAAAATTTTATAAAAATTATAAATAGAAATAAGGACAGGGGATATCGTATATACATATACATAAATACTTGCACCCTCAGACCATTTATCTTGTGTTTTTATCATTCGAACGCGTTGAAATTTTTTCTTAAACACACCGATTAAAACGTGTCGACTCATCCAATGCATATTCGTGGATTTCCAGCATCGTTTTCGAATAGCAATCTTATTAAATTGCCATGACGTAAGATTTACTTCTTGTCACTTCGATTCGCTCGCGGATGTGTCTGAAAAGTTCTTTATTCCTTCCCTAAACCACCATGAAGTACCGGATTTTTCAGCCAAGGTGGAAATTGCTTTATATTCACCTCCTCGTGACTCTTCGTTTCATCTTTCTTCCGTACTCTCAGACGTCCTTCTCGCGCGAATCCACCCCAAGGCACTCTCCAAATGTATGTCAAATAAAATTAAACGTCAAAAGGAACTGTTGTTCACGCGATAATGAAAAAATAATCTTAACGTCTTGTCTATTTTTTATTAGATCTCACTGAATTTTTTAACATTTTAATGAAATAATTTTTTTCTTATATACGACTTAATACAGTAGAAATATGTATTAACGTAGATATGTTATTGATTAGAAGAGATTATGTTATAAGTATGTATATGTATAAATTTATACATATTATGGACAATTTTCTAATGTAGCTCACTGAATATAAATTCGTGTTCGAGACTGTTCAGGTTACTTAAAACGAAATGTATTATTTAATTTAAAAAAAAGGAAATAAAAATTTGAATTCCAAAATGCACTAGTAATTACTACTTTGTATAAGTTTTATGATACTTGTGCCAATAATACTTTTTTTTGTACAAATTAAATGTCTCTTATTCTATAAGTCTCTTATTATAATCTATATATATATAATTTAATCTATAAATATAAAAATTATATAAGTTATCGAACAAGCGCGGTAATCATGCTTCGCGCAATTTCGGTAATAGACCCGCTACGTTGATATCATCGAGAAGTAATTTGGAACGCTAGCACCTAAATACGGTATCTACTTCAAAATACGTAGTACTATATATATTCGATACCCTAGTCGTGATTCATGGTCATTCAAGCGATGAGAACTAGAGGATTTTGCGAAGATCGAACGTGAATCGCTGGATACAGTTTGCCAAAGAGTCATCGGATTTACGCTCTTGATCGGCATTACACGAATGGATAGAACCACAGAAACTCGCGAATCTGCGAATAGATCGAAGATTTTTATCGTACTCGTGATTCATGGGAGGCTTTAGCCCGAATTTGGCTGGTATCGCGGTTGCTGAGTAAGTAGAAGATTATGGCGAATCGTGAATTTTCGCGATATAAATTCCGAATGTAAACTTTGCATGATTTGTCGATGTAATTATTCCTAGTAATCTTTGGCCTTCTAAGCATTCAAAGGTTTGCTCTGCAGAATCGCTGGGAGTTTCGAATTTATATTTAGTTGTATAATAGGTTCGTTTGTATGTCTCTTTCTTCCTGTAATATCTTTCTCTTGCGAAAGAATTTTCCAAATATTTAAACAACTAATATTTTAATAATCTCAAATATCATAAATCTGAACGAAACTGTTGTGTTGTAGAAGAAATTTGTAATCTGATTATGTATACAGGGTGATCGATTTTAATGTAGAAACGCGAATTACTGGTAATAGTAGTAAATATGTATAATAAAGAGCCTTGCGAACACTTTAATATCATTAATTAGTATTGCGTGAAGAGAGTACATTAGTCGCGATCATCGTTTCACCTGTTAACAGAACCTTAGGTTACGAGATAGTTAGAAGATTGTCGTAGAACGTTCCGTATAAACTTACTTGCGAGTTACAGCTCGGCCACGAATCGCGCGATTAACAGCTGCAGTTGTGTCATCTGAATTTCAGTCATGTAAATTTCAACATTCGTCGTGATTCCCGGTTCGTCTTTCACGACCGTGTGAATCCGCACTTTACGTGAGCTCGTAATTTCACAAACCGCGTAGATTTAAACGTCCAGCGTAACACTAATAAAACAGCCAAGCTGGGTATACGTGATAGAAACACTTGTTTCGAAAGAAAATAAATCGTTAAACCAAATAAACTCCGCGACGATAGAATAAATCAACGGATCGTAAATCGTTTCCACAAATTTTTTAATAAAATACGAGGCTCGTTCCATGGTTTATTAACGGACATTGAAAAAGACAGAAAGAAAAGAAAGAGAAAAAGTCATACGGCCATTTATTTTGCAACTCTTCTATAGTTCATATAGCGCGATTAAGCTAGCAGGTATAGCCTGTTCGAAATTTCGTATTTCCACGATCGCGATTAATCAACAGCGGAATTCATTACATTTGCTTATCTGGACAGCGATTAACGAATCAATTAATTACGATCGGATGGCGCTCGCGAGTAGTTTAAATGGCGATTTCATGATCCTATCGATGATCATCGTTCTATCTGTACATATTCTGCGCTGTTTAATTAATTTATTAGTGAAACGCAGTCTGATAGTTACTACATGATAGAAAAAATTAACATTATACTAGATCCCGATTATTCAGTTAAATAACATTTCGTATTCTCTTCTTCTGTTTTAAATTAGAGTTCGCATAAATTATCTTTTGAATATTTCAAACTAACAAAATGTATATAAATTATTATCTCTCTATATAGGTGAAGTGTTGGTTTGCATCCGAGACCGTATGAATCAAAATATAATTGACTGGATATTACATCTCTCGCTACGAATCAGTCGAGCTTTGTAATCTGTACACGCATTCCAATTTCTCTCAAATAAATGTTGCGGGTTTCACAGAGGTTTTTATCTACAAGCATCAGCTTTGCTTTATAATTCTCTCATGTACCATATTTTACATATTCTACATAATTCCCCTTATATCAACACCGATCTGGATAACCAAATTATTCCATGTTCGTAGGAAAATTAATGGAAATATAATTAGGTTAGCATTACACCTCCAGTTATAAGTATTTCCATCAATTTCTGTTAATGAGATGCTACGGATTTAATAGGAATTTTTTTATTGATCATCGATGCTTTGGTTTTGCACAATTTTTATCTCATATCATCAACTACGATCTTGATAGTAAAATTATTTCTTCGTATTCGTAAGCAAATCAATCAAAGCATAATCGATGTAATACAAAATAATATTTGCACATATCGATCGCAATCTGTATATCGAATTTCTCCTTTATATTCTTAACAGAATGTAATCAACTTAATATTACATCCTTCGCTAGAAATAATCAGTCCAATTTACATATTCCAGTTTCCCTCATGCACACGTCACAGATTTTAAACGAGAGTTTTATCTATCGGTCTCGTTTCGCCATCCATGTTCCATATCTTCCGCACAATAGAGTACTGCAACATACGTACATCCAATAAAACCTGAAAGCAGCCTACAACCGACACGCGTTTTTCCGACGTTTACCTACAGACTGCGTAATATCAACACGAGAAACACTATTTCGTGGCACGATGATCAGTCAAAATTAACCGCGCTATTAAATCTTACAACGTTGCTGGTTTGTGTATTGGCCCAAGTGTTAATTGCTAGATAAACGTGTTTTTAAAACGGCATTCTGCCAGAGGACAATCATAATTCCCTTATCTCATTCATGCGTCGTATTACGCGATCTTGGCGATTTATTTTACGACCAGAAGCGGCGCTGTTTAACGGCTATGCTGTCGTTAGGAAGCAAAATCGTAACGATCCATGAACGAGGTCCGATAGAAACTGCTGGTAACGTAGCAGAACGTAGGGAGAGGGAAGGGGTGAATATTAATTACAATCATTAGGCGGAAACATGCGAATTAATACGACGAATCAATCAGTTACGAAGATTTAATGTCTACGACATAATTTGATCCTCTACGACTTGTACACTTGCTCTGTACACCGCTGCCGTCACGTGCAATTACATCGCGTTTATTTATCGATCCATCGAAGTGATTTCCCGCCCCTGAAAATGTTGGTGTGCACGCAGAAGGGAGTTAATTGTGTTTACGTTGATTTATGTATATTTATCGATATAGTAGGTCAGGACTTTTACTTTTTACTATAATTGCTTTGATTGAACAGGTTTTATGCTGGCAATTTCTATTGCTTTATATTCATAGAGCCTTTATTTTGTTATAAATGTTCTTTTTGAAAGAAATTACATTTTGCATAGGTATCGAAATTACTAAATTAAAATCATTCTTTTCACCTACGATAACAACTGCCCAAATACTTTCGCGAGACATAGCTATATTTTCTTATAGATTTTATTTTACTATTGTTCTTTTTGAAAAACATTCACATAGGATAGGACTGCATGAAGAATTTCATTCTAGCAACTTTCTAAACTTCTTTGTAGAATATCTCATAAATCACTTTTAGTTTTTTAACTTTGATGCATCTAAATACACATTTGTTGCCATTCAGTGAAGCACGGCTCGTAAAACTCGTTTATATGTTTCGATCTAATAGTTGTACTTTCGGAGTTTAATAAATGAAACGATTGTTCTGTTCATGTTCGGCTATTAATATTGTGGATACAGCAGTGTTTTGTCGAATTTCCTATAGACTTCCAATCGTAGAAGCACGTTCACAACCTGTTCAATTATCCAAGACATCGTTTAAATGCCAGTAGCAGAACTCGCTTAATAACAACGTGGATCGCGGTATTCGGCTCGTATCGTAACGATATCACGATGCAGATTGTGTCACTGGTACACAGCTGGCTGGAGTCTGCCACGATTAGTAATTTCATTTTACTTCGTATGATAATATCGTGAAAGCTTTTTCGGCTGATCTCGATACGCTTCGCAAACTTCGGGTTACGTATAATTAAGCTGGCTGTAGAAATTGATACTGAAATACTTGAGAATTTATGGAATGCGAACTGTCTCGAACGCGCAATTTAAATATAGATTGTTCAAACGTTGAATCTTAAATGCACAAAATGGAATATTTAAAATGTTATAATTTTCTAAATTTTGAGAAATAGTCGTGGAACGTGGAAAGCATCCTTTGGATTATTTTCGTACCTTACACAATTTCTTTTATTATTATTAATTATTATTATTATTATTGGTTATTACCTTATTGTTAGAATATTTCTCATGTTTGAGAAAAATATGAAAATATGTAGTATTAGTAATATCCTTAAATTATCTCTAGCTAACAATTATTATTTTAAATTCAAATATTTTCTTGATCGCGATCAGGTAAAATTTCCAAATTTTCTGCAACAATCGATGAACATAGCCCTCACGGGAATTAATCTGCGCGCAGAAGCTGTAAAAGGTGAGTCGAGGCGTGGATAAATTTTCCAAGATAAATTTAACGCTGGAAGGCTGTCCGCTCTTCGAGCGAAACTAACATCGAAACGGGCCTTCCGGAATCGTTCGCGCTCAGAGAGACGCGTTGTAATTTACCAGAGGCGCGTTTCGACCGTTTCCAAAAGCGTAAGCACGCCATTTGTTCGTGCCACTGTTTCCGACCTGTGAACCGGTGAAAAGCGCGTAGCAAACGAGCCAAATTGTCGTCGTTCGCGAAGCAATAATGCCCATCTGAATTTTGATCGTTGTCGATAGTAGATGGATGAATTCGTGCTGACAGGCCATTTTTTCCTTCGAAATTGAAAGATTTCGATTGAATTGAAAATAGCATTTTTTCGTTTTATAAATTTCTACAAGTTATTCAGCGTAGGTTTCTTTCTACTTTGGTTTTGGGCTACATGGGATTTAGAAGCCCATTAGAAAAATAATTTCTGTTGTTTTTTTGAGATTAAAATAAAATTTAAGTAACAGCTCCTAATTAATTTTCTAGGCGAATCAATCACTAACAATTCTAGGCCATCTAAGATGAAAGAGGCAGGGAAATCAGGCTTAACGTTTGTGTGAGACGCGAGACGCTAATTTTCCGTTATATGCCTCGAAGCTTTATAACATGTCTCTGCCCGTATACGGAGTAGAAATTCACGATCATAAATCTGGCATATGTGGCGGGCTAAGTTAGTTCGATAAAGAATGCACGGAAAAAGGGAAGTGTATAAAGAAAACGTATTTCACCAAGCACGATATTAAACTTCGTTGTTCGTGCTACTGTATTCAAGATACGCGATTCTGTGATTTCTTTTAGGCAAAAGGGGAAAAAAGAGGGCATGCTGCTACATCGTGGGCGGCAAATAGCAGTCTGAGTACTACGCAAGATCAAGAAGCAAGAAATTCGTGGGGAAGTAAAGATAAGACGGTTTCGAGATGGTAACTAATGGTTTAATTGCTTGTTTAATTCAGTAGAGATTTGTTTTTCTTCCTTTTCCTTCTTTTATTTCTTCTCTGCCATCACTTCGCAGCCTCGTCTGCTTTCCTTATTTTTCCCTTCTCTTTTTCGTTTCTTTCTTATTCGTTAACTTCGAGATTAGTTTCGTTAAATAATATACTATTAACACCAAAAATACCTAATTTTCTAATCCTTTCAAAAAATTTGGTTCGCTTGTTATGAAAATGATTAAAAAATCGGTATAATTTCCATCGTGCTTTTCGAAAAAAAAGAATACGAAGAGATAATCTCCTCCTAATATTCCATGTTTCGATTATTTCGTTAAAAGTAGATGTATATTAATCACGTACTAATATTGTTTCAAGGAAACAGCAGACATCCTCGACTTCGATCGATGCACAGTCAGAGTTTGCGAACTATGTTGGCGGAAGTTGGTACATAATGTAACCTCAGCGACGAGTACATAAAAGTTATTTCATAAATGCGCGCTAGTGAATTTATATAGCTACGATCTCGATTAATTGAAAGAAACTCTTGATTCCTCGAAAACGTTTCAATAAATTTTAATTATATAACAGGAAAAAATGTAGTTCCTTATTAAACCGTCTTATCTTTCGTTCGTTTCCAACAAAAGTTTAATAAAGGAGAACGAAACGGCGCTTCGGATTCTTCGTTGGCGTTTCTTCCGATATATCGGCCATCAGGTTTGAAGAATGCAGGTCATGGCTGGGTGAGAGATAGATCTAAGGTCTAGGTTCGTAAATTGGTTGCAATACTTCATAGCGTGACGGTGAATAGTGGGTGAGAGGCATGTTCTATAGGTCAGTGACGCTAACTACGGTGCTCGGACACATAATCGCACGTACGCACAATAAAATGCATGCTGCATTAATATCGCGCGTATCCTCGAGCGTCGAGGTTAGGTTAGATCGAAACGATTTCGCATACCGCAATACGATTCCCTCCGCGAGGATGCTAACGACGCTGGATCGAATTGTTCAGATACGATCCTTTTATCCCCGAGACAAACCCAACTTTTGCTCCTATCGTCGAAAATGGAAGGTCGTAACGTGCCGCTCTTCGATGTCTTTTAACATCCGAGCAGGGAAATCCCGAGAAAATTAAACGCGTTATCGTTTTTAACTTCGGTAACCGAGTTCTTTTGGAATCGAGTAGCTTCGTCTTTATATGTACTTCGAATCTCTTATTGATTACCAGCTATTACCATCAAATTTGAACGTACTATTTAATCTAAGTACGTTGTACATAAATTTTACTTAACCCCTTAACCTACAACTACGGGCATAGCCCGTAGAAGATGATCGCTCCAGACGTAAATATTACGGGCATGGCCCGATCATCGTACTACACAAGTCGTGCGAATGGCTCGAAGGCTGCGCGAGCTTTACGTTTCCGGCCCAAAATTCTCGAACGTAAATCGTAGGTTAAGAGGTTAATTGCTCTGACGCAAATTCTATATTTCAATTGCCAGCAGTGCTCGTATTAAACCCTAATAATTTTTCAAAATTCCCATTTAACCCATCTTAGTGTCAGCAACGTACTATTGAAGTGAAAGTGAAGTAAAAGTGATGCTTTGAAAGCTAACATTCCAAAAGAACGCAATCGACTCGACTCTCGATCCGTGCGTGTGTACGATGCAAAAATTGTAACTAATCAAAATTGCAAATAATCGTGTATAATACGGGTGGTTAAGATAGATCAGGCATTACGGCTTAGTCGGAAGTATCGTGCCCACCGTCTTGACGTAGTTGACGGTCTCGGCGGTCGCCTCGGTGAGGGCTCTTCGTAGCCGTGAACGTCGGACCTGCGACAGCGTACGTGGACAGAGTACGACGCCCTGGGCACCCTGTGAACCGGAACCAGAGCCTGAACCGGAACCGGGGCCGGGTACCGCAGCGATGGGTGGCGGAGGCGTCGTCGGCATTGTCGTCGACGACGATTTGCACCACCAGGGGAACTGGGCGTGTTTTTAACACGTTGTTATTCCACACTGACAGCACTCTTATAGCATACTTAGACACAGTAGAGAGAGTGGCAAACAGGTGCAGTGGTTGACGAGTGACAATAGACAAGGCTATGCTCTATATGGATCACACGAGAAGAGACAAAGTGTTCTGATACGAGACGACTTAAGAAGAATGATCCATGCTTTGGTCAGACAGACAGAGCGTTCCCCTAAAAGTGTCTTTAATTAAAAATAACTACAAAGGCAGAAGTTTTTCTATATTTTCAAGAAATATATCTTTTACGTATACATAAAAATGTTTAATAAATAAATTTAATAAATAATAATTAAAATTGTAAACATTTTTTACAAATTCTAAACACTCTCGCCAACATGATTATTTGAAATTAGAGACACGTTTGTTAGAACCTGTCTATCTTACAGTGATCGACTTATCATCGACTAAGCATCGATTTCTCCTTTTAAATCATCCTTGTACAGGGTGATTCATTCAGCTTGACGACAAGCCACTGGTAAACGGTCTGTCGTGCGAGAAGAATACATATACAGATCGTCGAAACAAGCTTCATTACGCGAAGTACTTCATTCCGGAAATTCCAAGAATTACAAGATGGTTCCAACAAAAGTTACGCGGTTCAACGCTTGTAAAACCGTGGAACTTTCATAGAAACCGTTTATGGAGGAAGAACGGAAGAAATACTTCGGTTCATAAAGTTTCGACGCCGGAACTCGGTAATTCATTCGCTCCTTTATTCTCGCACGACGAACGGCGTACCAGAGCAGCTGATGGTTGAATATCACCCGGTGCATCATATGAAAGCCAGAGACAGAGACATAGACAGAATGGGAGAAACGATCATAGAGACAAAAGCAGACACGTGTACAGTGTACAATCTTGGAACGCGTTGATCTCGATTCTACATCTCGTCCCTCGTCAATCCTTCTCTAGGCCTGTCTTTCTTCACTCTTTGAACACGATCAATGGTTGGCAAGGTAGGTTTCGATATAGGTGGACGAGCAGCAGCTAATGGGAACGATGTAACTCGAGTACAAAAGCGTATGAAATAACTTAATGATCCTCTACATCATCTACGAAGGCTGACCACTACTTTTTTTTCGCTAGACTCGGTCGCTACTGCCACTAGACTAAAGGAACTTCGGTTTCGAAACTAGTTCTACCGGACCAGATTTCTCTGCGAATGGGGGTGGTGTACTCTCTATGGGTGGTGGGGTTGGGTGCTGCTGGCGACGTTGGTGGGAGACACTGGCGAACAATCGAATGAGAAGCTCGTCAGGATCGCAGTTATTTTTCTGGGCGTGCAAGCGCCACGGGTGACCCGATCCAAAATCGGGGCTTAGCGATGCAAAAGAACGCTAATGGATGATGCGAGCAGATGGTGCACCGGAAAATTGATGATGTTATTCTTACCGCGTTCTACTTAAAGGTCTGCCAACTACGTTCGCTATCTACTTTACGTTCACGTGGGCGATGACTTGCGAACAACGCATATAAGTTTACTACAGAGAGAAAGAGGAGCAGCTGGATGGAAGAGAATTCGATGGTCATCGAACCAGAGACAATACATCAGATGCTGCACGATGCTGCTGAAGGAGGGCTACTGTGTCGCGCGTGGACATTTTGTATCGTTGGTGAAATTTCATTGGCCGATCATAGGGAAACGGATTTGAGGAGTTTCCCTTAATCTCATCCGCTTGTTGTTAGCCTGCCGACGCTGAAACTCGATCCGAGAGCTAAGCCGATTGGAAGCCACGTCTCTGGATAGCTTAATGACCGATTCGTACTACGAAGCTTCGACTATTTGCCAGCTAGGGATTTACCGAACGTGTTCGATCGATAAATTATTGCGTTCATCCTACGACGAATAAATGATGTTGCCATGGTGGAAGATTCATGGAGAAGCTTGTTACACAATAACCCTTCGTTAACTGGTCATAGTTAAATATTTTATTCATCTCCAGATGAAATATCTCAGAAATTAATTTCTCGTCTCGAATATTTTGCAAATACATTTCCTCCTTATTATTTCTATGGAATAACTCAAAAATATGAAATATCTCACAAAGTAATTTCTTGCTCGAAATATTTAGACGAAATATCTCGAATCGTAAAACATAACGTCGCACAAATGATATCGTGTCGTGGAATACCTCGTCCATAATTACGAAGGCAATTGGAAAAATTAAATTTCGACCAGCTTTCGCGACGCTGCTGTGTCGAGAGGCTCGTTGTAGCGAGATAATTATCGAACTTCTGAGGAACTAGTTTGGCGTGTACCTTGCGAGACACAAGATTATGGCTGGGCGGTTGACTGTAAATTACACCGTTAACGGGAAACGTGATTACGAAAGGAGAAGGCCGGACCACATAAACTTGCGGAAAATATTAGGTTCGACGAAGTTCGGTCGAAGATTACGCTGATGCCATGGGAATCAGGGTCTCCAATAGCGCGGCTACTTCGTTGAAATCCGCAAAACTGCAGACTTCGCTGGGAGTGGCTGTTACGAGAGCGACTCCGCGGAACTGCTTCGAACGCTACCGCTCTACAGAGAAATCTATTCAAATGTATTGGAGTCACTTTAGACGCCGATCTCCATTATCGAGCTGACTTGATCGGGTGAAAGATTGGCTTTGCGGTTGCTTCGATCTGGCGCCACGTTGTAATCGAATCGAGGTGTTTCCGTATGGAGGAGTGGGAAAGTTTCGCGAGGAATGGACTTCTGGAAGAGATTTGTGCCAACCCGTTTGGTTTCGTTAATTAAAGACGAGTTGATAGACTGACGAGTGGCAAAAGTTTCGAATCACGAGAAATAGATCTTTGGAAGAGCAGAGTGCCAACGGCAGTATCTGTATTTTAATCCAAGCTATACGATTCTTTTATGTATCTTGTTATTTGTACACCAGCTTAAGAAAATATTCGAAAACTCGTAGAAACCTTTTATATGTTGTGTCTTGTATGAAGCTCTTTGAAATTTTTAAACTTTCTGGATAGCCACAAAAGGATTAACCAACACCAAGTATTAAGCAACCTATTAATTAGGAGAAAATGACTAATTAGTACAGAATAAAAAACTGCTCTGAAAAATTTACAAATGTTAAAAAGTGAAAGATAAATCGAATCTAGTACCTACTCAGAATTTCCTGCTCAAGAATCGATTGTCTCGCTGCATTCAAAGATAAATATCGCAACTTTTGGCAAGTGGGGACCTGAAGATGAGGATCGAAAGAATCTAAGGCGATCGTCTAAGAGAGTTCGTGTCAGTGAACTACTTACAGCGCATAAGTTACCGAATCAATGCTGTTGCAACGATTTAACTTTTTCTTTCGTGGTTGGCACTCAGACGAATCGCGACCGATCGAGGATGCTCCAACGATATTCCAGACGCGATTAGTTGACCTTTTTTGCCTATAACCCCGAATAATCGAGGCTACGAGGATAATCGAGGTTAACGGCCTGTGACATTGCCTTTATGACTAAGGACTAGTCGGAAAGTAGTCTTTACGAAGATAGAACCTCATCCGAGGGTTGCTTCCCTTCGAGTAAGACCATTTCCTTGGGCGAGAATTGGGGTGGCTTGTAAAACATTGTTGGCTTTATTGTCTCGGTGTACATGTTTATTAGATTCTGTATTTCTTGCCTAACCTTTTTTATGACACTAACGTCGTACAATTACGAATCTATCAGCTTCATCAAGATTAATTATTCAGCCTCTAACGAATGAAATCTGAATCGTACATTCTAATATAAAAATTATACAATTTTCCGAAACTACAGTTGATCATTTTCGCTTCTGACAACGAGGCTTAAAATAGGAAAATGTACAGTACATTTCCATTAAACTGAGTAATTTAATCATGTTTGATTAAATTCTTAAATCTTTCTGATTTATTGGTATGTCTTAACCCCTGAGGAAATTTAATATTAAAATTGAAACATTTCTACAAGTTAGAAAGCTCAAACGTATTATGCCTGGACAGACATAAATGTACGATGGTACAACGTGTTTGCTATATCTAGCAAATGCATGGCAAACTTTTCGTACCATAGTTTCCAGACACAAGAGAATGTTCCACCGCGTCTATTGGAACCGGGTCGTCTGACGACGCTGCATCCTAAATATTTGAAACTGAAACTGCTCGTCTGTTTCCGAAAGTGCAATATACCGACGAGAAAGCGGAAGTTCTGTGGCACCGGGATGTTTGTCGATGATTTCCGCAATGAAATTTGTACGAGGACGCTCGTCATCTGCTCGTGAAGCGCCTTAACGTTTCTACTAATAGTAAACAAAATATCTGTTCTTTGCGATAATCTTTACCGAAAGACTAGATAGTACTATTCATTTACTCTCGTTATTAATTCGTAACTTCTCTTTTCTAAAAGCTAATACAACCTAATAATATTCTTATAATAAGTTACCCTTGGAAACTAAACGGTGATATATTCGTAATAAAATATATTAAACACGCTACATCAAAGCTGAAAGTAAAGCACGACAATAATTAATATCGCGTTCTCAGCTTTATCAAAAACTAATACTATTCGTTTTTAATATATTTTAATAACAAATATATTACTAGCTTGTAATTAATAACAAGGGAGCGAAACAAACTTCCTTGTCCTTTTTTCACTATTTCAAAAATATATTAATCATAACCACTAGACTGAGGGAAACTAACGTTCTAAACAATGCTTGCGAAAGCGACTAAACATCTAAAAATCTTTCCGAGAGAAAAAGCACAGAAACACAGAGATTCGAGAAAATAGGCCTGATCAACTGAAACCTCAAGCTTGCTTTCAATAAAAGAACCGTGACACGTCGCATACCATTCATTGGCAATCAAAACCTCTATCAAAGGAGACAATAAAAAGGAAACGTTCAACAAAAACATTCCGAGCTCCTCCACTTCGTTTTTATAACAACGAAGGTGAAAGTGATCGTTCCTTTCATTAAAGTGTTTCCTGTCGACGATTAAATGCCGAGAGTGACCTATTTGATCCCTTTTTTCCTCTCACTACGCGTAATGGAAAAGTAAAAAAAAAAAAAAAGGTATAGAGGAGAGAGAGAGGAGGAAAGAGAGGAACGTAGGCGACTGATTCACGAACGGTTTTCATCCGATCCCTTTTAATGAGAGGCTTTCAATAGAAGAAAGGGAAATTGATATCGACCTGCGACGAAGAGACTCTGCAAATTGCCAATTCTCGTTCATTATTTCCTCGGTCGTCCACGTAAGCGAGATGCTACACGGCCGAACGTATTATTGACACTGCCATCGTGAGACATGTCGTATTATATTTTGATTTCACTGGACTGAATAGTATAATTTAGTTGCAATCGATGAATTTGTAGACGACCAAGTGCTTCGTGACAATTAGTCCCCGCGAATTCTGAGAGTTCTCTTCTTCTCGCTATTAATCCCAGTACGAATATACATCGATTTTAATTTAATTAATATTGTTTCATTCGTATAAAACTGCAAATTATAGCCTAATATCGTTTTCGTCGATGTTTGGTAATTATAGAAGAAGATGGAATACGAGATGCCTTGATAGACGTGTGTTCATCAGCATTCACTTGAACTTCCCTCGATAAAAACTTCGTCAAACGGTTCGCTTGAACTTATGTCAAAACAATGCGGTGGAAAAATATAATGAGCGTGATTTTTGTTGACTTTCGGGCTTCTAATTCTCTCCTGATAAACAGAAATTTACGTGTTAGGTCTCGGTTATTGTTAATTATTCATATTATACGTATAATTGAACCACAGATATTTATATAAATTTATATTTTTGTAAATACAACAGAAAGAACAGTACTCTTGACGATTATCATTTTACCAAGCAATGCTTCAAACTGAAACAAATAAAATAAAAATTCTGAAACTAAGATTTTAAAGACAACTAACAAGATGTTTGGAATATAGTTTTCTAAGCATAAGTGCCTGTCTAATAACGAGAGAAAAATTTTAGGATATTGAAAGTATCAGAGAATTTCATTCGTCTTCGTGACGATAGAGATACAAAAGCGCAAAAAGACGAATTTCTATCGCGCAAGTAACAAGAAGATATCGATCAAAGACTAAGTCCGTGATAAAGCGGTTCAGAGGTAGCGAGTCCTCGTGTTCATTTTAATCCGATTCTTTCCATGCTCCCCATACGTCCTAGAACCGCTGCCCCAAACCGCGTGGCCTGTGAAACGCGTGACAAAAACTATTGTCAGTTACGAACCATTACGAACGAAACACAGGTTTTCTGTTATCACATTACACGAATGGGAACACGTCGAAAATTTTGTTTCTTTGTACGGCGACGCATTCCAATCACGTAAACTGCTCGAACAGAAACCAGTTACCTAGAAACTAAAATGTGCTGCAGTTTCCCTCCGTTCCGCGGAGAGAGGGAACATTGTCACGAAAAAAATTTACATTGGGTTCTTTTCCTATCGGATTCCATTTCTTCTTTGTACTTTTATTAAAAGTAATCTGGAGAATTTTTACGAAAATGACAGTGTTAAATTTTCATTGCCACTGTTTACGATATGATGGGACAGGGATATTTTAATCTCTCTTTTGTATGTTTCGTACATCTGGTTTCATATTGTCGAAACCAATTAGTAGATATTGCTTAGGTAAGGTTTTGTATATTCGTTTAAGTGTAATTATCCTGTCTTTCACGATCTAATTCTGCAAGTTCCAACTGTTCCCACCGAGCATTTAAATTTCTAAATCAATTCAAGTTAAATCGCTTTGATGCCATATTATTAGGTTTAATAGACGACTTTCCCGAAGAATGGCACAGTGAATTTCGATTGCCAGACCGTTTTGCATGCATACGAGTACGTCGGCGTACGCATATTCTGCACGTGCGAATCGCGTTCATCTCTCAGATAATCATTATCTGAAGAAATAGAGCGGAGGAAGGAGCACGGTGAGGCATCAAGCCCAACAATAGTCGGATTATTTGATCCATGGATCAAAGTGTACGATTAAGGCTCAGCAATTGATTGAAGTTGTCTCTACGAACTTTTGTTATATAGTCGGTCGCGTTACTCAGGAAAATTTACTGTGAAAGGCATGAGCAAATCGTCAAGCAATTTCTTCAGGTCGGTCGTCGAATCTAATCTAATCGGAAATTCGTTTAAGTCTGATGCAATTGGAATTGTTTGTATGTACTCATTTTTGCAGGAAGAATGTAATCTGTCAATTTAAGCAAATGTTGTACCTGTAATTTTTGTGTTCCTTTCTGCTGCTAATTAAACGAGTAGCTTTTTGAATATTGTTATTATGGTTAATTAATTATAAAATTAAATATTGTTATTTTCAAACTTCTTACTTAAATAATGGTTACTTGTAAAGACGTAAAAGGGGTGTATTGTACAATATGTGATATTTGATTAACCAAATTAAGGGATACACTTATAATAATAAAAATATAAAAATTCTTAACAAGTAACGTGTAATATATAAATTCAAATGTTGAACAAGTAGAAAACATCGAGATGTTAACACAATTACCACAGTTCAAGAATAAGGGATGCAAATGTGTTTTTACAAAAGTTTTTCAAAGTTCGAGTTCCTTGAAAACTTGAGAACTACTAACGAAGTGTATCTCGAGGTATGTAAGTCGTGGTCGTTATGGTAAGGTGTACAGGAAATCAAAGTAGCAACTTACGAGGGTGGAAAATTGGAGTTGGTCGTATGATTTCGTCAAAAGATTTGGCTATGCCGTGGCATTTTTACCAAACTTTCGTGTTGCGAAACTTTCTTAATGTTTTAAAATATTCATGACAGCATTTTTGATATTTTAAAAGAAGAGCGTGACAAAATTTGGAAACGTGCACAGTTCGATGAAGATCTCTTACATGAAATATTTTTCTAAATGTAACTGGAACATTCGCAGCCTTTTCTTTCTTACTGTCGCATTCTCCGAAATGGATAAAATTTATTTGTACTAGAGATGCCAGGAATCATCTTAAGTGCATCCCGATAGATTTTGAGCGAACACGAAAAAGAAGTCCCTGAAAGCAAGGCGTGCTTAAGATCGTCTGCACGCGATAAAAACGTAAAAACTGCTGTCCTTGCTTTTAAAGTCCCGGACTCCATCCGCTTCATTTCCCAGGACACAGTTGGACCGACAAGGAACACGTGTACTGTTTCAGATTTACAACTTTACCGCTGTCATTATCACCGCGCGATATGAAACTCCACAGATTTTGCCCTTCCAAGGAAACTTTGACGATTTCATACTGACGTACAATATAACTTTGTTACGTATGAGAAGAACATAATAACAGCATTAGACATATTTCTGGTGAATATACGTTACGAACAAATGCTCGAATATGTCACGCGTTTTACGAGTTCGGGGATATTTTTTACAAAAATGGCAATTTGTTGGAAGTTTTCATTTTTACAGCATCTAAACGTAGAAGTATCGCATTTCATCAAATTAATCAATATCGTTATGTTATTTAATAAATGTTTCTATAAACGTATAGATTGTTATTAGAGTATTAACGATGGTTGACATGTATCTAGCATTCTATTTTACAGGAAAATGCGACTACAGTTAAGAATAGACGGAAAATCATAGTGCGCAGTAGAATAAGTCAGTCATAATTCAGACGCGATCGCGTCAGCAAATTCCGCGGGCTACAAAAATGAAAACTAAGTACCAGAGCGATAAGCGCGACCCTCTACAAGGAAAGGGCGCCAAATTTAGAATGCTATGCAGCTCTGAAATGCCATAAATCTTGTCCACCCCCAATCAGCTGTACGCTTCGCTTCTATATGCTCGCCACAGTTCTAGCCAATTTTTCCCCGAAAATAAAACGAACTGTACTTCCTCCGGATTCATTAACTCGAACGTACTGTTCTTGAAAAATCCTTTTCGACCGTCAATCAAAAAAATGTAGAAAGCAACAAAATGGAAAAATGGCAGGAGACAGACAGATAGAGAGAGAGAGAGAAAGAAGAAAAAAATAGAAAATGCGAAGAGTTAGTCATGACAGAAAAAAAGGGTCTCAATTATCTCTCGTGTCACGGTTGTACGTCGCGAACCTTGGCGCACGACATGCAGGAGCATGATTATAATCCGCTGGCTTCCGGCCAAAATCGCATACAAAGCCCGCTGCTCTTCTGCTTCTACTATACCCGGTTGCCCTAAGTGTCCGTACGATACGAAACGTTTCGTCGCATCGAAGAGAGATAATTAAACTGAGGTGGATTGTAGCTATGGTGATAGCTGCTGCTGTTGGCTGCTGTAGTGTAGTGGTGAAGATATGTTCCGTCACTGATGTAGATGGCGCTGCTGGGGTACTGCTGCAGTTTCTTCTCATTTTAAGATCATGGGAGAAAAATCGGACTACGGGCACCAGGATTCGAAGCTGGGTCCCGAACGTTCGTAATCTGGAGCGCTAATCACTGCGCTATCGTCGTCCGGTTATTGTCGATGTATTAGTTGATGTCGAGTGCCGCCACAGTACCAAGAAAGACAGTAGTAATAGAGACTGTAACCCGAGCGATCAGCTGATAAAAACGACTTCCTCCTTCCCACAAAACCCCACCGTGTGTATGGAGCACACGGGCCGCCGCTGCACCTGTTATCCGTTCAAATCCAATCTCCTTCTGATCTTTGGTAGCGGCAAGAAGATCCGGAGTGTAGGCCATTCCAAGGGACAACGTCGCAAGACGTTGAAGAAGAACCGACCTTCGGATGCAAAAAGTCCCCCACCGTGCGTGAAGAGGGAGACCATACCTCAACCACAATATCCCACCGTAATGTCTTTCCTCCCTCGTTTCACGTTCCTTTGTGTCTAAGGTAGGGGTGTGTGTGCTAGATAAGCTTTACTGATGAATCCTACTAGCAGACCTCGGACGAAACACTTCTCTCTGCTTCACCTTCTTCTTTATACCATCAAGTCTCTTGGGTGGCCTTTGGGAGAACATTTAAGAAAAATCGGACTACGGGCGCCGGGATTCGGAACAGGGTGGTCCCCAACGTTCGTAACTTAAGGCGTTAACCACTGCGCCATCGTCGTCCAACCCCTAGTTGGTGTCGAGTTGGTGGTAGTCGCTTGTCGAGTGCCGCCACAGAACTAACAATGTCGAGATCTCACTTGCTCGCTGCTCTCTTCCTCTCCTCGCTTCTTCCCTCTTTTCGTTTTTTTTTCTTTTTTTTTTTTTAGTTTTTGCGCACTAGATCCCATTTAATGAAGACGAGAGATTCGTTTCGTGCTCGTCAAAAATTAGACTCTCGGCAATAAGCAAATTGCCTGCTCTTCAGAATTGTACGTCTTTTCGCGAACGCAGATAGAGAGATGAAGTTTTTACCATGTCGTAGGTTCCTTACTTGGCTACATGAGGATTTTTGTCTGCTTTAATACTAAACGCGCTATTTTATTTACACCAGCGGATATTTTATTTCCATATAGTATATACACTTCGATATAGTAATCTTTTTTATTTTGATAGATTTCGACTAAAAAGTATCGAAAGGGAAAAAGATTCTGAGCCTACTTTTTGAAATTCTTAAATGTTATGAAACACTTCCATATGTAACTTCAGGCTTTCAACTGATACTGTATATATTGAGAGCTTAGACACACCTCCTAAATGATTTATATTATTATGATTTATTTTATATCGAATATTTTTATCAAAGAAAATGAAATAAGAGAATAGTTATAATATTTGAATTATTATCTAATAATATTAATGACAGGCCCGAAAAATTTTAATAATTATTTGTAATTTCCCATACAGATATAAACACATTCAGATACATTAATCTAGTTAACTTTCTGTAGTATTTAAACGCTTCCTCTATATATGCGTCTCTAACATCAAATTCTAGATTAAATTTCTTGCACACACATCTACTGTCTTAATTCAAATATTCTTGATTTAACAAAATTCGATAAAAATTCTACCATTGCCACAATAAATCTTTTGTATATCAATGGAATAAATAAATATATCGTGTCGTAAAAATGTCCTCGTATCGAATTACAAAATATGATGTTCTCGTGTATTTATGCATTTCATCGATTATTTCAAAACGTATTGACATTAATAATACACCGGATATCCTATCGACTGTCCTACGTATTCCCGACCGATCGATCACACGGGCAGTTCTCTACCGAATTCACAGAGCTTCTTTGCGAACTTTCAAGTGTGTGTTTCCATGGTGTTTATCCTTTCGGAAGGGAGAGCCATTCCTTGTACACGGTGCCATCTACTGCGTGGAATGTTACCAGGTGTTTCATTAGCCACCCCGATAAGCTTCTTATCGCGTGTCGGCTCTCACCTTTTCTTCCGTGTCCGTCGGTATCGAGCTTTTGTTGCTTAGGGGTTGCCCTACATTAGATGTTTCAACCCTCTGTTAGATGGCAGCACGGCCGTTTCATCGATAAAGAGGATTTCTCAGTGAAGAAAATTTAAACACGACGTATTCTATCTTTCGGATGAATGTATTCGTAAATAATCCTGTGGCTCTTGTTTGAAAAATATTTCAAGAAGTCTGTGTTATTTCGATAATATCTTTCCGAGTAGTTTTTCGAGAACAAAATTTTACGATCACTTTTATTTAAATTTCTTAACTTGTTTGGAATATTATCAAACTTTATTTTATTTTTAAATTAGAAATTTTTTCATTTTAAATAAATCATTTTATCATATCAAGTCTAAAAGCAATTTTCGTTTGGTTCTTTGCTTTATCATTAAAAATTAAAACATTTGCGCTCGTAATAACAATGATCCAGTCTCCACCAGTCAAAGATTAAATAAGATGAAGCAATTACCTTTTGTACAAACCTATTACAATATTTACATTTCCTTCGTAAAATTTCACGAATACCTTAAACGACGAGTAAACAAATTATCAACAAAGTTACTGGATTTTCCACGAATTTTTCCAAACTCCTAGCCCAAGTAAATAAATACCATACAATACCATCAATTCTAAAAAATCGATCCTAGTGCTATCTCAAAGAATAATCAGTTAATTCTCGTGATTCTTCCTTGTAGCGTCGACAAGTCTAAGGGCGGGGGTGGGGAAGGCTCAAACGCAAGAGTTAAGAAAATACTGGCAAGGAAAACGTATATACTTTGAGTAGCTAATCACGTGTGCGAAGCAGCCAAGATTCCCTGAGGACCATAAAATAGGAAATATCGAGACACGCGAAGAAAACAAGAGCGACAACTAAAGTAGGTGCACGCGGAGCTGGGTGGCATACGCAAATACGACACGTGCTCTGGATATGCCTTAGTACACCGATCGGACGAATCATCAACGATACAAGCAGCATAGACAACGACACAGCGACGCCTAACAACAGAACGTTTCTGGCTTTCCTCCACTGACATATGCCGCACGTAAGACGCGCGACATCACGGACGATCGCGTAGAAAGGAACCTGGATGCCACGTGAAGAATTTTACTTTATGTTCTCATACGTGAGATTACCATAAAAAAGAACGTTATGACATTCCCTTTTGTATTGCATATGCAAAGTACAGAAGATATTATAATGCAGAGAGGTCTCATGCTGAGTGTCTCATGGTAGAAATCTTCAAACGTAAGAGTTCCGTATCTATTTCATTGTCAGAATATGAAACGAACAAATATATGTTAAAAACAGATTTTAATTTCTTTTCCTCATACTTTTTATTAATATACGTATTTATGTTTCTTCAAATCAGATCTTTTGAGTTATACTTTTACTGATATAACGCTCTTAAACGAATAATCATAATTAATTAAAATGGTGCAACGAAAATAATACTAAGATATAAGAATAATATACAGAAGAATAGAATACATAGAAAACGTAAGAATAATAAACAATATATAATCATGTTTCGATATTACAAATTCCCAAAACAGGAAATTACAAGAGGAAGATCCTCATTATCTTGAGTATTAAAAGCCACCCTCCACGAATCTATCTTCAAAATCCACATCCTTTCTCACAACCAATCCCAACACTATAATCCAGATTCACCAGTTCCAAGCGAAAATCCTGACAACAATACTTTCTGCTTTAAAACAATCCCCAAGAGAAATGGGCATCCAGGTTTTCCCTCTCGCGACGCGAAAGCATGATAAACGTACACAAAAGTGAATGGGGTACGGGTGTCGAGCAATTCAAGGAGATGGTCAATGTGTGAACAACACATTTGGATGGTATGCGCGAGCGCGCGTCTACGTGCAAGTAGGTGGATGATGGCAGGTGGGTGCACTGCAGAACCTTTTTGTTTGATCCGTAGGCTGGAGGTAGGGGTGCTTACCTGTCGGAATTGTCGAATACCGCCATTGATCCGCAACGAGTCCGCTGCGATGCCGGCAATTCCATCGCCAGGCTCGCGCAACTGCCGCAGGGAGGCAGCACTCGGTGTCGTGCCGGTGTGTAGGGGGCAACAACACCCGGAACAGCAACACGCGGACGCTTCCGGTTGCGAACTTTGTCGTATTATGCGTGCGCTCGGCGACGTTGTGACTAGAACCGGAGGTGGCGGCGCTTGGCAAGGGCAACAGTGATGCCCGCTCTTCACGCTTTCTCTGAAATGCAGGTAGATCGGTGTTACTGACAGGATGAATTTAACTCTATAACTAAGGCTATCGTCGATGGATGAAACGGAAATTTCGCGAAACGCGGCTATCATCCATGTTATATATTAAGATTCGAATTGAGTTCGAGACACAGAAATCGCTTATTGACGTCTATATTTTATGACCAGAGTCTTGAGGCTTCCATGACTCGGATTATCACAAACAACACTGTTACATTTAGCACTGATATAGACAATACTGTTACGTACTACACCGAGGCTTCCAGAAAAGGAAAAAGTTCCTAACGTTCCGCTAAGATTGAAGCCAGGTTCATCAGGAAAAACGCAATGATATCTCTCCCCTGATGAAGCTAGCTGCAATCTTAAGAAAACGTTGAGAACATTTTCCTCTTGGATACGGCTTATAGCCACAAGCCTTAAATAGTTTTGAACGCGGCAATGTTATCTACAACAATTCTAAGTGTAACAGTGTTAATTATGGGGCAGTTCCAGTCGTGAAATTCGCAACACCCTGACTCTAGCTTATGATTACTCGAAGGTATTATAGTTTGGTATATATTGGTATGATACTATACTTTGCTGTATAAAATAAATACAGTCTACCTATATATCAGGGTATCTCGTATCTTAATGAAAAGATTCGCGAAATATTTTATCCATAGAACTCTATAAAGAAGTTGCATTGCGAATTAAACGAGATGTCACAACAATAAACAGACTTTCGAAAGTTTTGTTTGGATTCCTTTTAGATCTTAATTAAAAATGGATATTGTTAGGTATTTGTTGGGAATCCGATATCAACGGAGTATCGAGTTTGTAAGTTTGAAGTTGGGTCTGGAAGTTTACTCTATTTGGGCTGTAGATCGTGGACAATGGAATAGCGAAGACTCGGTGGATCAATCTTGTTCTTTATGAGCTAACACTACTAATTTTGTGAGAATTTCTTGGTATAGTTCTCTATTAACGGTGGCACAGAAATGAGAAAATTGAGAAGAAAGGATGATGAATATCGCGGTGAAAGAAAATGAAACGTTATTAATATTACCCAGGGAAATATGAAGATAAAGTGGTAGAAACATGATTTCTTTGTAAAATTCTCCTCAGATAGCTTTCTCAGTTTCTAGCCATTATAATAAACCGGACACTTTAATGCACGAATCGAAATCTCAAAATTTATTTAACCTCCTCGTTAAATTAGGTTTATTCTATTATGTATGTAAATTAATTCGGTGTCCTTTTAGCAAAATTAAAATTTTATTTGCCAGTAGCGAAATATTTACGCGTTCACTAGAATCACACATTTATG
This sequence comes from Bombus soroeensis, assembly GCA_014737365.1. Lineage (NCBI taxonomy): Eukaryota > Metazoa > Arthropoda > Insecta > Hymenoptera > Apidae > Bombus > Bombus soroeensis. Next base: position 1,453,772 of record JACXIL010000279.1, on the reverse strand, counting down.
GCGCTTCAAAATTAATTTGTGTTTCGTGTTAAGCTCCGAAACCAATGATATAACTAGAATACGAATGCGTATGCAGATTTAAATTTTCACAAGCATAACCAGAGAAATACAATTTAGGTGGAGAATTGTTTCGCCTAGCAAATATTATATCTGGTATTTGAATTCGAATATTTTTCACATTTTTACATACTATGTGCATTGTGTACATTTTTATAAAATATAACAAAATATTTATGCTATAAGAACAACTAAGGTACTTGGATAAAAAAAAGTAACAATAATACCTCCAAAAATGATTCAAGCAGGAGCCATCAAGGAATATATAGATCACTCGAAATCAAATCTAAAGTTTTCTGTACTAAAATAGAAGGCACAGGAGTATCTCATTATCAACTCTCATTTAAAATCACCATAACTTGTTCTTTTTACACACCAATAAAATTGCTTTCGTTTTGATTACGAATTCCAGTATAATATTACGGTATAATCATCCTGGGAACGTTATAATATTATCGCAAACACGTCGATCGTTCAAACACAAGAGCATTAATGAAATTTCATTCGATGAACAGGAGACGACGTTGTCAATTGGTATTGGGTGTTAATTATCTTATGCAATTGGTAAACACGCAAATGTCAATAGAACTATTGCTTGCAATGCTTGGTATATATTATACACATATATACAATATATTATATACATGTGTGTACGTATGTGTACAAATTTGAGCAATGGTACAGAGACGCAGAACACGCAGTAGTCCAGTATCGATGAGAAGCATTGGGATCGACACAATACCACGTTTATATCGAGAAGAACTTATACGTGATTATTGCACCATGTTTTGTTAAGGAGTTCGATTACATTATTTATGATACAGTCGGATTAATTATTATTTTTAAGAGTTAAATTGCTTACCGAGATAAAACATGAGCGTTTACAAATCCTCGACATGATCGATCTGAATACGAAGATTAGAGGGAAAAAACGTAATCAGTTCATTTTTGTTATTTTCTTCTTAATTTTTTCATCCTGTTAATTTTTTATGTTATCTTATGGTAATATAAAGTATTGAAATATTATTTTAACAGGACATAGTCAAAAATGAAAACAAGCTGTTAAGTCCAAAGTTATAAGCAACTTAAATATTGTTTTTAAGCTGTCGAAGCTTTCCAAAGAGCAAAGGAACAACTATCAAGGCAAGTAATATCGTGACAATTTCCATATTTTAATATTATGGTAAAATTTAAAAATTTTGAAGATAGTAGGACGATATATATTCCGATAGATTCACATGAACGAGAGTGTACGTACGAATCATTCAACATCATCCACTGTCCGTAACACGGTCCATTCGATCAATAATTCCCCAATTTGATAAAGATCAAATTTCATACATTTTAACCAGTTGGTACTGGTGAACGTTGCGAGGACAGTTTATTCTCAGCGGATGATACAAAATGTTGGATGTTTCGCGAGATATCGAGCAAACCGAATAGCTTCAAATTAATTGAATGTAATATTTACCTTTGTACACGGTAAATACTATCTCGCAAATAATACTAATATAATAAGAAAATTAGCAAACACGAATACTGTGGAGCCAGAGTTATCTAATCAGTAGCACTGTGGTAATTAGAATTAATTCTCCATGTTATAGTATGGACATTCGTTTGTATCTGCATGGAAAATAACTTTCTGGAATCTAATTTAAAAGGAGACGACTCGTGGTTTTTAAATGTACGACGTTAGCGTGACAACTTCACCTGAAGAGTCTTTTTATATGCAATTAAAAACATATCAAGTTACCCCAATTTCTTTCTGACAAGGAACAAAACCGTACAAGCGCCATGTAATAACAAGAGCCGAGGTAATAAAAGCGAAGAAAAGGGAGCCAAGGTGATTCTCGGCGGGAGTAACTAATTCGATTTTGCCCGCAGAATGTGCTCTCGAGCATTGTGAAGACAGAGGAGCCCTCTCTATCTTACCGTCTTTGTGAGCTGATTGTGAGTGTTCTCTAGTTCGAACGTTGTCGATGCTAAGAGAAACCGTCATCTTGAAATATCGTTAACAGTAGCCCTAATTAGAGAGAAAGCCCGAGGTTTCGTTGCTTCTGCATTCTTCGAACCTAATAACCTGTCATTATGACGCGCGTTAATTCCAATTTTCCTCGTGAAGTAACGTCGATTCAGTGAAATCACACGATTCAAATTGGAAACGGCAACAGAAGAATATAATTTCCTGCTTCTTACAGAGAAACGATTTTAAAATTCCATACATTGTCGCCACGTAAGTCCCGTGTTACTACACTTGCCCTTTTATGTAGTTTTCGAGCTAAAGGCGTGTCTTTTCATCTCTTCTGAACATTTTAAAAATATCATACAACAAACACAAAGGTGTGAAGCAATTTATTTCAACGTCTCGGCGGTCTAAGGAAAAGTATCCTTCGAAGAATTTCACGAGATCCACGAAGAGCCAGGTACATCCGCTGCCCGACCAATGCTATTCCAAAGTCTTCGCCCAGCCCCATTTAGATATTATATTCGAGCCCATATGTTATCTCAATGAAAATTCCATGCCTGTTCTAGCCTTCCGCGTTTCGACTGATCCCTTTCCAGACACTCTCCCCATAAATCTTTAGCATGCCATTCCTTCCTACAACTTTGTGCATCGCTGGGAATAATGCCCGTGTACCACCTGAATATCTAGAGACTCCATTAAATGGGATTAATTTATCGAGGTCCGTTATGTCATGTTTCATGTGTCATGTGCAAAGTTTCATCCTTTGGAAAAGTATGTACATTGCGAGGCTCTTAATTTAGACTGAATACAGCCGCGTCAGTAGATAGATGGATGAGGACAAGACAATTAGTATTATACATAATAGACTACCAGACACAGATTAAAGACAACTAATGTCTTTTCATAGTATTGGACTGCTCGAAAAATTCCAGGTTGTGTGTCGAAAATATGTTGCTTTTGAAGTACGAGAAAAGAAGAATGTGACTTGTTACAAATATAAAAAGTACTTGTCAACCGTTGCCAAAATGTTTCAGCAAGAAGTTTCACATTTTAAAGAAATGTCAAGCTGTTTCTCAAAGTTCCTCTGCTTCAAGTTCCTGCCACCTCGATTCCGACAGAAAATTTATTTTGTTTCAGTTTGCCTTTGTATGAAAACCATCAAAACGAAAAAAATTGTTACGCCAACGAGTTTAACCTTCTGGTTTCTGAATAATCTCCTGTACTTTGAATTTGAAACGTCCGTCAAAAAGAGACAGCGTTCGCAACTTCCTCGCCCAAGGAAGTTATTCTACAATTTCTCGTCTCGAAAACGAATCCATTTCCCAGTCAAAATTGATTCCGCTCCTACCTCCCATCCAGAACAGTTCCCATCAGGATACAAGCTATCAGGACAGAATAGCGATATCGTATTTAGAATTCCCCTTCGAAAACAGGGATCAATCTCTTTTCTATGTTCTTTCAACAATGCAAACAGCATTGAATTTTAATAGATGTACAAAGAATGACAGCATCGTTGAAGAGACGGTGACGATTCTCGGTAGTCCAAAAATGCAATCCTATTCTCTGGTCTCTTAAAATAGGAGAAGTTCGTTGTTCCTAAGAATCCAGGCTTGTGACCTCTCAGGATTCGATTTTTGACCTCGTAAGAAAGATTTCAGAGGTGGAAGTTCGTGCGAGGTCGTTTGGTCCGCGAGATTTTCCAGTCGCAGACGAAAAGAAATGGTGGACTGTTCTCCGCGTGAGTGCTAATCGTGAAGAATGAGAAAATACTGACGAAACATTTTACCAAGGTTAGGCTGCTTTCATCGTGCCCATGATTTCAGCCTGATTGTTGGCCTAGTATAAGAGGGCCAATTTTCGCACTTTCCTCAGGGATGGAGCAGATAAATTCCTCGAATTGACCATCTTCTTAAACGCCTGCCAGGGAATTGTTGTTTCGGTAAACGCGAGAGCGTATCTGTGATGACTTTTCAAGAATCTGGGTTTCGTTTATATCTTACACAAACGATATTAGGACATTTTTAATTTGTATTCGAACTGTAATATTTTGCGTGAATTGTAAACTTTGAATTACGTACATTTTTAAATAAAATTTCTAATATTTTGGCATTTTATACAGAGTATTAAAAAATTAGCGGTAATTATAACATGTGATTTTAGACATCAAAATGATAAAGACAGTTCGTGTAGAAGAATACCGTTTGCCGAATTATTTTCCAACTTAAGCATTAGCTTTTCGACGTCTCTCGATTTCGAAACAAATATAGTAACATCGTTATTATCTTTAGGCGGAAGCTTACATTGATCCGGATGTACTTCAAATCAAATACGGAAATTACTAAAATTTCTATAATAGGATATGCTTCTTCCTAGAGATTTCTCTCAAAATCCTTTTACAATTTCTTCTTTTCCAAATATGTCACGTACTTTATCTCGCGTTATATCGCAAAGATGTAAGAACTGCCGACAAATTTTACGCTCGAGAAATCCTCAAAGAAACATTTCGTGCGGCCGTACAAGAAATCAACGAAATGGCGTCGTATCGATGGTGTATGGCGGATCGTTTCCTCGAAATCCACGCGTTCGAATGTTTTCTTATCGTTCGGAGATAACAGGAAACACTGCAGCTTTCTGACAGAGAAGCGGAAAATAATACGAGCGAACGAATGAGAGGGATTCGGAAGATACGACGCTGTAAATAGAGTTTGAGCCCATCGAATACGTAGGATGGCCTACGTAGGATACGAGTATATCACAGGAATCTGCCTCGAAATAGAGCACGGGGTATTTCGTGTACATCGGCAACTCCGTTCTGATACATCGGCTTGGAACGACTCAGCCAACGAGCAGGATTATCACCGATCGTAAATCATCTGGTGATTAAACGGTGTTAGCTCGTTCTGCTCTTCGAATAGACTGACCACTTAGGTCAGACTGTTACTTTACGATCTTAGCTACGCTTTATGCATCCTCTCTATTGTATGGGAAACGTTAGTCACAGTTGAGGTCCAAATGCTATCATAGTTGATATATCGGATAAATAAAACACATAGTTAATTTGATGGGAAATCTTCTAATTATAAGTGGGACAATTAAGTTGAAGAGAAATCGGGTCTCTTCGATTGTTTCAGATCTAAATCATATCAAAGAATCAGTGTCCAAGTTCGTTGGAAAAATATACGAAATGTGTTAATTAATTTATTCATCTAAGAAGAATTAATTCGTCACTCGATTTGTGGATTTTACGAATATAATGATTTCTTTGTTAGAAGATACCCTATCATTGTATATGTCGCTTCATTTCTTCAACATAGCACATGACATAGTTTGTTCGTCGAATTTTCCTTTGCCGTCTATAAAATGGCTATTCGAGCTGCAAGTTATACGAGAATTTCTCCATACGGCATATCATAGTTACAGTTTATACAAAAACAATCTGACTCCGTTAGTTACGAGCGTAAATTTCTCAGAATACCCGATATAGCTCGTGTAATATCTCCGGTTACACGCACAATATCCTGAAATATAGTTCCTTCCTGTATTGCGGCACCAGCGTGGTATTGCCTTACGAAGTACATATAAGGAAATAGGGGTTGGCACAAATTTGGAAATAGGAAATAGCAAACCATGCCGGGAATAGGGGCTGCTAGATCACGGCGGATTTCGAAACGAGGTCGGAGCTTAATACTTTGCACCGGAAACCTTCGTGAGCGAAACCCTTTTTGGAAGTATGGCGTTCAACTGCCCTGTTAAATACAAAAGAGGACGATCTGCCATCCAACTAAATTTTCTAACAAAATAGCATCGTCTCTCATTGATACCGATCTTTGTTATGAATCGTATGAATTCACTGGTGTACGAAGGAAACTTAGAAACTGAAATGTCATGGAGAGATCTGATAAACAGTAGAGAATAGGTTTCATTTCGTAACCTAGATGATCAGAAGCGTTAAGTTCTAAAACGTTACAGACCATAACGTTCCAGGGATTATCTTCAGTTCCATTGCAACCCTTCTTCAACGTGCGTCGGGTTGTAAGCGGAACTTCTAAACTTCCTTAGTTATATAAACTGAAACTTCCTTGCGACGATATCCCGAATATTCCTCTGTTTCGTAATTACGTTAAATTGGGGATTCACGTCGTAACCGTCGATTCGGCGATGCACGCGTAACGATGAGGTGTAACGGATGAGGGCTGGAAAGTGTGACTAATTAGGAGCGAATCATTCTAAAATGTGTGAAATTAATCATCGTTAATACATAGGGGAGCGAACAATTTAGTTTACGTAATTCGATTATCCAAACACCGAAAATGTTATATTGGTTAAAATATTACCTATTAAAAATTTGTGTACACCGATACAATCGGCAGAAACAGCATAGCGCTTACTACCCCTGCGTAATCATACAGAATTATGTTATAATCAACAGTTACTTTGTGTGGTAACTGCTGGAATATTTTCACAAACGAGTATAATCTGTTTACCGTGGCTACAAAATGCCATTGTATCCATCATTGTATCCTAAAACATTAACGAACTAATTAATTGGATACAAGTATATTAAATCTCGTATGGTCTGGTAGTACTTTCACGCGTCTACAAGAATTTGCTCGTATGAAAGTGAAACGTAGAACTTGATAAAAAAAACATTTCATTAGAAACTAACCTTTGCAAATACTTTTTGTAGCCACTGTATCTCTTGACAGGTTCAGTAAAATGATGATCCAGTGTAAATTCTAAAGAACACAACTTACCTAGACACACTTCTGGCCAGATGCAGCGCCGACGAAGGAGCCAACGAGTCCCTACGATCGCAGCGACACCTGTGTTGGTGGGAAGATTGCCTGGTCCTGTAACCGGTAGGCATGATCGTTTGCTGCACTTGAGGTTGAGGCTGTGGCGGCTGTAATTGTGACTGAGTCTCGCCGTCTAGCCTGCAGTGCAGCTCGATGTCCGGTACCGATCTCGTAGCCGGATCCTCGGTGGTGCCGCTCTCCTCGGAGCCGCCGAGCCCCGAGACGGACAACTGTGGCGAGGCAACCAGAAAGGTTGCTCGATCCTGTCGCGTGAGCACCGGCTTGCCCTGAGACGCCGCGGCAACAACGACCGGCGGGGGTGGCGCCCTGCTAAGCAGGGCAGCCGTCTCCTCGCTCGAGCCGTAATCGGTACCGTTCCCACCCTCCTGAGAGCCGACATTGCCGTTCGTGTTCATCTTGCGGCCAGGTTCTTTTCTGTCGCGTCACGTGGCCATTTCCTGCAACATAAACATGGAATGTTACTTCGACGATGAAATAACTAGTATTGCGGAAAAGCATGAAATATAATTTTAATACTACAACTACCGACCTATAACATGTACATAAATACGTTACGCATACTTAATTAGACTATATACTGCTTGATTCTCAAAGCGATATAACGACGATGTGTGTTCGAGGATTTGAAAGATTCATCGATGATAAAATAATGAAATTACGTGATGAATTCATATATTGCATACACCAGATACATAATGGAGCTGATTCAATTGCTCGTTCATCTTTCTTTCAATCGATTTGCTGTCCATTAAAAGCGAACTTTTCTTCGTTCAACTTCCGTCTGTAAATCTAACGTAACTCAATGTTTCTTGAATCCCGGTAATTCCACGAAATCCAAGAATCAATGTTACTGAGTTTCCGATGCACGCGTGAATATTGACTTCTAACATGGCCGTGTGTAGAGACACGCTCTAAACTTTGGAATATCGACAACCGATTGAACGTGTCGTTGGCTTCAAACGTACGGTCCTTGACTCCACCAGATTGCCGCCTCGTCACGAAACTTATCGTTTTCGTTCCCTCGTTTACTCGTTTGCAGATTTACCGCCTGTCATGCCTTCGTCGTGCAGTTCCCTCACGTATCCGCTAAAATACACAAGCCTGACCGAGGCTCAGCACGATTTTCCTCCAGATTTCTCCTTAAATATGGCAATTTAAATTCCAAACTCCAAAGAAACCAGACTAACAGAATTACGATGCCGAACAAGTCACGTTTCGAAAATTCTATTATTTATTTTCAGCGTTTTCAATTTTCGTATTTTATTAGGTTGCAAGATATAATCTGCAAAAAATGTTATAGGAAAAACTTTATTACTAATAAATATCCGCAGTATTTTCAATCTTCTCGGAAATTCCAAAATGCAATCTACGAAAAATGTCATATGACGTTTGGTTTTATTTCAACCAAATTATAAACAAATATTAAACGTTCCTTGAAATAAAAGTACTAAATATTAACTGTTTATATTTTATTTCCATTTTCATGATAACACGATACGATCGATACCACCTCCCTGTGGAGAAGTAATGCAAAGGATTAATGACGCAATTGCTGATATTCAGTAAAATCCTCAATAAATTTGTAGGTATAATAAATTTCATACTATGTACATGGATATCAAGCTTGTATCAGCATTTCATATTCAGAAGTGAGAATGTAAGCATTCGAAGCGATCTTATTTTGCACGATCGCGATTAGTTGCATTATAGGTAAAGTAAACACGATCAATCTCTAGTATCCTATAATACAGAATCTGTTGCTACGCTCGTATTTCAAGCTGCGTTCAATATTTGCCTACGTACTACCAGCTAAAAATTTCCAATCGTAGCCACACTGTTTTACTTATATTTTTTTTTTATATGCAACGTAATAATTGTGATTTGAAAAATGTACTTATTCAAATTCACTTGTTTTATTAATATATTTGTTTTTGTTGTGCGAGAAGAATATGTTATTATTAACAACATATTCATACACGTCTCTAAACTTTGAGTTGTTTATATAAATTTATACTAAAACGTTACCAACGAAACTTTATATGATTTATAATATTCCTCTTACTTTTACTGGTAGATTCTTACAATATGGTCAGAAACATTGAAAACGCTATATATTTGTAAGACATTCCAATCTTAGAATATAGTAGAGTAATTTCCAAATATATTCGCTTTTCTATCATTCTTGGCTTCATAGTCGAAATACAAAATACCACAGGCAGGAAAGAGGCGAGCTCGATGAGGATAGAGTAAATGTGATCATCAACGTATATCGTGCACCGGATGAATCATGGAAATGAAATTCGCCCTTACCTTCAATTCGCGGACGTAAATGAGGAATAATGGATGAACAGAGCAGCTAGCCGGTCTTTTTCGTTTGCCAGCCTGAAAAACTCCGAGCCATTTCGCAATGGCTGACGAGAGATGCGAGGCTGGTGCAATTTGTACGGATGCCGATTGCTGACCGCACGCAAATTCGAACGTGATAGAATCGAGGAGAATGGGACTTGAACGATCTTTGATCTCTTTTTATTTCCTCTTTACCGCGAATACTAACGAAAATTACATTTTTCTCCTTTCTAACGAATTCTTTTAGATCGATGACGTACGTATAATATTTTACTGACGCTTGTAGAGTCTGTGATGGATACTTACAGAACTAGTTCTAATATCAAAATCTTCTTACATCGTAATTTATCAGTTAATATTTAATATTAATGAATCGGAAAGTTACAAATTATAAGTTACAGACTGTCCTTGTATAAATATTTTCTACGATTTTATATTGAATAAGACAATCAGCTAGCTTGTAACAAAATTCACGTGTAGAATTTCACTTTGACTGTATTAGCAAAGATGGTGTTACACAAGAAAATCTATTATCTCTGACAATTAGGCGGTAACATCTAAAATTTCGCTAATAACACTATGTATAATTCTATCGTACAATAGAACCGGACGTACGTCATGAATTTACTATGTATCCTTTGTTCGCCTTTGTTTTTGCGACCTAATTAATTTACATTAACTGCTTTCACCGTAGTATTTCACTAGTATATAGTGTTTCACCTTCAGAAATAATTATATATTCGTAGCATTAGCATTCTTTTTATCAATCATACAAATAAATAAACATTTCCTTTTCTCTGGTCTTTGCAGTACATCATGATTAACTCCCCCATGTTTTCTAAATCTATCCTAAATTTGAATATCAAAACTTGCTGGCATTATCCTGGTAATCGAAGTTTTACATTCGGCTCGTTCGTTTCCTACATTTTATCGAGCGCTCTGAAAATGCATCACAGTTTCAAATCTGCACGATAGCATCGCCCTGGTCGGTGAAATCCTCGGTGAACCTGAATACGTTCACATATTTGGCCGGAAGGGCGTTTTATTTAGTGCCGATCTAGATCGACCATGCTCGCGTATATCACATTCAGGCTAATAATTAAAAGGGTTTGCGACCACTGAAATGTCAGGAATCGTTTCATCATGTTCGCAAATGTCAAGAATCGTTTCACCTTCGAACTTTTCACTCGCTTTGATGTTCTGCAGTTACGCTGTTACAAGGAAAAAAGGAAGATATTCCGTGCAAGTATATTTTTCGAAAAACTTATACGGAAGATCGTCCCGATAAAAAAAGAAAAATAAAAGAACCGCTGAAAATATGCAGCTGCACGGTGCACCGACAGACGCGTGGCAAGTCGACGCATTTCCATTTCACCGGTGAAGGAAGCTATTTTCGTTCTTGATGAGAAAGCAGACGCGACGAAGACGGACGAGTAAACGTTTTCGAAACGATGCGAGATCCGTTCTCGACGTTGATATTTTTAAAGTAACGATCCCCTTCCTCTTGGATAATAAATTAAAATCTAATAAAAGCAACGAACGACGATAAAATCGCGGAAGCAGTAACGTTTGCAAGTTTAAAGAAGCACGAAGAACACGAAGGAACATTTGAAATAATTGAAAAACACAAGATATCACGTATAGTAACGAAAACATAATACCTACACAAAATAAAACTCAACCTCTTTTCTTTTTGTATGACGTGACTACAGGACAGTTTTCAACTTCTCAGTCACATAGTTTGCACTCGACTAACTTCCAACCAAATATGAACTCTCATCTAACCCGTATGAACACGTACACGCAGATATATACGGAGATGTAAGCGCATTCTTTTATAAAACTGCACGGATCCCTTTAAAGCTGGAGGATGTAGACACTTTGAACGACAGGATAGCTACTCGAACTTCTTCCTCGCTAAACCTGCGCTTTACACACGAAGGAGTACGAGATCGAGCCTGAAAGCAAGGAACATTGTTTCAACGAAAGCATAGAAGCTGTACGAATAGGAAGCTGGTTTTTCCACAACTTTAAAACGAGCTTTCGCGATAGTGAAGCAATGTATTTATTTCGCTTTGTAGCTAATTGAAACTTTCTTTTAAAAAAAAGCCACCATGATAAGCCAGGATAAAATTGGTCCATCGATCCTGTTGAAAGACGTTTGAATTTTATTTAAATTCAACGTGAATGATTTTGCATATTGGACAAAGGTATAATTGGAGCTTTAATGGAGACTATTCGTTGAATTTTTCACCAAACCTTTTCAACTTCCGTGGAGAAACTTCATCACCTTAAATTCCCGTTTTCATGAAAAATTTGCATAACACGCAACGACGGCTCGTGTTTCCTACATAACAACAAGCCTATTATTACGCGCCGCGTGTGCATCTCGAAAATTGCTTTTGTATGAAATATTCGTTGTCGAAAAGAAGAGTCACATGGCATCTTCATACCTGTCGTTTAATGCTTTAACGCTAGGACCATCAAAAATATAAAAAATAACAGGTTTTTATTAAGTAAGCAAATTCGTGTAAATAAAAATCCTGTATTAAAAAAGATATAAGAATTCAGCACGAAATCCACAAGAGTGGTCCAAACGAAAAATTCATAATCCTTCATAGAAATTTTATAAATTCACACCAGTACATTCAGGGATTTGCGTGATTTTTTCGCGAAATATTAATTTTCCATATTTTTTCGCAACTGAGATATAAATTCCTGGATTATTAACTAAGATTCTAGATTTTCATCGACGTCTCCATGCTATCTCCACAGGAAGCACATTTCTCCAAAATAATCGCGTTATAGAAAAGAGAGGGAAAGAAGAAAACAAGGTAAAAGAGAAAAGAGAGAAGAGGGAAAAGAAATTCCACCTACGAAACCATTATGTTTTTTCCGTGCTTCTGTTATCGTTGCACTATACGACGCGATGTCTTGGCAAAAAAGAATGCAAGAAGCCCCGCATTCACCGACGACAATTTCTTCGTCTTTTATCGTCGAGCACGGCTTCCAAGTGTAGCCCTGTGGAAACAGTTCCGCGTGAGAACGTCCCACTGTTTATAATATTGTCATGACGAAGCCGTACGCATTAGAAACGGAATGGAACGTGCATTCCATGTGCAGGAGACATCGTGTCGAAAACGTGTCGCTTGTTTGTCTCTTTCTCTCTCTCCCTAGTTTCCCTTCCAATAGACGACATCCTCACGAAAATAGGTTTCTGTATATTTACGCAAGTGTTCGAGGTTTAGCCGCGAGCCTTTCTGTCGAATTGCGAACAGGATTTCGATAAATGGCTCGCGGAATACCAGCGCATCCAAGTTGCCTTTGACGAACTACTCAGCTGGTTATTCATCCAGTGGTTAATTTGACCCCTCCACATTTTCAATAGAACGAGTTTATACTGTTCGAAGGTCAAAGGTTTCGAGTTCTTTGATTAAGACTGTGAATAGCTGGCGTCCGATATTGCTTTATACACAGTCAAGAAAAAATTCCGATAAGTGAAGAAATGGTATATCGTACTTAGATACTATTCGAGATAATTAACGTATTGCGAACAGGCATTTTAGTGTTAATTACTGCTAGTAGCCAAGCTACTTTTTTGAGTCAAATATTCTCAAGCTATCTCTAATTATTTATCTCGAAACGTAACCTTTTCGACAATAATTTCATTAACTAATCGAACCAAAAACTTGAAATATCTCATCCTCCAATTAATTCTTCTTTCGTCATTCTTTATGCGCTCGACTTCACGAGCAACCGTCAGAAAGTAATAAATTTAAACCACCTCGTAACTCAAGAAGAAGCCTCCACACGATTTGCGAGAAGGAAATGAATGCGCTCGGCACGCAGCCGCCTCATTTCAGACGTTCTTCCCCCATTTCGTCGACTCTGCTGTTACGTTCCTTGGACATTGCTCAAATTTTCCTTTGTTTTTGCAAAGAGAATTCAGCATCGTCCCACCAAATCTTCGTAGCTTCGTTTGTCGAGCGTTTCACGACCTATGAACCGGATGAGTGACAAATTAATCGCTGAAACAGGTCGCTTTAATTCGCCTTGAAGCCTAAGTATTCTTGGATGGTCCTTCTGCGCGGCATTATGGAATTAGGACATGTAAACGCGAAGGACAGGCACAACGGCGCACTTGGATGTCGTGTTTGAAGCCGTCGTTCGCCTGCCTCGCCTCTGTCTATTAATTAGAGTCGCGACGAAAGTCTAAAAGGCGACCTTCGTTTCGAGAATCTTCGAGAGACGTTGATCTGCGGCTTTCCTCATCGCAACTGATTTATCGACGTCGTCCATCATCACTTCTTACTCATCGAAATTCCCTTTGACGAACCTTTTTTGATGTTTGTACGGTCCCATGTTTATTTATGTTTGGTATAGATAAGTTCAGAGAATCTTACGTAGCGAACTATTAGCAAAGTATTTTGACATTTTTGATGTCCTGTAGAATCTACTTTCAAGGTTTTATTGATATCTTAAATTATATATTTACACCCACGAAGAGCTTACAAAAATTCTACACTGTTTAATAACTAATGAAAGGAATTGAAAGAAATTTAGATGTATATTATCAGTAGTCTTCTCCAGAGCAATGTATAAAAGTTGTTCTTATAATTATCATACAAGAATTCTCTCTGAATACATACACTGCGGATCTGATTTCTATCTCCTACGGTGCTGTTTGCTAATAAATGCGTAATTTTCTTACAACACCTGGCTCCAAATTGCAAAACTCTAAATTATATACTCGCATATGAATTATTATAACACCTTTCCACAATTTTGACTTTTAGTTGTGCTTTTAGTTTTATGTGTCTCAAGTATCAAGTCAAGTTGGTATTATACAAGCAATCTAAAAGTACGCGTGAACTTGAATCTGCGTCGTGTGCAGTGAATGGTTATAGGTTGCATCCTGAATGAAATTTTTTATTTCCTCCTTTTTTTTTATCGGAAAAACGTATGAATAAACATTCGATCTGACAACAGTCGGCAAATAGTAAAGTGGGTTTTGGGACGTAAAAAATTCGAAAATTCCTTGACCCCGATTTGCAAAAATTTGACATCGATGTACACAGGCGTATCATGCAAGCACTAATGAGCACGTTTCAGTGAGTTTCAGCTCGTTAAGGCTTCTAATTGGGTATCATTGGTGAGACGTATTGCGTTTCTGGTGAATAAAGCTTCGATAACTCGACATATGTGCCGTATCTCGACCAGCGATACATATTAAGTTAGGGATGAGAATCGAGGAGAGGCTCGTGTTCTTGGGGCACATTAAGACGAGCTTATCAGACTCGAACAAACTTCGCAGGAACTTTGTATGCTGACGATGAAGACTACCTGTACGAGTTCACGCGTTACAGCAAGACTGATACGGCACGTGGGCTAAACGGGAAAATTATTAGATAAAGATGCAAAGAGATATCTTTGTGTTTATTCTCCTTACCTTTCATACGGTGAATTCAACGAAATCAAAGTAAAAGTACCTTTTAAGCAATGTAAAATTAAAACAAACTAGAAAAATTTACCTGATGGTTTGAAATTGCACTCGTAAAAATATGAATTTACATGAGAATCCATACTCTACATATGTAAGTATAATTGAAAAAATATTTACAATCTAAACATTTACAAACTCTGAAAACACACAATAAAAGCCAAAACCCTGACGAATAAAAAATACTGAATCTTCTTTGTATCCGTATAAAGAAATACAAAGCAATCGACAAGATTCCAGTTTCTCTGGACGAATCCCAGACATTTTATTCGATCTATTCAAACAATTCCGCACAAGTGCGCAACTTATTCCTTTAAATGATTTCAATAACCGTAGAATTGGTTGGGGATCAAGTATAAACCGAACGAGTTTATTGGATTTTCTAAAATATTCTAACGACCATTTTCCCAGTCGATTCCACCCTCGAAGAACTTAATTCCGTCGACTTGCTAGAATCACTTCCGGTCGCTGGGGAACACAGGGACACGTCAGACAAGCCAAGAAACGGGAAAATCAGCGTGCAGGGCAAGAAAATCCCTGAGTTTCGAAAGTAAATCCTCTCAGCGCCGCATGGCTGCCAATAAAGAGGAAGAACGAGCACACCAGGGGGTGACTGCAATAGAAGAAGGGCACGATGTGAATCAAGAAGGCACGAACAATGGGCACGACCGTAAAGTAGCCTCAGATGAAGAATTGGCTGGAAAGGCGGTGGGATTTCAGCCGATAGCGTGTTTCGTGCAATCGCCCTGACGCTATAGGTGTCGTTTTCGTCAGAAAGTTTCGCTCGCTATTGCTACCTGAAGCAATGCACCAAACAATCCTAGACCTTGTGATTAGATAGCACTGCAACATTACTCGCTTGGAAAGGATATATCGAATATTAACTCCTTCATTGTTTAGTACGAACACTCCAAGAAGTAGAAACTGTTAAGATTTATATTTGTTGCGGTAACATATATTGGCTCATGAAAGTATTTGAATGTTCATTATAGAAAGATTTTATGTCCATACTGTATGTATTACAATATATAAAACGTTTCGTAATTTTTTACTAGTATCGTAATGAGATACAACGATTATAATTAATTGGTAAAGTTTCAAAC
This sequence comes from Bombus soroeensis, assembly GCA_014737365.1. Taxonomy (NCBI): domain Eukaryota; kingdom Metazoa; phylum Arthropoda; class Insecta; order Hymenoptera; family Apidae; genus Bombus; species Bombus soroeensis. The sequence continues at coordinate 1,437,983 of JACXIL010000279.1, read as the reverse complement.
CAATCTAGAAATGTATATAGAAATTACAAGATATTTATTACAAACATATACTCAATAAAAAATTAGTATCATCTCAAGCATTACACGTATATAACATTAGTATGTATATAATGTATATTATAAACTATGTATCCTATAAAACTCACAATATTTTGCACTAAGACCGAAAGAAGTAGCAGTAATGTACAGAACTTATGACAAAGTACAGATTTAGATCAAATCTTATGGTTTCAGACAAATCGATACCCTTCAATGGATTAAACGCTTGGCTATAAATGTAACATCGGAAAGATATTATGAGCATATAGTTTATTCAGATTCGATCGGAGTATGCGCAAGGCCGTAAACTATGTAACCGGCGGAATCTATACGTTCAGGAAACTCGATTATACCGCGTGACCTTCTGCTTCCGAACGAAATCGAATCAACCCATCTACAGAGAATGTTACGTTTTGCAGTAGACGGTTGACGAACCATTGAATATTCGTTGCGCCAACGAATCTGAACAACTAGCGAATCCCTTGGTTAAACGATTCACCTGACAGATTTATATTCGACCAAACTTTCGTCGAGGAATTCTTGCGAGAGCTCGAGATTACGTGGTTCGTTTTGAATTTAAATTAGCCCGGAATTAAATTGCAAATTTTCAGCTCACGTGTATCGGTGCATGAAAAGTTTAAACGTAGCCTGCCAGTATTAATATGTTGGTACGTGTAGCCCATATTCTCGTAGCCGCCACTACCAGCTTGAGAATCTACTGAAGAAAGATATACGTTAAGTAAAAACGAGGAGATTGTATCTAGACATTCACACATTTTAGAGAGGCGGCAATTATCCCCAAAATTATTTCTCATTTCTCAACACGTGGATACAACTAAAAACTTATTCTTTCGTCAGCGCTGTAAGTGGACAGGACTGTTG